>SJYA01002186.1:1908201-2215717 GCA_006410615.1 Neotragus moschatus
ACCTCCTGGGCTTGAAGAAGGCAAGCATCATATCCTCATTTCACAGTGAAGCCTAGTGGCTCATCCAGAGCAGTGGCCGAGTTAGAACCAGCAGCCATAGCTCTCAAGCTCCGGTTCAAGACTCTACCTACGCAATAATCAAGAGCAGTCTGGGCTGAGTTTCTGTATCTTGGAGTCAGTTTCCCCACTCACTTTCTGACATTTTAGATGATGGTAGTTATGTTGTGCAACGGTTTCTCTAACTGAATCCCTTACTAGGATGGTTTCTTGACTTGGAGAAGTGCTTACAAATCTTTCAGGGATCTTTTGCCTCTTTCCTTTTTATCTTACCTTCAACACTACTCATTACAAGAGATCTGGCCAGTGTTGACATTTTCCTTTGACAAATGATGAACATCAAAAGATTGAATGACTTGCTACCTGAGGTCAGGAAGAGGATGGGAGTTCAGGTTGCCCAACTCAGGATCTGAAGTTCTAGACCATCTTGAATATAGATAGGACCCTCTGGGCTTCCTGAGATGTAGGGATAATACAATAGGAGGAGTTCCATGATTCATGAATGTAAGATGGGTGGTAGTGCCACGAACTTTATTGTTAGTCCCATGGTGAAGGAGAAAATTCAGGCTGGAAAAGTTATATACGTCACCCACAGTCACACTCAGGGCACTGGGGAGCTAGCTTTGAATCCTGACTGTGGGACCTCCAGGTATATGCCGTATGGAGTAATGACAAAGCACATGGCCTTTTAAAATTATCCTATTTATTTATTTTTGTCTGTGCTGGGTTTTTGTTGCTGTGTGGGGCTTTCTCTAGTTGTGGTTTACAGGCTTCTTGTTGCAGTGGCACCTTGTGGAGCACAGACTCTGGGGCTCAGTAGTTGCGGTGCATGGGCTTAGTTTGTGTCACATGGGCTTAGCGTGCACAGACTTTTCTGAGTTTCTTTGTGTCTCTGTTTCCTTGTATGCAGATTGGGGGTATCTAGCACAGGGTTGGCCATGAGGATTATATGCGATGATGCTTCATGCAGAGAAAACCTTCCAGTGTTTTGAACGATGCATGCTCTCACTGTTGTTTGTGTTCTGTTTTACCCAAGCCAACTGTCAGCTCTTCTGATTGGGATTCCCAATCCCTAGTGGCTCAGAAGGTGAAAAATCTGCCTGAAGTGCAGGAGACCAGGGTTCCATTCCTGGGTTGGAAAGATCCCCAGGAGAAGGAAATGGCAACCCACTCCAGTATTCTCACTTGGAAAATTCCACGGGTAGAGGAGTCTTGTGGGCTGCAGTCCATGGGGTTGCAAAGAGTCAGATAGGACTGAACAACTAACACTTTCACTTTCAATCAGCCCCTAGCTCAACTCCTAGATCTTCAGGATGGTTGTGATGGTGAGTTAGCATCATCAGATGAGTTAGGCATATTGACTGAAAACTCAGACTGCGCTGAATGGCCCAAGGAGATAACTGAGATAAGAGCAGGGGTCTCCTTGGTCTCTGTTCAGGGACAGGCTGGAGGGAGGTCATTGTCTAAGAGGACCAGTGCTGTTGGGTAACATCTAGTTATCTCTGAGGGCCTTCAAGTGCAGGCTCCTAGCATGGGAGGAATCTTCTATGAAGGGAAGAATGGATAGTTTGAATTATTCTCAGACCATGGGTCTGGTGGGTATAGACAAATGAGGGAAGGCACACATACAGGCAAGCCATAGAACTGTCATGAGTTTGTTTTTCTTGGCCTTTCTGAATAGCACCAACTTGGCTGTTTACACTGATGGATTGATTATCTAGACTCTGAAGCTCCTGAGATTACCCTTGGCATTGTATTATCAAGATCCCCCTAGAGAACTCAAGGGCTTGTTTCTGACCAAGCCAATGCTTTCTCATTGAGTATTCTCTGGATAGAGAAATGTAAATCCACCATCATGGCATGCATGCGCGCTCATTTGCGTCCAAAGTTTTGCAATCCCATGGACTGTAGCCCACCAGAGCCAGGCAAGAATACTGGAGTGGATTGCCATTTTCTTCTCCGGGGGTTCTTCCTGACCCAGGAATCGAACCCACACCCCCTGCATCACCTGCATTGCAGGCAGATTCTTTACCTCTGAGCCTGGGAAGCCCCAAGTCCACCATCACAGGGCTGCAAAATGCAATGGAGGGCAGGGCCATTTCCCTCAGAACATGTTCAGTCTAACTGAGTAGATGGTGCATGTAAAGGGAGGCACAGACTAACAAAACAGGCATGGAGAAGTGGAAGCATGAAGCAGGCTGCAGGAGCAGTGGAGGATGAGCAGAGGTGTAATCTTCTTAAGTTCTTTAGTTGTGTTCTCCTTCAGATGCCTTGCTGTGGCCTTCAGCCGCTTGTCCTTGCTGGGAAGGGAAGGTCACTCCCAGGGGATGGGGTAGCTGGGTCTCAGTTTCTTGAGCATCTGTTATGTACCCAACACTAGATTTTATTTTGCCAACGGTCTTCGAGGTTCAGAATATCCATGGGAAGCTTAAAGAGGAGGAAATCCGCCCTGAGGGGAGAAGTATATGGTTGGTCCTCTGTATCTGCATGTTCGGCAACCTTGGTTTCAACCAACCGGGGATTGTCTGCTAGGGTCAACTATACCACCCTAGTGTACGTAAAGCTTAAACATGTGTGGATTAAAAAAAAAATAGTTATGCGGCTGTGCTGGCTCTTAGTTGCAGCTTGCAGGACACTTTAGTTGCAGCATGTGAACTCTTAGTTGCTACATGCAGGGTCTTAGTTCTCCTACCAGTGATTAAACCCATGCCCCTGCATTGGGAGTGCAGAGTCTTAGCCACTGGACCGACAGGGAAGTCTCCATGTGTGGATTTTGGTACCTGTGGGAAGGTGAGGATTCCTGGAATCGATATCCTGTGGATACCCAGGGTCAGCTGCACATGGCAAAAGTGTTCATGTAATTGAACAACTGAGCATACTTTGTCTTGTGTAATCGGAAAGCGCCCACAAAGCATTTTAGGTGGGAAAAAGATGGCTGTGGTCCAGCAGACTTGGTTATTGAGTAGTACTTCTCCAAGCTTCTTAGATGGAGGATACCTGTTTCTTGTCTAATTCTGGATCCGTCACATGAGTTGTCCAGAGTTGGGCAAGTCTAGTCCCAGGAAGAGAGAGTGCTTCATGCTGTATGCACTGCCTGCCTTTGGGGAGCTGTTGAACAACAGATAGAAATTATCCCCCACCCCCTGCCTGTAGTTAGATCCTTAAAATTTTGCAGCTTCAGAAATGAAGACCTCAGTCATTATTAGGTAGTATCATGTAGTTAAAAAACAGGATTGGAGTGACATGACTGGGATTTGGGTCCTGACCCTGAAATCTTCCAGCTGTGTGACTTTGAGTCGATTATTTCACTTCACAGTGCCTCAGTTTTTACATCTGTGAAGTGGAATGTAAGCAGGAATTCCTTCAGGTGGGAAGACCAAAGGTTAAAGTGATTTAGAAAAATGTAGGCTGCTACACAAGCATCTGTTTTACACCTATCCCCTGGCTGTTATCTCAGAGTTCTAGTGTTTCACTTTTTTGCTTCTAAAAAGCCTTTCTACCTCACTTACTTAAATGGTAGGTGGCATGATTAACAGAGCTAGATGAACTGCTTTGAATCAGAGGTCTAAAAACTATTTTTTTTAACAACAATGAAATGGAGTTGACATACAACATTGCATTAATTTCAGGTGTACAACATAGTGATTTGACATTTATACACATTGTGATATGATCACCATGCCAAGTCTAGTTACCATTTGTTACCATTTAAAGTTACTATATTATTGACTATATTCTGTATCCTGTATATTGCTTTCTCATGAATTATTTATTTTGTAACTGGAACTTTGTGCCTCTTATTCCCCTTCACGTATTTTGCCCATACCCCAACCCCTCTCTTCTCTAGAAATCACCAGTTCTCTCTATCTGTGAGTCTCTTTCTGTTTTCTTTGTTCATTTATTTTTTGGTTTTTAGATTACTCATGTAATTGAAATCATCTGGTATTTATTTTGTCTTACTTCACTGAGTATAATACCCTCTAGATCCATCCATGTTGTCGCAAATGGTGAAATTTCATTCTTTTTTACGGCTGAGTTGTATTCCGTGTGTGTGTGTATCTCACATTTTCTTTGTCCATTCAGCTATTGATGGACATTTCATTTCCTTCCCCTGAGGTCTCTTTAATTGCCCAGATTAACTTTACATTTCCTAAATTAGTGGAAGGCAAAAGACTTTGAAAGGACAGGAAGACTATATAGAAAATGTAGCCAGAGCAACATTTGTTTGAGCATAAGAAGTTTCTGTATGCAAACTAGAAATTAACAACAAGTCAGCGTACCAGACAGATTGTTGACACATGCATATTTCCCCCAAACTCTCTGAGAAGATGGGAGAACCACTACGTCCATTAGGATGGCTACTTTAAAAAAAATGACAAGTGTTGGCAAGGATGTGGAGAAATTGGAACCATGTGCACTTTTGGTAGAAGTGTGAAATGGTTCAGCTGCTGTGGAAAACACTATGGCAGTTTCTTAAAAAGTTAAACACAGAATTACCGTTGTTGTTTAATCACTAAGTCATAACTGACTCTTTTGCGGTCNCTACGTCCATTAGGATGGCTACTTTAAAAAAAATGACAAGTGTTGGCAAGGATGTGGAGAAATTGGAACCATGTGCACTTTTGGTAGAAGTGTGAAATGGTTCAGCTGCTGTGGAAAACACTATGGCAGTTTCTTAAAAAGTTAAACACAGAATTACCGTTGTTGTTTAATCACTAAGTCATAACTGACTCTTTTGCGGTCCCATGGACTGTAGCCTGCCAGGCTCTTCTGTCCATGGGATTTTCCAGGCAAGAATACTGGAGTGGGTTGCCATTTCCCTTTCCAGAGGATCTTCCCAACCCAGGGACTAAACCCACATCTCCTGCACTGGCAGGTAGGTTCTTTGCCATTGAGCCACTAGGGCAGCTCTAGAATTACCATATGATACAGCAACTCCACTTCCGAGTGTATAACCAAAATAAGTAAGAGCAGGATCTCAAAGAGATATTTGTATAGCCCTGTTCACAGCATTTTTATTCACAGGAGCCAAATGGTGGAGGCAACCCAAGTGACCATCAACAGATGAGTGGATAAACAAAAAACAGTATATACGCACAATAGAATATTATTCAATCTAAAAAAAAAATGGTGGAAATTCTGACACGTGCTACCGCGTGGATGAACCTCGAAGACATTATGCTAAGTGAAACAAATCAGACATAGAAAGACAAATATAGGTATACCTCAGTGATACTGGATATTAGGTTCCAGACCACTGCAGTAAAGTGATGATAGCAATAAAACAAGTCACAAAATTTTTGGTTTCCTAGAGCATATGAATGTTGTATTTATACTATACTATAGTTTATTAACTGTAAGATAGCATTATGTCTAAAAACAGTGTGCATATCTTAATTAAAAATATTTCTAAAAAATGTTAAGCAGCATCTGATTGTCTAGTGAGTCTTTTTGCTGGTGGAAACTGTTGATGGCTGCTAAGTGATCGGGGTATAGTTCTGAAGTTTGGGGTGACTGTGGCAATTTATTAAAATTAAGACAACAGTGAAGTATGTCACATAAACTGACTCTTCCTTTCATCAGTACTGCGTGTAGTATGCAATGCTGTTTGATATCATTTTACCCACAGTAGAATTCCTTTCAAAATTGAAGTCAGTTCTCTCAAACCCTGCAGCTATTTTACCATCTGAACTTATATAATATTTTAAATCCTTTGTTGTCATTTCAACAGTCTTCACCACATCTGCACCAGGAGTAGATACCATCTTAAGCATCCATTTTTATTTTTTTGCTCATCCACAGGAAGCAGCTCATCATCCCTGAAAACGTTATTATCAGATCACAGCAATTCGTTCACATCGTCAGGCTCCGCATCTGATTCTAGTTCTCCTGCTCTTTCTACCACATCTTCAATTACTTCCTCCACTGAAGTCTTGATCCCCTCAAAGTCATCCAGGAGGGTTGGAATCAATTTCTTCTAAACTCCTATAAGTGTTGATATTTTGACCTCTTCCTGTAAATTACAGATGCTCTTTATGGTATTTTTTCCATTCCAAAAGGTATTCAATTTACTTTGCCCAGATCCATCAGAGGAATTACTATCTATGGCAGCTATAGCGTTATGAAATGTATTTCTTATATAATAAGACTTGAAAGTCAAAATGACTCTTTGACCCATGGGCTGCAGAATGGATGCTGTATGAACAGGCATGAAAACAACATCAATCTCATTGTACATCTCCCTCTTTTTTCCTGAGCAGTAGATCTCAACAGGGGCTTAAAGTTTTCAGTAAATGATGGTACAAACACATCCTCTCTTCCAGTCTTCTTTGTTTCATTTAAAGAGCAAAGGCAGAGTGGAATTGACATAATTTTTAGGGTCCTAGGATTTTCAGAATAGTAAATGAACACTGGCTTCAACTTAAGATCACCAGCTGAATTCATCCCTAACAAGAGAATCAGCCTGTCCTTTGAAGCTTTAATACCAGGCATTGACTTCTCCTCTGTAGCTATGAAAGTCCTAGATGGCATCTTCTTCCAAGAGAAGGCTGTTTTGTCTGCACTGAAAATCTTTTGTGTCTTGTAGCCATCTTTATTAATTGTCTTAGCTAGATCTTCTGGATCACTTGCTCCAGTTTCTATATCAGCATTTGTTGCTTTATTTTTTAAAATACTTTGAGATTATGGAGCTGGCTTTTTGCCTTAAACCTCATGAATCACACTTTGCTAGCTTCAAATTTTTCTTCTGCAGCATCTTCACTTCTCTCAGCCTTCATAAAATTGAAGAGAATTAGGGCCTTTCTCTGGATGAGGCTTTGGCTTAAAGGAATGTTGTGACTGGTTTGATATTCTATCCAAACCACTAAAACTTTCTTTACCGGCCATAAGGCTGTTTCACTTTCTGATCATTTGTTGTTCACTTTCGTAGCACTTTTAGTTTCCTGCAAGAGTGTTTACTTTGCATTTGCAACATGGCTAACTTGGGCACAAGGGGCTTAGCTTTTTTTTTTTTTTTTTTTTTTTTAATAATTTTATTTATTTTTGGCTGTGCTGGGTCTTCATTGCTGTGTGGTTGTGGCGTGCAGGGACTACTCTCTAGTTGCAATGCATGAGCTTCTCACTGCGGTGGCTTCTCTTGTGGGAGCACAGGCTCTCGGGCCCTCGGACTTCAGTAGTTGTGGCACGTGGGCTCAGTGATGATGGCCTCCAGGCTCTAGAGCACAGGCTCAGTAGTTGTGGTACACAGACTTAGCTGCTCCTCAGCATGTGGGATCTCCCTGGATCAGGGAGCAAACCCATGTCCCCTGCATTGGCAGGCCAATTCCTTATAACTGAGCCACCAGGGAAGTTCAGGCGCTTAGCTTTCAACATGTTTTCCTTACTAAACTTAATCAGTTCTAGGTTTTGATTTAAAGTGAGAGACTTGCAGCTCTTCTGTGAACACTTAGGGCCCACTCTAAGGTTATCAACTGGCCTAATTTCACTATTGTTGTGTCTTGGGAAATAGGAGCTTTCCCAGTGGCTCAGACAGTAAAAAATCTGCCTGCAGTGCAGGAGACCCAGGTTTGATTCCTGGGTTGGGAAGATCCCCTGGAGAAGGAAATGACAACCCACTCCAGTATTTTTGCCTAGAGAATTCCGTGAACAGAGGAGCCTGGCAGGCTACAGTCCAAGGGGTCACAAATAATTGGACATGACTGAGCAACTCACACAAACACACACAACAAGACAGAGTGAGATTGGGAACCAGTTGGTTGGTGATGCAGTCAGAAGGGATAGGAGGTTTGTTGGTTAAATTTGCCTCTTATTTAGGTGCACTCGGTGGCACCTCCAATTACAGTAGTAACATCAGAGATCTCAGATTACTGTAACAAATATTGACTGTGATCATGAGCAAAAAGTGAAATACTGTGCTGCTGCTGCTGCTGCTAAGTCGCTTCAGTCATGTCCGACCCTGTGCGACCCCATAGAGGGCAGCCCACCAGGCTCTCCCGTCCCTGGGATTCTCCAGGCAAGAACACTGGAGTGGGTTGCCATTTCCTTCTCCAATGCATGAAAGTGAGAAGTGAAAGTGAAGTCACTCAGTCGCGTCTGACTCTTGACGATCCCATGGACTGCAGCCCACCAGGCTCCTCTGTCCATGGGATTTTCCAGGCAAGAGTAAATGTGACAGAGGCATTAAGTGAATAAACGCTGTTGGAAAAATGGTGCGGACAGACTTTCCCAAGGGTTGTTACAAACCCTCAATTTGTAAATAACACACTGTATCTGTGAGGCCCAGCAAATTGAAACACAACCAAACTAAGAAAACGTGGGTATGCCTCTGTTATATGATTCCGCTTATGGGAGGTCCCTGCCAAAGTCAAATGCATAGAGACAAAGTAGAATGGTGACTGCCAGGGGCTTGGATAGGGGAGAATGGCCAGATTTTCTCTAATGGATACAAGAGCTTCAGTTGGGGAAGATGGAAATTTTGTGAGATGGCTTGTGGTGATGGTTGCACAGTAATGTCAATGTGCTTAGTGTTACTAAACTGTATATTAAAAAACGGTAAAGATGGTAGCATTTGTATTATGTATGGTGGTGGTAGTTTAGTCACTGAGTCGTGTCCAACTCTTTGCAATCTCATGGACTGTAGCCTGCCAGGCTCCTCTGTCCATGGGATTCTCCAGGCAAGGGTACCAAAGTGGTTGCCATTTTCTTTTCTAGGGAATCTTCCCGACCGAGGGATTGAACCAGGATCTCCTGCATTGCAGGCCGATTCTTTACCAACTGAGCTACAAGGGGAAGGTATTTTAGTGCAATTACAAAGTTGAGAATATAAAAAATTCAGTCTATTAGATAATTGTGAGGGCTGAGACACTGAAAGTGTTTCATTACCAAAATTTAGCTGCATATGAGGAAGAAGGTTAGGCTCAAACTGTGTAGAAAAAGAGAATAATATTATTCAATAAATGCAGTTTATGGAAGTAAAAAAAAAAAAAAAAAACCAAGGGAACAGATACAGGGGGAACAAAACAGGCTCTTGGAACAGAGCAATGGAAATTCCAGAATTTCTCTCCATGAGGTACTTCGGCATAGGGCTTTGTTTTGACACTGTGTTCACACAGCAAGCATGGCACCTTAACATAGGCTATTTATTTGGGGTGGCATTTAGTAGCTGAAACGTGGAGATACCAAAAGCCCTTCTGAGCATCCCCTTTTTGGTGGACCCTGAACTTTCTCTCAGATTAAATTTTCATCAGCCCTCACCTTTGTGAGCAATCTGTGGTGAAGACTTGGAGAACTCAAGAGCAGTAGAAAAGCTACTCAATAATCAGACTGAAGGAGGCAGGAAAAACAACTAGCACCCATTCTATGCCTATTTACGTGTATTATCCAGGTGATCCTCTTAGTTGCCCCTAAGGTAGACCTCATACTGGCATTTTATAAAAGCGACATTCTTAAGACCCTTTTGCTGCCGAGTGGTGAAGCCAGGACTGGAACCCAGGTCTGAGAGAGCCTAAAGCTTATTCTATTGCATCACCCTTCAGGCTTTAGGAATTATGTCCTTAGTTAACGATCCAGGTGATCTCTCCCTGGCTTTGCTGTCAGTGGCCAGAGAGACGTCTTCCTGGAATAGATACAGAACTCACACACTATGCTTAGGGCCGTCCAGAGGGCCCCCAGCGTTAGCATTCATGATCTGGACATCATTTCTAATTTTCACAAATACTAGCAGAGCAACCTTTAGCGTCCCCGAGGCAAAAAGCTCCAGACGCACAGGTGTCTGGGATGCGTCTTTCCGCGGTGCTGTCTTGGGTTCAGGTGTTGGGATGAATGAACCCACAGAGCCCCCGCCCCTCCCTGGCAGGCTGCTCGGGGCCCCTTTGTTTGGTTTATGTATGGCCATCAATACATCATTCCTTCTGCTTCAGCTGTTTGAGAATCCCATATTCTCTATTGATTTCCCACAGAACGTTTACTGCTCTCCAAGGTGTGACCTGTACCTCTAGCTAATTTATTTCTGTCATGGCTGTAGGATTTAGGAATGAGGGCGGAGAGGAGCCAGGGAGGGGAGCGAGGGCTTGGGGGGAAAGAGGGGGGGTGGCGAGAGCGGCGCGTCCAAGATGCGGGAAATAAATTCAGCCCTGGACCCCCGACAGGCAGGCCGGCAGCTCCGGAAGGCAGGCACAGCAACAAGGAGACTTTGCTTGAAAATCTGCTCAGTAAGATGGAGGCTGCAGCCACGGGGTTTCAGGAGGCCGGGAATGATAGCAGGGCCCCATGGGGATGGAAAAGCAAGGAAAGAATGTGTTTGGAAATGATCTCTTGCCTGTTCAGGAGCCAGTCACCCTATTGAGCAGGATGTGGTAGGTTTTTTTTTTTTCTCTCTCTTTTAATGAAATGATGGAAAACTCTTCTAGGGCGGGCTTGGGGGGCGCCTGGTGAAGTCCTATTCTCTTCTTCATTATGAGATTTTCAACAGCNTTTTTTTTTTTTTTAAGGATTAAAAGTGCTCAAGGCATGAAACTCATCTACTTTTCTTAAGGTTTGAAAAGCATCAAAAATGATTTTTTTCTCTTTAATATATTACAAAAAACAGACACGGCAATAACTTAATAGCCCATCAAAACACTATCTTCAAGGGTCATTTAGTATTTCCATGATAAATTGCTATTTTTAGAAGCTTATGTAACCAAACAAAGAATGTGTTCTTGGCTATGGCCATGAAGACAAGTTATTATCGTGGGAGGGACAGAGGAATCTGAGAGGCTCATGAGAGAGAGCCAATTGCAGGGAACAGTTTATAGAGCACCCTTTCTTCTGGGTCTCCAGTTTCTGCAGTCAGGATAACTCACTGCCTCTCAGAGCCATTTTCATTTTTGAAGTGCTCTTTCACCATTAGCTAATAAATACTCATCAATGAATTTTCTTCCGCATCTTGAAAGTTGAGGGAAAAAGAAAATCGCTTTCTATCTTGTGAGTATTATTCCCCATGGGGTCTCCCTTCTCATGCTCCTAATGGAAACAAGAAATAAATTATATCTACTTTTCTGAAAGGGCCAAAGACCACCATTCTTTCCATGAGAGCACCTGGAAATTTGCATCAGATATTAATGACCTTCAGTAACTAACTCACTGCTGTAGCAGAGAGAATGTCTGTCTCCCAGTATCATGCTCTATTCTTATGAGGGCAGTTGAGTGGAAAGATGCTTTGAGGGGTCTTCTCAGGGAGCTGTGTGTATAGAGTTGAGCTAAGGGAAAGGGGTCTGAGCGTGGGTTTCCAATGAACTTCATATCTCCAATTTCTAGTATCAAAAAGTTATGGTTTTGGAATTTTCTTTTCTTTTGTATTATCTATGTTTCTCCTCCCCTATATCAACTTCATTCCATTTAGACTTGGCTGTGAGTTTCAGTTTCTGCTGTGCTGAATTGCACCACACGTACGTAAAGCTGCTCCAAGACTTTTCTAGCTGCACATGGGTTTTGAGGAAGACAATCTGATTTATAGCATGAGCTATGTCTTACTGGGTTTCTGTTGTCTTATGGTCTAAAGCAATGCTATCCAACAGATATAGAATATAAACCACACCATGAGCCATTCATAATTTTAAAGTTTATGGTAACTATGTTAAAAAAGTGAAAATAAGGAGGTGAAATTAGTTTTGATAATATATTTTACTTAATCCAGCATATTCAAAAGTTTATTACGTCCATATCTAATCAGTATAAACGTTGAGATATTTGACATTTTAAAAACCAAACTGATGAATTCTTTTTTTTTTTTTGAAATTAAAAAATCTTTATTTGAACTTCACCATTCACCATTATTGGTCACTCTGTTATCCATGAAACTAATTCTTTTTTTTATGGCAGTTGTGATACCATTCTCTTTTTTTGAACTGTATACTCAATATTTTTACTCTTTTAATTTTATTGAAGTATAGTTGTGTTACCAAAATGATGAATTCTGATGTGTCTTTTATACTGACAACATCTTATACAACCATCTCAATTTGGACTAGCCATATTTCATGTGTCTTATAGCTACAGTATCGGACAGCATGTAGTCATAGTAGATGATGTTTTAACAAATATTTTAAAATTAGAAGTAGTTCTGAATTATTTATTACACGCTGAAGTTCTGATATAAATTGCTGTAAGTTTTGTCTTCAGGGCTTTCTCTTTATAAAGTAATCCTTGTTTTATTTTTTTCAGAAATGGGGGGGATATTAAAAGATTCTAGTGTTCACTTTTACTTTTCACTTTCATGCATTAGNTTTTAAAATTAGAAGTAGTTCTGAATTATTTATTACACGCTGAAGTTCTGATATAAATTGCTGTAAGTTTTGTCTTCAGGGCTTTCTCTTTATAAAGTAATCCTTGTTTTATTTTTTTCAGAAATGGGGGGGATATTAAAAGATTCTAGTGTTCACTTTTACTTTTCACTTTCATGCATTAGGAGAAGGAAATGGCAACCCACTCCAGTGTTCTTGCCTGGAGAATTCCAGGGACAGAGGAGCCTGGTGGGAGGCCCTCTATGGGGTCGCACAGAGTCGGACATGACTGAAGTGACTTAGCAGCAGCAGCAGCAGTGTTTATCTGCAGGAAAGGGGTTAATGTGTGTTCTCTCAAACCTACCATTCATTCTGGAATTAAGATAGCATCAGTGAGTTATGATCCCATCCTCCCTATTTTGCTTTATGTTTTGCTGTACCTTGACCTCAGAACTACCTATGAGCTAAGAAATGCCAAGACTGTTGATTTTAGATCGAGATTAGGATTTGGCCATGTTTGACTGGAGCCCCGTCTTACACTGCTGCACTTGAAGTGGTTTCCACACACAGTCTTAGTTTTTTGGTGCCATCATCCTCCAAAGTAATTTTCTGTGCTTACTTTTTTTTTTCCTTTTTTATGGATATGAACTTTATTGTTTAAACATGTGAAAATGATTTTATTTATTTTTATTTCTGGTTGCACTGGGTCTACATTGCTGTGCTCTCCCAAGTTCTGTCGAGAGGGGGCTACTCTTTGTTGTGGGGTGCAGGCATCTCATTGTGGTAGCTTCTCTTTCCATGGAGCATAGACTGAAGCAAACAGGCTCAGTAGTTGTGGCCATGGGCTTAGTTGTCCCGTGGCATGTGGAATCTGCACTGACAGGAGGATTCCCGTCCACTGAGCTATCAAGGAAGTCCTTTCTGTGCTTATTTTTCTGTGGTTGTGTTCTCATAACAAAAATGTATACTTTGCAGACTGGTAACTTCTCACCTTAACTGAAGGAATCCCAGTGGGCAGCAGCCACAACCGAGGGAGGCAGAAACACTAAGGTGACTACAAATCACTTCCCAAAGGCTGGGCATCCCCATTTTGGGGCCAGGTGTCTCCTTCTGAGGGTTAGGGATATCACAAATAATTGGTCTGTCTGTCATTCCGTTGGCTAGAACTTCAGCCATTGGCATTCCTATCCGTCTGCATAAGAATGATGGTTAACGGCAATAACTATTTATCCTTGAACATCAGCAAGGAACGGTGGTGGGTGTGACGAGAGGCGAAATGGAGGTGGCATCCTCCCTGCCCCTGAAGAGCTTAGCCTGATCCCGAAGAAGAGATGACACAGGGGGTCCTAGTCCAGGTTCTCAAGTGTTGGAGCCGAGGTATCAGAAGGGTATGAGGTGACCCTGAGGTCCCGAGCAGGGGTTCCCAACCTCCAGAATCTCATGCCTGATGATCTGAGGTGGAGTTGATGTAACAGTAACACAAATAAAGAGCATAATCAATGTAATCTGCTTGAATAATCCCCAAGCCCCTGCCCTGGTCCTCAGAAAAATTGCCTTCCACAAAAACGGTCCCTGGTGCCAAAAAGGTTGGGGACCACTGCTGTACAGTGAACAAGCATTTCTTAAGGACTGTTTCATGCCAGGAGACTGACTAGGTGTCAGTGACAATTAAGGTGAAGACAATCTTTTTCCTACCAATATCCTAACCCACTGTGAGATAAGGGTGAAAAAACCACCTGCAGTGCCATGTGAGATGTGATGTAATGGAGAAACAGAACTACAGAAAGACAGAGGAAGCAGAGCGTAAGACCTCCAGTCTAAGCTGCGGTCACATCTTCAGAGGTCAGGATGATGGGGCTCGCTTTCAAAACAGGAGTTCATGTGCAGGAAAGGGAGATGGAAGCAGCCTGAAGAGAAAGAGGTAGGAGGGAAGGTGAAGGTGGTTCTGGAGCTGTTGAGCCCTGGAGAAAAGTCACATCTGGGCACGTTGTGATCTCAACTGTCTTAAGAGGTTTGATTCAAATGCTGGTTGTGTTATGTTCATGGATGTTGAAAAAATTATTAAAAGCTCCTAAGCATGGATAATTTATTTTTTCATGATTATTTAAAAAGTACCACATCAATGACTGTTTTGGTTTAATTGCGATAATAGTGAGGATCCATGTCATGGTGGTTAAGAGCAGACTCTGGTGAAGTGTATAGATTCACATCCCAGCTCTGCCACTTAAAACTGTGCTATTTAGCCCCTCTGTCCTTCAGTGTCTTCATCTGTAATAGGAGAAATAATAATAGCACCTCTCTCAAAGATTGTTCTTAGTCATGAGTTAAGATTTTGGAAGGGCATAGAAGAGAGTCTGCTTCAATATAAGTATCCTAAACGCTTGTTAAATGAAGGCACTACACAAACTTCTAGTGGCTGTTGATGGCAAAGAGTTTTCTGGGTGAGTGGTGTGTGATCAGGACATTGTCCCTGGGACTGTACATGTTTTATATTTTACTTTAGTCTGTGCTATAAAAAGACTTTTAGTTCAGAGTATCTAAATGATCCACTTCAAAAAAACCTTGCATATAGAATATTCAAAATGCAGCTCTCTTCTTAGAGAATATATGAGAATATGTATACATCAGTACTGGATCATATATGAAAATAGCACTTTTGTAAGTAAAAGGAGAACCATGTCATGTCTCAATGATTGATTTACACTCATAAAATTGATAAGAAAAGTTACAAATAGGCATAAAAGTAAAGAGAATGATGTAGTGACCCCTCATGTACCCAGTACTTAGATTTTAGCTCTTCTTTTGGGGGGGGTTTAAAGTAAATCCCAGAAAACATGACATTTGAAACCATTAAATGTTAGATTAGGCATTTTGAAAGTTTGCTTTCTTATACAACCACTTTATCCAAAGCAGTAATTTTTTTTGATACATCCCGTCTGTAGTCAAAATTCCCCACCTGCCCCCAGATGCAGAGAAGGCAATGGCACCCCACTCCAGTACTGTTGCCTGGAAAATCCCATGGACGGAGGAGCCTGGTAGGCTGCAGTCCATGGGGTCGCTGAGAGTTGGACACGACTCAGTGACTTCACTTTCACTTTTCACTTTCATGCATTGGAGAAGGAAATGGCATCCCACTCCAGTGTTCTTGCCTGGAGAAACCCAGGGACGGCAGAGCCTGGTGGGCTGCCATCTATGGGGTTGCACAGAGTCGGACACTACTGAAGTGACTTAGCAGTAGCAGCAGCAGCCCCCAAATGGCGTTATAGAGAGTTTACTTGAATCAAGATACAAACAAGACCTATCCAGGGCATTTGGTTATCAAGACCCGTATATTTTTGTTAATCTCGGATGGTCTAGATTTCTACATTAGTTTGAGAGGGCCTTTGTGCAATGGTCTCCAGGTCAGAGACCTAGTTGACGCTAGGTGACCGGACATGACCAAGTTCATGTTAAGTAGGAATACTTCTGTCAACAAAGTTAAATTATAATTCTCTGACGACCAGCTTTAAAAAATTGTATTTATTTGTTTATGGCTGTGCTGGGTCTTGGTTGCTACGCACGAGCTTTCTCTAGTTGCAGCGAGTGGGGATACATTTCGTGGTGGTGCACAGATCTGTCACTGCAGCGGCTTCTCGTTGCGGAGTATGGGCTCTTGAGCACGGGCTCAGTGGTTGTGGTGCACATTCTCTGTGGCATGCGGGATCTTTCCAGACCAGGGCTTGTCCCCTGCATTGGCAGGCAGATTCTTAACCACTGGACCACCAGGAAAGTCCCTTACAGCCAGTTTTAATGTCAACTGTAAGTATTGTAGGCAGGGGACCAGAGACCAGGAATGAATGAGACAGGATCCCTGGGCTCAGCAATCAGGCAGAATTTCTGCTCTTTGACCTACCAGAGGATAAGATCTTGTGGGCGAATGGCGAGTATGGCTGCCCTCTCATACAGTGCTGTGGATTCCTGCTTATGTCTTTTCTTTGCATCAGACAACTGAGAAAAGCTGGAATTTACAGCTCAGTGGGAAAGGTTCCCTGGTGATTAGAGACAGGAGGTGTGGGGTCTGCCCTCCATCCTAACACACTCTCTCCTTGGGACACACTGTCAGATGTTTCCTTCCTCCATAATTATACGTAGTGTCGAGCCTCTACATGTATGCCAAGCCCTGGAGATCGTTTGAGAGAGAGTTAATATTTCCCAGGAAGTGGCATTGTAAACAAAGCACACCTGAAATATTGATATTTCCCCTCTTAGGTCTTGGCTTCATGTATGCCTCCCTTCTTCTAATTTGGAAGGAATTGCTGAAGGTGGTAAGTTTGCTGGGAAGAAAGGAAAAAGCTCCCCCTGCCCATCCCTTCTCAGGAATGTGTACGTTAGGGAGAAAACATGTTCCAGACACCAGAGGTGGACCAGGAGAATGTGGAGAGGAGATAGGGGGTAGTGAAAGCCAGGTCTGAGAACTGGAAGGAACTGGTGTTGAGTTCTTCCCTTGTCACTCAGCAGATGTTTTAACTTGAGCAAGTTTTTGAACTTTCTTGAGACCCATTTTCTAATCTGTAAAATGGGTAGTATGATTCCTTTTCCATATGGTCTGTTTTGAAGATGAAGATGAAATAAAAGATTATGTTGTTGTTCAGTCACTAAGTTGTGTCTGACTCTTTACAACCCCATGGACTGCAGCATGCGAGGCTTCCCTGACCTTCACCATCTCCTGGAGTTTGCTTAAACTCACATTTATTGAGTCGACGATGCCATTCATCTCATTCTCTGTTGTCCCCTTCTTCTCTTGCCTTCAGCGTCTTTTCCAATGAGTTGGCTCTTCTCATCAAATGGCCAGAGTACTGGAATTTCAGCTTCAGCATTAGTCCTTCCAATGAATATTCAGGGTTGATTACCCTTAGGATTGACTGATATGCTCTCCTTGCTGTCCAAGGGACTCTCAAGAGTCTTCTCCAACACCACAGTTCGAAGGCATCAATTCTTTGGCCCTCAGCCTTCTTCATGGTCTGAGTCTCATATGACTACTGGAAAATATCATAGCTTTCACTGTATGGACCTTTGTTGGCAAAGTGATATCTCTGCTTTTTAATGTGCTGTCTAGGTTGGTCATAGCTTTTCTTCCAAGGGGCAAGCGTCTTTTAATTTCATATAAAGTCACCAACTGCAGTGATTTTAAATAAAGTCTGTCACTGCTTCTATTTTTTTCCACATCTATTTGCCATGAAGTGATGGGACAAGATGCCATGATCTTAGTTTTCTGAATGTTTGAGTTTTAAGCCTTCTTTTTCATTCTCCTCTTTCACCTTCATCAAGGGGCTCTTTATTTCCTCTTGACCTTCTGCCATTAGAGTGATATCATCTGCATATCTGAGGAGGTTGATATTTCTCTTGGCAGTCTTGATTCCAGCTTATGATTAATCCATTCCAGCATTTCACATGATGTACTCTGTATATATGGAGAAGGAAATGGCAACCCATTCCAGTGTCCTTGTCTGGAGAATCCCAGGGATGGGGGAGCCTGCCGTCGATGGGGTCGCACAGAGTCAGACATGACTGAAGAGACTTAGCAGCAGCAGCAGCAACACTCTGTATATGAATTAAATAAGCAGGGTGACAATATACAACCTTGACATACTCTTTCCCAGTTTTGAACCAGTCTGTTGGTTCATGTCTGGTTATAAATCGCCTCTTGAGCTGCATACAGGTTTCCCAGGAGTCAGGTAAAGTGGTCTAGTATTCCCATGTCTTTGGGAATGTATACCATAAAACTCTGAGGCCATTCATTTTTAGTCTGAAAAAGACTTGGAAATGAACACTTTCAGAATCATTACAGTTCTCCAATAGAGAGGACAGTCCCCTACCTCCCCGCCGGCTCCCACCACCCAGACCCACACGTGCATGCGTGCAAGTTGCACTCAGTTGCAACTCTTTGTGACCATATGGACTGTAGCCCACAAAGGTCCTCTGTCTATGGGATTCTCCAGGCGAGAATACTGGAGTGGGTTCCTATGGCCTTCTCCAGGGGATCTTCCCGATCCAGGGATTGAATCCATGTCTCCTGCCTTGCAGCCAGATTCTTTACCATTAGTGCCAATGAAACACCCGTATGCTTTCTGTCTATGTACATGGATACCATGTATATTCACTTCTGTTCACTTTTTGGTCCTCTGATCTTTGTTATCTAGGTTAGAAGAAGTAGTTAGGGAAAGTGAATTAAAAGTTGTACGTTACAGGTTTTAGGCCTTAAAAGATGGCGTATCATCAGAGAAATATATCCTTTCTTCTGAGATGCCTGTAGTGTTATTTTGTGTGTGGGGACAAGTCCCCCTTCTCCTTTCCAACTCTACCTCTTTAAGTTTCATCCATTATCTCATTTATTAAAATGAACTTCATTTGGGAATGAGAAAGTTTTGGCATAGCTAGGAGCTTTTAATGGAAATATGAGAGAAGACATCACTGACATATATAATATGTTCAATATGTTTCCATATATTGCACAATCTCTGATGTGTTACCCAAGATTCATAATGACAGATGGGCTGAGTAGAAGCAGGAGCACTCCCCAAGAGGGAATGTCTTTAGAAACCAGCACTCCTTCCAAGGTGCTTTGGGCTATTCTGAGCAATTGGGGTTCAACACATTCACCCTCAGCCAGAGCAGGTTCTGCCAATACACTGCCTATGGGAGCTTTGTTGCCTAGCATTTTGTTCCAAACAAGAGTCAAGCCAGGCAGCAGAGTCTTAGAGAAACCTAGAGCCAGAGGATTGAGTTCCTGTTTTCAGCTGTGTGACAAGTTACTTGACTTCTTTCAACCTGTGATTCTTCAGCCATATAATGGGGATGAGAAGTAGTTTCTGTTCATTTTCCAGCTATGAAATAAGTGATGAGAAATTTTTGAGAGAATGGTGGAGGTTATGAAAGTCTCGATGTTCTTTGGAGCTATCCTTTTTACACATCTAGCGTGGAAATATTGGGCTACCCAGATGGTGCTGGTGGTAAAGAAACCATCTGCCAAGCAGGAGACACAAGAGACGTGGGTTCAGTCCCTGGGTGGGAAAGATCCTCTGGAGAAGGAAAGAGCAACACACTCCAGTATCCTTGCTTGGAAAATCTCATGGACAGAGAAGCTACAGTCCATGGGGCTGCAGAGTCAGACATGACTGAGCACATAGCAGCGTGGAAGTAATTAGGAGGGATGTTTCTTGTCTTATTTGACTCTAATCTCATCTGATCATTTGATGACTCAAGATTTCCTCAAATGCAAACCACACATTCTAGAGTAATGCAAAATTTTATTTTGGGGTGAGAGAGATGAGCATTAAAGAGATTTGGCCATATAATGGGGAGTTAAGAGAATTGTAAAAACACCTAAGTGAAAATATAGGGTCAGAACTATAGCTGTACAGTCATTTGCAATGTTTTCCTGTGTAGTCATTCTAAAAGTATCTTTTACTTTCTTATTTTCCCCCCATCCTCTCTGACTCATGCTACAACAGATCTGAATCTATGGAATATTTTATATGCCATCTCTCTTAACCACATTCTATGAGCTTAAACTGTTTATCAGAAACCGCTTAAAAAAATCATTTATTTTTGACTTGCACACAGTCTAATTGCCTTTTTTTCACCACGCCCATACATTGTGCTGACAGAGCCTTGTTTTTTCAGCATAGTTTTCCTATCTAGGGTGTGTTCTTGTTATTGTAGTAAGATAGATAAAATGCCTATGTAAAGATGTACTCGGGCTGAACCCAAGTATATTCTCGGATTTATGGCTTGTTAAAGTAGAATAGAACCAAGCTGTCTTTGGAGCCAGTGCCTTAGCTTTGCAGATGAGACAGGAAGGATTTAGAGAACGAAAGTGCCTGGGTGTTATAGGGCTCATGATTCATCAGGGGAACACATGCCTTTGAAAGGGAATAGCTACCAATGACAGAAATCCTAGGATGTCTCCTTGGGTTAATTTAAGATTTTATTTATTTTTCTATTTTTTTTCCTGGAAATAACTGGGGCCACTGGAAGTATAGAAAATTAAGGATATTATCTTGTTTCTCTGAAAGAATAAGAATATTCTTCAAACTGGGAAAACATTATCCTATTGCAGATTGCAAATCAGAAGATAACTATAACAGGCAGCTTTACTGGATGTTCTCATTCCTCTGGAAACTGTACAGTCGAATGACTATAATTTTTTCCCCTTTTTGCATTCTTGACATGCCTACCAGTCTGATCACTCCCTGCTCCCCACTGCACACCTTCTCTGCCTCCCCCTTTCATCCAGCCGGAACACCCATTGCAAACACATCCTTCTGTGCTGTTATCAGCTGCCTTTTGTTCTCATCGGTCCTACGTGTGCACGCTCAGTAGTGTCTTACTCTTGGCAACCCCTGGGACTGTAGCCCACCAGGCTCCTCGGATCTGATCTCAGCTCATCTCCAAAGGCCTGACCTGGCAGTCTTAAACTCTGTTCTGCCTGTGATTCTTAGACTTGATGTTTGGCCTTGGCCTCCATGGAGTCTGGGTATTGATGTGTTCAGAAGATGAGGAAGCGGGGCTCAGTGAGAACAGAAAGCCTGAGCTCTCAACTGGAGGCATGAGCTCCTCCAGCTGGGGCTTGTTGATTCAGGGGCCACACTGCCGTTCATCACAGAATCACAGCAAGAAGATGTGCCCACAAAGGGAGGCTCTTCATGTCAGGAACAACGAGCATGTTCTCACCAGCTTGCCTGCATTAGGGAATCCTGCAGTTGCAGTGAAATGCAAGGGACTTCACTCAAGGGGACACCCCACCACGTGTCCAGAACTTGTCATTTTAGGTCCTCAGCCACTCACCATGCCCCAGCCATGGTCTAATCCTCTTTTCCACTCATCTGATTGCCCACCCCTGTGGTGCACACACCTCTCCCTTCTGAGCGAGCACACTATTCACTGTCTGTAAGTGCTTTACCTTTGTTTTTCCTGTTCAATTTGAGCACCAACCTTTCAGATAATAATCCCTTCTTTTGCTTCTAGAAACTTCTTCCACAGCACCTCCCATTCAGGTGACATTACATTCCACTCCTTTTGGGTGGATTCAGGAAAGTGTATACATTGATCCTGAATCAAACTGTAGATACTCTTTAGAGGGGTGTGTGTATGTTTGTGTTTATGTATATAAATGCAGCTTTAGAATAGTGATTTAGCTCCTGATTCATACAAAACAGGCATAGAATCTCAGCATTCTATCAGCGGACGGACTCCTTGATAAGGATCAGTAAACCTGAATTTTGTTCCTAGGTCTGCTACTATGCTTTGCTGTGTGACAGAGGACAGTCACAGCCTCCATGAAATCTTAGCTAAAAACTATGGAATCAAATTATTTGACACTGGCATCTTTCACTGATTTTGTCCATGTAAGGTAGATCAACTTAGCATGATTTGGAAATAACACATGTAGGAATTTATTATAGAAATAGATTAGGTATCTTAACCACCCACTGCAGTGATTTTGGCAGACCTGCAAGTTTGATTCCGGAGAAGGCAGTGGCACCCCACTCCAGTACACTTGCCAGGAAAATCCCATGGATGGAGGAGCCTGGTAGGCTGCAGTCCATGGGGTCGCTAAGAGTCAGATACGACTGAGTGACTTCACTTTCACTTCTCACTTTCATGCATTGGAGAAGGAAATGGCAACCCACTCCAGTGTTCTTGCCTGGAGAATCCCAGGGACAGGGGAGCCTGGTGGGCTACTGTCTATGGGGTTACACAGAGTCGAACACGGCTGAAGTGACTTAGCAGCTTAGCAGCAGCAGCAAGTTTGATTCAGTGGAAGAAGATAGACGTGTTCGTGGTTAGTAAGTAGAAGGTGAGAAGACCCAGAGGAGATACCTCCCTAGCTATTTTTGAAGATACTGTTCATATATCTGACTGATGTTGTTGGCATGTTGACTTTCTGAGAAAATATTCTTCCAGCAGCACTTTACTGGCATGGGCTGTGTTTTAAAGATATTTGGCTTTTCTCACATAAACCAATTAACTGTCATATTCTATCTTTCCAGGAGTAATGAAATACGAGGTTGGCCACCAGCCAGTTTGCCAAGTCTTGGAGGATAATAGCTTATTATCTATCAACAGCCTTCTTTTAAAATCTCTTTATTCAATCCTGGCAGTACTTGTGATGCAGAGGTTATTTATAAGCCTGTGAATAAAGGTCTTATTTTGGGTGTGAGCTTCCCTGAGTAGCCCTAGTCATTTAATTTTTCTGTTCAACAGCTCATTGTTGCTGTAGATGACCAAAACATGGACTCCCTTTCAACTCTTTGCTGAAACTTTCACTATTGTCTGAGAGCTTTGATATGTCTGACTTGCTGAGTGGTTTAGAATGGTCCAATGCAATCTTAGGTATATCCTGCAAATACAGAGAAATAATAAGAAAATGTATTTAGTCAAATGTGTTAGTTCAGATTCACAGGCAGCAGTATTGTAATAGATTTAGGTTTCTCTTCTGTAAAAAATGACCTCCATATTTAAGA
The DNA here is from genome assembly GCA_006410615.1 of Neotragus moschatus. Taxonomy (NCBI): domain Eukaryota; kingdom Metazoa; phylum Chordata; class Mammalia; order Artiodactyla; family Bovidae; genus Neotragus; species Neotragus moschatus. The sequence continues at coordinate 1,931,024 of SJYA01002186.1, forward strand.
GGAAAATCTGCTTTCAACAACTTCAATGAGAGGGTGATTTTTTTTTAATCTTATAAAGCTTATTTGAACCAGCATATTAATGATTTATGAACCAATAAGGGGACAATACAAGGGATTACATTTCTTTTGAGCTGTACAAAGTTGTAAAAAGCTTAGAGAAAAAGGACTTCTTTCAAGATAAATGTTTGTTGAATTGATTTATTGCACCCTTCTAAATGCTCTTGGATGAAAAGTTCATATCTAAACTCATGTTTTTTATGTTGTTAAGTTTTCTAGAAGATGGCTTTGAAACCTGAATGATCATAGATTTAGCCATAATGCCTAGCCCTTGATGATTCCAGTTGAGAATGTAGACACTGTGATTTTAGTGCAAGAAAGAATGGCACTCAATTTAGCGTTGTGGCTCGCTACGAAAAAAGGAAGAACCATGTGACCAGACTTCTCTGTTTTGAATCTACTTGCATGATCTCACAATTCAATGAATATTTACTGAGTGCCTTCTATGTGCTATTACATGGTTGCATTGTAGCTATAGTAATAAAGGAGAAATGCATTCTCTGCCTTCAAGGAGTTTATAGTCCAGTGGAAGGGTCTGGACAAGGAAACAGAATATTAAAAGGCAGAGTTGCCACCAGAGGTGAATAGGATGGTTCTGGAGTTTGTGGAGCATAGTCAGGAGGGGCAGAGAAGACTTCTGGGAGATGGGCAGTCTGGGCTGAGCCCTGAATGGTGAGCAAGTTCTTACAGGTTAAAGGTGGAAGTGGAAGAAGATTGTTGAAAACAGAGGAAGTAATATGTGTGAAGAGCTTCAGATGACAAAGGATGGGACTGCAGCAGAAAGGGCAAGGGGCAAACGGTCTTCCTCAGCTGCTTTTCATCATCATCCAAAGAGCACCTTCCCTGCGGGTCAGTTGTGAGGCTCTGTGAGCCGTCATAGAGCGCATGCCTATCAGTGGTTCCCTACTTTGAAAATGTTGTTCAGCTGCTCAGTCGTGTCCAACCCTCAGCGACTCCATGGACTGTAGTTCACCAGGATTCTTTGTGTATGGGATTTCCAGGCAGGAATACTGGACTGGGTTGCCATTTCCTTCTCCACCCTGCAAAAGTACCTTCATTTAAAGAATTTTTGCACATGTATGATCTCATTTAATTCTCACAGTAAACCTGTGGAATAGATCACGTTATCTGGCTTTATAGATGAGGCTCAGAGGTGTGACAACTTCACCAAGACTACTTGAGTGAAGAGCTAGAACTGACTCTCGAGTGGCTTGCTCTCTTCCCTGCACTGCCCTGCATCTTTATCTTCTCCATCTCCATCTGCTTGACAGTGGTCACCATTGTTAACAAAGCCTCTACCGTCGGTCAGATACTACCAAGCACTCTACAAATATGGGGTCCCATAACCCTCATAACAACCAGGATCATCTGGAGAGGAGGAACCCATGTTCTTTCCAAGAAAAGAAGAAGAGAGCTCACCCCTCTTCTGCCTTCAAACACAGTTGGAAAGCACTGATTTGTGGGGAGAGGGAAGGTTATTTAATAACAATTCCTTATATGAAGACGGAGGTCTTTTATCTTCTGAATACCATGCATTGTATAACTGATCAAGTTTTCCTCTTTGATGGACTGCTGGCCAGTTTTGAGCTAAATTTGTACCCACCTCTCCGCTTGAGCTATATTTGCACCTGCCTCTCCCCATGTCCCCTGCAAATCCATAGGTCTTTTGGAATGTATTTTTGTATTAGCTCCACTCCTGTTTCTGTTTTATGGTATTAGTCTTATTTTTCTTCCTCTTTTTTTCTCCCACATCTAGTTCATCTTACTGTTCCTGGAATAAAGCAGGACATAAATAATTAAAATGTCATTAAATTACCTGAACATAGCAGGAATGTAAATGTTCTGCTTTGTTGTTCTCTGCTGCTGGAGGGTGAGTTTGTCCATGCCATTTCACTCACTCCTCCCTAGGACCACAGCTTTTGCTTGTGAGTTGGCAGTCCAGGATTTCAGGTTCTCAGAGAGCAGAGGACAGAGTCTTGGCTTATCAGTCAGTTCAGTTGCTGAGTTGTATCCGACTCGTTGCGACCCCATGGACTGCAGCTTGCCAGGCTTCCCTGTCCATCACCAACTCCCGGAGCTTGCTCAAACTTGTGTCCATCAAGTCGGTGATGCCATCTAACCATCTCATCCTCTGTCTTGGCTTATAGTAGCCCCCAAATCTTTGCCAATAAACTTAGCCTAATTAGCCTTATATTAATTTTTTTTTCCTCTGAAGCTCACTATTCACTTACTTTTCAGGTTTGCCTTGTCTTTATAAATAACAGTAGCATGTTTTTTTTTTTTTTTTTTTCCCATTTTAAACAGATAAGCTTAAGGAAGAAGTCAAAGCTGTAGCATCCTGTGTGCTTTCACTCCGGAAAGATGTACATGTAATTTACTGTAATTTAGAATGAATGATAGGATGCAGTTTAGTAGATTTCTCCAAAAGTGGAGCATCAAAAATATACTGTATCTGCAAATGAACTTATTTATAAAACAGAATCAGACTCATAGACTTAGAGAACTAACTTATGGTTCCTAGGGGGAAGGACGGGAGAAGGGTTAGGGAGTTTGAGATGGACATGTACACACTGCTGTATTTAAAACAGATAACCAACAAGGACCTACTGTATAGCATAGGCAACTCTGCTCAATGTTATGTGGCAGCCTGGTTGGGAGGGGAGTTTGGGGGGAAAATGGATACGTGTATATCCATTCAAAGGACTGAGTCCCTTTGCTGCCTACTTGGAACTATCACAGCATTGTTTTTTTTTTTAAATAGAGATTTATTTATTTTAATTAGAGGTTAATTACTTTACAATATTATATTGGTGCACTATCACAGCGTTGTTAACTGGCTATACTCCAATAGAAGATAAAAGTTTTTTTGAAAAGTATGAGAAAGAATATGGTTAGTCTACAGGCATTCATTTGAAAATAAATTTTAAAATGTTAAAAAAAATACTGTATCTGATGGAAAATAAGAAACATATTTCTTGGAGATATTTGCCTACATCAGTCAAATAATATTGTGCTGGGGGCAAAGGACAGTTTAGTATCATGAACCTGGCTCTTGGAGCCATGTCTAACTCTGCATGCTGACTTTGTGACTGGGTTAATGACATCATTGCGCTGGCTTTTTAAATCTGTATAGGTTAAAAGAAGGGAGAAGGCAGTGGCACCCCACTCCAGTACTCTTGCCTGGCAAACCCCATGGACGGAGGATCCTGGTGGGCTGCAGTCCACGGGGTTGCTAGGAGTCGGACACTACTGAGCGACTTCACTTTCACTTTTCACTTTCATGCATAGGAGAAGGAAATGGCAATCCACTCCAGTGTTCTTGCCTGGAGAATCCCAGGGACGGGGGAGCCTGGTAGGCTGCCGTCTATGGGGTCGCACAGAGTTGGACATGACTGAAATGATTTAGCAGTAGGAGCAAGTTAAAACAGGAACCTCCTAGTCTTGTAAAGATTACTCTGATGCCATGGAATTATTCTGTAGAATGCCTGATGCTCAGTGTCAGTTATTATCCTTAGCTAGACTTCTGCATAGGCTTTGTATCTAAGCTTAATTGTTCCATTTCCTGAAAAGATTTTAATAGAAATAACAATAGTTATTATGACAACCACTGCGGGGTTATTATACATGTGTATATTGTATAAAGTATCCTGTATATTCATGTGTATACTGTGTGTATCATATAAATGGTTAAATAGAATACTCTCTACACATTGTATATAATGCATATTGTTTTGTTGTTGTTGTTCAGTGCTAAGTCCTGTCTGACTCTTTGTGACCCCATGGACTGCAGCATGCCAGGCCTCCTTGTCCCTCACTATCTCCCATAGTTTATCCAGATTCATGTCAACTGAGTCGGTGATGCCATCCAACCATCTCATTCTCTGTCATTCTCTTCTGCTGTCAACCTTTCCCAGCATCAGGGTCTTTTCCAGTGTGTTGACTCTTCACATTACGTAACCAAAGTATTGGAGTTTCAGCTTCAGCATCAGTTCAGTCCTTCCAGTGAATATTCAGGGTTGATTTCCTTTATGGTTTGTACATGGGAGTATATATGCTGCTACTGCTAGGTCGCTTCAGTTGTGTCCGACTCTGTGCAACCCCATAGATGGCAGCCCACCAGGCTACCCTGTCCATGGGATTCTCCAGGCAAGAACACTGGAGTGGGCTGCCATTTTCTAATCCAATGCAGGCAAGTGAATAGTGAAAGTGAAGTCGCTCAGTCGTGTCTGACTCTTAGCAACCCCATGGACTTCGGCCTACCAGGCTCCCCCATCCATGGGATTTTCCAGGCAAGAGTACTGGAGTGGGGTGCCATTGCCTTCTCCGTGGAGTATATATATGTGTGTGTGTATATATGTCCAGTGTTTTTGCTATTTCTTGGTGTACTTTGCCTTTTACAAGACCTCACTTCCTCTCTGCTCTCCTGATGCCCCCTCCCTTTTTTCCTCTAAGCGTTTCTCAACATATTTCACTTGCTTACTGTTTGTCCCTGCTTTGTAGAATGTACACTGCAGAAGGGCATGGTGTGTGTGTGTGTGTGTGTGTGTGTGTGTGTATGTGGGTTTATTCATAGTACAGTAATCCTCAACATCTAGAACATTACCTGGCTTGCACTAGTCACTGGAATCTATATTGAATCAATGAATGATCTTCAAACATCATCAAATTTTCATTAATATGAGTTTTGATGATACTTGAAAAAGAAAAGGTACTTGTTTGGTTAAGGGCAGAAGCTCTTCCCAGTGGAAGTGGGTGCTTGAAAGGCCAAGGGAAAATACAGGTTTTAAGACTCTTTAAAGTGGTTGGTAGCTCAGAATTCTGTAACAAATTAGTTGCAGTCTTTTTGTCATCAGTGAATGGAGTGCTGCCTGTGACCTATGGCAAGACCAAATAGGAAACGTCCAACATGCCTTCAGAACACTAGCCATTTTTCTATTTATACACAAGGGTATTTTGACAGTACCGAGAGATATGAATATCTTAGTTGGAATTCACAGATGTCAAATATTTTTCTTGTGCAGCGTCTGGTCTACTAACCCATCTGGGGTCATGGAAGTTGACAATTTTGTATCCAAATACCATATTAGTTCAAAACAATCTTAAGTCTTGATGGACACAGGAATCCTAAGATAAATTCAGCTCAACAGATATTCACATAACATATGTTATATGCAGGGATTCTGCAAGGACAGAAGGGGGCATAAAGATAGACCCCTGTGCCAGAACTTTAGGAACCAACAGTCAAGTAGAGAGAATGAAAAGAAGTGCCAACATCCTGGGCCGAAAACAGAAGAGTTGTTTTTCTCTATTCTTTGTGGAGAGTTTTAATTCTTCTGACTTTATTAATGACAAACTTTCTGAAAATGCCTCTCTCTTTATGAGAAGGCTTAATTTGCTACCTGTCACAGGTAGAGGTGACTGTTTTTACATTCTTGGGGCTTCTGGATTTCTGTATGAAAGGAAAGTATTATTTACTAATACTTCCTTTATAGCGGATAATGTGGTAGACATGATACTCCCTACATCTCACTGACTCCCTGCATTCCATTGTGAATTAGGTATAATTATTGCTCACATCATAGGTAAGGAAGCCGAAGCACAGAGAGATTAAGTAGTTACTGCCCATTTGCTGTTGTTTAGTCTCTAAGTGGTGTCTGGCTCTTTTGCGATGCCCATGGATTGTAGCCCACCAGGCTCCTTGTCCATTGGATTTCCCAGGCAAGAATACTGGAGTGGATTGCGATTTCCTATTTCAGGGGATCTTCCCAACCCAGGGATTGAACCTGAGTCGCCCGTATTGGCAGGTGGAATCTTTACCACTGGGCCACCCATGGATTATCAAATTCAGTTAGTAAATGGCAAATAGACTCCAAAAACATTTTTATGACTAATATCTTGCTTCTCCCTGCCCCATTTTCCTTGTTTAACTGTAATTGAATATAAAGACTCTGAGAAGTAAGTAATATTATGTCATCAATTTTCCTGGTTCAAGGGAGAATATCACCATATGTTATTATATACACAGAAAACATAATTTTAACCTATAGTAAATCTTTCTCTGGTATAGGAGATTTTTGAACATAAACTTACACTTGTATTACTCATATAAGAGTTGAATTTGTTGTTTATGTTAACTACTCAGTCATGTCCAATCCTTTGTGACCCCATGGACTGTAGCATTTCAGGCTTCCCTGTCCCTCACCATCTCCCTGAGCTTGCTCAAACCCATGTCCATTGAGTCAATGATGCCATCCAACCATCTCATCCTCTGTTGTTCCCACCTGCCTTCAATCTTTCCTAGCTTCAGGGTCTTTTCTAGTGAGTCAGCTCTTCAAATCAGGTGGCCAAAGTTTCAGTTTCAGCATGAGTCCTTCCAGTGAATATTCAGGGTTTATTTCCTTTAGCATTGACTGGTTTGATCTCCTTGCAGTCCAAGGGATTCTCAAGAGTCTTCTCTAACACCACAGTTCAAAAGCATCAGTTCTTTGGTGCTCAATTTTCATTATGGTCCAACTCTCACATCCATACATGACTACTGGAAAAAACCATAGTTTTGACTATGTGGACCTTTGTTGGCAAAGTAAAATCTCTGATTTTTAATACACTGTCTAGGTTTGTCATAGCTATTCTTCCACGAAGCAAGCATCTTTTAATTTCATGGCTGCAGTCACTATCTGCAGTGATTTTGGAACCCAAGAAAATAAAGTCTGTCACTATTTCCATTGTTTCCCCATATATTTGCCTGAAGTGATGGGACCGAATGCCATGATCTTAGTTTTTGAATGTTGAGTTTTAAGCCAGCTGTTTCACTCTCCTCTTTCACTTTCATCAAGAGGTTCTTTAGTTCCTCTTCACTTTCTGCCATAAGGGTGGTATCATCTGCATATCTGAGGTTACTGACATTTCTCCTGGCAATCTTGATTCCAGCTTATGCTTCACCCAGCTCAACATTTCACATGATATACTCTGCATATAAATTTAATACACAGGGTGACAGTATACAGCCTTGACTTACTCCTTTTCCATTGAACCAGTCCATTGTTCCATGTCTGGTTCTAACTGTTGCTTCTTGACCTGCATACAGGTTTCTCAGGAGGCAGGTAACATGATCTGGTATTCCCATCTCTAAAAGTTTTCCAGTTTGTTGTAATCCACACAGTCAAAGGTTTTGGTTTGAAATAGATATTTTTCTAGAACTCTCTTTCTTTTTCTATGATCTAAGGGATGTTGGCAATTTGATCTCTGGTTCCTCTGCCTTTTCTAAATCCAGCTTTAACATCTGGAAGTTCTTGGTTCATCTACTGTTGAAGCCTAACTTGGAGAATTTTGAGCATTACTTTGCTAGCGTGTGAGATGAGTGCAATTGTGTGGTAGTTTGGACATTCTTTGGCATTGCCCTTCTTTGGGAGTTGAATTACTTAGAAAGTTTTTCAAATATAAACTATAAATTGGTTATGAAACAGCAAGAGGACAGTAGTAACCAGCAAGGACTGTCATTCCGTGACTGAGGATCTGCTAGATGCCAGATGCAGAGATTTTGCCACAGAAATTGAAAGAGGAGAAGCAGAGTCAGCGACAGCCTGTGGTGTTGGCTTGTTGGTCTTTTTGTGCTCAGAGCAACATTGAAGATAAATCTATCTTTTGGTCCACCTATGCTTCTTTCTTTCTTTCTTTTTCTTTACTGGTGACCATTTTTAAAGTCTTTATTGAATTTGTTACAATACTGCTTCTGTTTTATGTTTTGGCTTTTTGGTCCCACGGCATGTGGGATCTTAGCTCCCCGACCAGATATTGAACTTACATCCCCCACATTGGAAGGTGGAGAAGCCTCAACCACTGGACCACCAGGGAAGTCCCCAACCTATGTTTCAAATTGCATCCTGAAAGATGAGTATGTAGTACCACAAGATCTTCTTAATTTGAATTAGTTGATGGGAAAGACAATCTAAATTAATAAGAAACTAGAACCCAAGAAGAGATCTAAAAGAAATGCATTTTTGTTATTTACAAGGAACTTGAATCAGAGACAATTGGAGGGCTCAAGAAGATTCCTAGTCCTTGGGTAACATAAGACTAAAATGTCCTTTTATTTAAAAAAAGCCACGGGGACTAGAGGGATCAAATGATTTTCCCCAAGGTTCCTAGCTGGTAAGTGATCTGAGAAATACCAGAATCCATTCTTCTAAGAGCAGGGCAGTCTGCTCCATGTACGCTGAATTTAAAATGAACAAAATACTGCCCCTTTTGTATAACTTTTCATGAATGGATTTAAAAAATCATTACATGACATTTATTTGTATATAAGTGACTGCTGTTAAAATGCTTTATCCCAATTATGGTTTTATTTTCTCCTTATTGATGCTAATTGACTTAAAAAATTTAAGTATAATTGACAAGTGAAATTGTAATATATTTAAAGTATGCAACCTGATGATTTGATATACATAGATGCTGTAAAAAGATTCCTGTTGTCAGTTTAGCACATCCATCACCTCACAGATTTACCTTTTTGTTCTGGGTATGAGAACAGAAGTTTTAATTGCTTATCAAATTTCTATTATAATATTCAGTATTATCAACTATAGTCATGTTATACATGAGATCATTGGACCTTGTTCCTATTTATTTATTATTTATTTGGCTGCACCAGGCCTTAGTTGTGGCACACAGCGTCTTTAATTGTAATAAGCAAACTCTTATGTGCCATATGGGATCTAGTTCCCTGACCAGGGATTGAACTTGGGCCCCCTGCATTGGAGCACAAAGTCTTAGCCACTGGACAACCAGGGAAGTCCCTAGACATCATTTCTCTTATAGCTGAAAGCTTGTACCCTTTAACCAGCTTCTCCCTATTTTCCTCACCTTCCTAGCAGCCACCATTCTATTCTCTGCTTCTATGAGTTAAACTTAAAAAAAAAAAAATCCATATGTCAGTAGTCCCATGTCGCATTTTCTCTCTGTGTCTGGCTTAATGGCCTCCATGTTCATCCATGTGGCTGCAGATGACAGTTTTCTTCCTTCTTAATGCTGAACAGTATTTCATTGTGTATGTGTGTATCATAGTCTCTTTACTCATTAATCAACAGACACTTGGATTATTTCCATACCTTGGCTATTGTGAATAATATTGCAGTGAGCACAGGAATACATATCTCTCTTTGAGATAATAATTTTGTTCCTTATGAATATATATTCTGAACTGAGATTGCTATATCATATGGTGGTCTGTTTTTAATTTTTTGAGTGATCTCCATACTGTTTTCCGTTAATGGCTGTACTAGTTTATGTTCTAATGAACTGTATCTGTGTCTGATACCTTTACTATCATTTGCTGTCTTCTGCCTTTGTAGTGAGAGCCAGTCTAACGGGTATGAGGTGATATTTTATTGTGAGTTTGATTTGCATTTCACTAATAATTAATAATGTCAAGCACCTTTTTATGTACCTGTTGACCATTTATATATCTTCCCTGGAAAAACATCTATTCTGGACATTTGTCCATTCTAAAATTTTGGTATTGAGTTATATGAGTTCCTTGTATATTTTGGATATTCTTTATTGAGCATGTGGCTTGCAAATACTTTTCCTCAATTTCATAATTTGCTTTCTTTTCTTTTGTTGATGGCTTCATTTGCTATGCAGAAGCTTCATCTTTTTTTAAAAAAGAGAATTGGCAGGAAAAGTAAGTTGAGCTGTCTGGTTTGAATCATCCTTAATTTGAATTAGTGTGACCCAAATTAGTGGAATTTTACTTGACTGTTTTTAAAGAGGATAGTATCACCACGAAGAAGATATTCTGGTGAATTCAGGGGATATTTTGAATAATCCTTTGACAGTCAATTTTTTTATGTCCCTTATAAAATTGTTCTTTTTTTCTTACATATCCTCTGACCTCCTAAAGAACATTAATTTAGTATTTTCCTGTGGACTTGAGGNATTATCCAGGTCATGAAGATCCTTTTTGTACAGTTCCTCTGTGTATTCTTGCCACCTCTTCTTAATATAGATTTTATGTATCAATGAGATATAACTTACTAATTATATAGGTCTTCCATTTTCTCAGGTATATCAATATTTTGACCTGTTGTAATCTGAGGGAAGTAAATTAAAATCTGTTACTACTAAAATAATAGCCAGGACATGGAAGCAGCCTAGATGCCCATCAGCAGATGAATAGATAAGAAAGCTGTGGTACATATACACAATGCAGTATTACTCAGCCATTGAAAAGAATACATTTGAATCAGTTCTAATGAGGTGGATGAAACTGGAGCCGATTTTACAGAGTGAAGTAAGCCAGAAAGAAAAACACCAATACAGTATACGAATGCACATATATGGAATTTAGAAAGATGGTAACGATAACCCTGTATGCGAGACAGCAAAAGAGACACAGATGTATAGAACTGTCTTTTGGACTCTGTGGGAGAGGGAGAGGGTGGGATAATTTGGGAGAATGGCATTGAAACATGTATAATATCATATAAGAAATGAATCGCCAGTGTAGGTTCGATGCAGGATGCAGGATGCTTGGGGCTGGTGCACTGGGATGACCTGGAGGGATGGTACAGAGAGGGAGGACGGAGTGGGGTTCAGGATTGGGAACACATGTACACCCATGGCAGACTCATGTTGATGTGTGGCAAAACCAATACAATATTGTAAAGTAAAAAAATAGTAATATAATAAATAAATAAAATGAAATAATGTAAAATAAAATAAGGATGTGCCAAGCACATTCAGGTTGCCTAGATGGAGAATTGATACTTGTGATAGGAGAGAGGAGAAACATGGTTTGTGTCTTTGATATATCTGCAGTTATGTGTAGTTACACCAAACATTTCCACTTCTTAAAAGTAGAGAAGTAAAGTTATAGTGTGAGTTGGCAAATTGGCCAAGTCTTATATCAGCAGCCCATAATGAATAGAAGAGAAGCCAACATTTATTGAATACTATGGCTATGATTTTATCTCCTCAGTGATAAGGCATCATTTTGTTCACTTTATAAGAAAACTGAAGCTCAGAAGAGTAGTTTGTTTAGTTACCAAAGAGTCAGTAAGTGGCAGAGTTAGAATTTCCACTCACACCTGTGTTACTCAAAAGCCTTTGTTCTCTCTAGTACACCTGGATGCTTCTTATTAAGCTCAGTTTTGTGGATACATGTTGTTTCGGATTTTTATATGTTGCCTCTGTTGAATGTGGACTGTTGGATACCTCGTAAAGGCAGACCTGGTTATTAAAGATGCGTATGAGGAGAAGAGATGTCAGGAGCACATGGAGAGTTTAATGGTAGTTCTGAAATACTCCAGTATTCTTGCCTGGGAAGTCCCATGCACAGAGGAGCCTTACAGTCTACCGTCTGTGGGATTGCAAAGAACCGGACATGACTTAGTGACTAAACAACTGAAATGCTCAGGTGCTCTGTTAAGGGAATACTCAGATTCACTGGTTTTATCCTCCCACTTTCCTATTCTCTTTCTATAAGGGGGGTTGAAAAATAGCATAGTATCAACTCAAGAGCCCTGGCCTATCTACAATGTCCAAATACATATGGATACAAAAGGGAAGTGCATTAATCATGTGTGGTTTTGCATATGGTTTTCTGCAACTTTGGATGTTGGTTTCCCTTTTTTGCAAAATGAGAAGGGGCTAGACACATTGCATTCCTTAGTCTGTGTGTTTATAATTCACCTCTGATCTGGGGGTCTGCTTCTGCTCAGTCTTCCTTAATTCAGGAGTATGAGCTGGATTGTCATCTTATAAGGTCTTTATTTCTTATTTTTCACTGAATCACAAAGCACCAATTACACTTAGACAACCTTCAACACTTTCTCTATTTGTCCTAAGTTTGTGTAGCTCTCAGTGGTTTATAAAGCCCCATTACCCACTGTGCAGTGTGTCTCATTTTCTCTCCCAGTAACCCAGATGGACGGAGGCAGCGTCAAGCACAGGTTTGAGTTACTTAGCTTTATCTGAAAAGCGTGCATAATGTTAGTGTCTATCTCCTCAGCAGGCCACGGGGAGGAAATAAGTGGCCACATGTCATGCAGTGAGCAGGGAGTCCACCAGTGTAGTCGGTGTTGAGCCTGTGCCAGCTGTTTTTTGGTGGCTTCCTCCAGATCTACACGTTCCTGCTGATAGAGCAGGTCTAGAACCTCAGTGCTCAACTCAAAGAGAGGTGCTCTTACTCCTACATTCTCCTGCTTTTCAAGGTCTGGGGGAGAAACTGAAGGAAAATTTCTTCTGGGCAAACAATGGACTGTTGGCTTAGATCTTGGGACTGTGGGTACTCAGTGTATCCACTCAATATGTCTTACAGTTACCCACTCTGCTTTAGGCACTGTGGAGGCTCAAATATAAGCATGGCCCTGTCTGTGTGTGCAGAGAACTCACGTGTATCGTGTGAGATAGAAATGTTAAAAACAGCGAGTCAGGCTTTTAACAAAGGTCATTTTATTTTTTTAAGATTTTTTTTTAATGTGGCCCGTTTTTAAAGTCTTTATTGCATTTGTTACATTATTGCTTCTGTTGTTTATGTTCTGGATTTTTGGTTGTGGGGCATGTGGAGTCTTAGGGGATCCCGACCAGGGATCAAACCCATACCCCCTGCCTTGGAAGGCGAAGCCTCACCCACCAGACCACTGGAGAAGTCCCTAACAAATGTTATTGTAAGCGAATAATGAAAGCAGGTGCAAGATGCCTTGGCGTGAATAAAGAAGGAAGCACCAGGTGTCAGGGGGAATTTGGCAAAACTGTATTTGAGCTGAGAGTTCTGAGTGATGAAGTGGTATTTGCTGTACAAAACGCTGGAGAAAGGAAGGGCGTGACAAATAGTGGGAATGGTGTGTACAGAGGAAAGAACGTGAGAGAACACGGCACACCCAGGAATGCAAGTACCTATGTGTGCCTGAAGCCCAGCAAGGGTCTGAGGGGTGGACAGAAGTGGAGTCTGAGGAAGAGGGTAGGAGTCATATGGCAAAGGGGCTGTGTATCACATAAGGGGATAGACATTTATCTTGAAGGCAACAGAGTAACATTTCATCATTTTGAACCACCGAAAAATGGCATGTTCTCTTATTTTAAGAGTGTTCTGGTGCTTATGTGGAGAAGAATTGGAGAGTGCAGTTACCGGAAGCAGGTGTTTGTTTTAAATAAAATTATTTTATTTGGTCTAGATGTGAATTGCACAATTCTGAGCCATGTTGGGAAGTACCTTAGGAGGCTTGTTTGTTGTTGTTCAGTCAGTAAGTCGTGTCTGACTCTTTTGTGACTCCATGGATTATATAGCTCGCCAGGCTCCTCTGTCCATGGGGTTTCCCAGGCAAGAATATTGGAGTGGGCTGCCAAGTTTTCTTCTCCAGGGTATCTTCCCCACCCAAGGATCAAATCTGTGTCTCCTGCCTTGCAGGTAGATTCTTTACGACTGAGCCAGTTACAAACAGGATTGCTATGGTTCTGACACATGGTGGAGTTTAGACTTCGTTGGTGACTAGGTTACTGTGTGCAAAGTGCTGGGCTTGAAACGATTTCAGATACTATTTCTGCAAACCCCACATTGCCCCTTGAAAAATCTGTTTGGGAAGTCAAATTCTTTCTTTTTTTACTACTACCTTTTAGGCAAGAGAGACTTTGGGTACAGAATCAGACTGCAACCTTGGAAAATTGCCTCTAGGTTGATGAGCTATTTTGGAGATATTTGGGAGGATTGGTTATTGGGAGTGGAGAAGTTGTTAGAGGAAGGAAGTAGAACTGACTCCCAGGTTTCTGGCTTGGGGGATAGAGTGGATGGTTGGCCATTGTTGGCAGAAGCCATAAGATGTCATGTTTTAGCATGGGAGCAAAGGGCACTCACTGATGATATTTATAGTTCTTTTTTAGTGATGTTGAGTTTTAGTTTCCTAGAGGTCTTTGAAAGAAGTCTTGGGGGACTTTGAAAGTATCTGTCTGGAGTTCTGGAGAGAATCCTAGAATGGCAAAAGGACTGTGGGTGAGCAGTATCAGGAAAGTGTGAAGGACTTGTAGCTTTGGCTACGGCAGAGATGGCCCAGGGAGAATGGGGGTGAGAAGTCATTTTGTTTTCCCTGTGTCTGCAGAGACCAGGGAGTTTCACCCCATGAATGAGATTGTTGAATGAAGCTCCTCTGAGAACCAGAGGTCCAGGCACTTCACTGGGGCTGCACATTTCTCAGTGACCGGGAAGTGATGAGACAGCCAGGAGGTGATTGAGGCTTCCTCCTCCCCACTGCTCACCTCTGCCATATCGTTGCCTTTCTGAGACTGAATCAAATAAAAATGAGAGAAAAAACAGAAGAGTCTACTGGGCTACGTGGGAAAGACCCGTAGTTCATGAGGACTGGAGATGAACCCCTCAAACTGCTGGTGATGCTGCTGCTGCTGCATGTTGGTGGTCATGTTATTCTTGAATGTGTGTCTCCATTCCCAGGTGCTGTTAGGGATGGTGGAAAATGGACCATCTTAACTATGGTCAATATTCTTTTTTTGTGTGTGAGGCATGTTATATATATATATATATATATATATATATATATATATATTAACCCCCATTCCCCAAGTTCCTTTCTCCAGAAAGCTATTCCAGAATGGGTAGCTCTCTGGATATTTTTCTCAGAAGAGCTTCTCTTTTCAGTTCAGAGTTTTATCAGCAATTATTATGCTAAGAGGGGTCAGGAGATGAGGCATTTCTCACGTTACTCTTGAAGCTACTCATGAATAATGGCCTATATCACCTCTATTGTTTGCCCCCAAACATAAGCAAGCAGACAGGCAGAGGAGAAATTAAAGATCGCTGAATGAGCGGAGGGAGGGGCAGGCTAAGGCTGAGGTGGTCGGAAGAGGTGAAAAATGCAAGATGGGGCAGAGGGTTATGCAGGGGGAAATGTTTGAGTTGATTACTCAACAGATAGAGAATAAGTCAGATTCCCTAGCTTAAAGGCAAGCAAGACGAACAACAGAAAAGTGTTGTGAAATCTTCCTAGTGAGATTAAGGGCATCCCACCGAAGAGTGATGCAGCTAAAATAAATGAGGGGTCATTATTCCGAGCTGAATGCATAATGGATTAAGAGGTTCACAGGGCTTTTCACCACCTCTTCATACCATTACTGGTGATTTATGTTGCCGTTTCTGCTGGGTGGGGGGTGGGGGGTGGAATCTGTCTCTGAACAATTTTCTTCCTTCATCAGTGAATTGATTTCCTTGGGCTCTGGCTGGGGTTTTAGGTTTGTAAGGATTAAGAGGGACAAGGAAAGTCCAAATAATTCCAAACCATCTTGGGACTTGCGGTGGAGTTTCTTGATGGAAAGGCTGTGTGTAGTTTTTGCTGCCTATAGGTGATGTGATGTATGAAAATGGTACCTTCTGCTGACTTGAAAGCATCTCACTTGCCTACCAGAAAACTCGTCCAGGACTCTCAAGAGAGAGGCAACATTTAAAATGAAAACTTGGTGAGGCTTTCAAGCTGTGCCGGCTGAGTCATTTTATAGCGAGAGGAGGCAACAAGGAATGCACCAACCGAGGAGGTCACAGACTGCGACTGAGGTCTGTGAGAAGGCACGCGGTGCTGCTGGGCGAGAGTAAACCAAGCCCTTTGTGCTGGGGCTCAAGTCTTGGGAGTGATGGATGCTTTATGCACTGAGGAGGCTCTGGGCATCCTGTCCTGTGGCTGTGCTGCTTCTGGGCCCCGGGAGATGGCTGGCTGGCGGGGCCTGGACTTTTGTTTCAGTGTCTTCGGAGCAGTGACATCAAATTTGATAGGCTCTTGGTATCTTCAGAAAGGCACACTTTATGTTCCTGTGAAGTGAAAGTCGCTCAGTTGTGTCTGACTCTTTGCAACCCCATGGACTATATAGTCCATGGAATTCCCTAGGCCAGAATGATGGAGTGGGTAGCCTTTCCCTTCTTCAGGGGATCTTCCCAACCCAGGGATCAAATCCAGGTCTCTTCCATCCCAGGCAGATTCTTTACCAGCTGAGCCACCAGGGAAGCCCAAGAATACTTAAGTGTGTAGCCTATCTCTTCTCCAGGGGATCTTCCTGACCCAGGAATCAAACCAGAGTCTCCTGTGCAGATTCTTTACCAGCTGAGCTTGTATCAGGGAAGCCCAATATGTTGCATAGGAACAGATGTTCCTATGTTTCTTATTAAAGTTTGTTAGAAGTAAGTAGAAAGGAGCCCTTTAATCCTAATAGGGAGCCCGGGCTGAGACTTTTGATTGATTATAATGGTAAAACCACAGCAAAATCACTGCAACCCTCCAAGCCTTTCTTAAAAAAAAAGATCAGCACATGCAAGATCCATGAAGACATGAAGAGAGTAAAACAGGGTTGCACTACGGCCTGAATCTTCCTCACTTTTTTTCTAAACAAGTATTTTAAGGCAACAGTCTCTTCTCCCGCTTGTCAGTCTAGCGCTAATGAATGCAAAACAGTGGTTGCCTTCTGGGCTCCTCTGAGAATATGCTTCGATTTGGCAGAGTAGGTGGCAGTGACGGAGATGGTGGCAGTTATGGCAAAAGCAGTGACGGTGGTGGTGGAAGTTATGGTGGAGGTGTTGGTTGAGTTGGCGGTAGTTATGATGGTGGTGGTAGTTAAGGCACTGGTTGTGGTGGTGATGGTCTTCCATCCCAGAGCTAAGAGGGGCCTGACATATGCAGGGCATCTTTCAAGTACGATGGTTCAGGGACTGTTGTTCTAAGGACTGGCTCATACTCTCATCATGGACCCTTTGGGTTAAGATGGTAACAAATCAGAATCTATAGAATCAGAATTGTACGTGGAAAGAACTTTGTGACGTCTTTCTTGTCCATTACATGTCGCTAGCGGAGAAGTCCTTCGGCTGCCCATCTTGTTGTTGCTTTCGTTTAGCTGTTAAGCTGTCCAACTCTTTTGTGACCCCATGGACTATAGCCCACCAAACTTCGCTGTCTGTGGGATTTCCCAGGCAAGAATGCTGGAGAGGGTTGCCCTTTCCTTCTCCAGGGGATCTTCCTGACCCAGAGAGCAAACCTGCGTCTTCTGCATTGCAGACAGATTTGGGGGAAGCCACAGATGAAAATCTCCACTATTGTACCCTATGTCCTTCCTTTAAATAGGAACTAGTATACAGTATTAAACATACTTCTGAAATGATTACCCAGCCCTACCTAGAACAGAATGGCTCCATGTTGTTATTCTCAGAACACTTCCTTTTCTTTTTCTTTAACCTGCTGAATCTTACAGATATGTGGATTAATTAAATCATTCATTTATCCAACAGGTATTGATACGAGAAGTGCCTAGAGTGGGCACAGTGCTAAATGCAGCACTGTGGGGAATACAAAAGAAATAAAGGAACGGGCCTAGTCCTTGAGGGGTATATCACGTTGCAGAGGCAAGAAAATAATTCATGAAATGTCTAGAGAACAACGCAGCCCCGTGCAGTGGAAGTAGGATCCTGGGATGGCAGGCAGAGCAAGGTGATGCCACAGGCTGTGGGAAAGAGGAAAGCGTCAGGAACAAGGCCAGTCTTGATTTTTGAGGAATGGATTTCAGTTGGTAGAAAGTGAGGGTTTGGGAGAAACATCTGACCTTTTGTGTAGAATGTATAGGAATGTAGGATTCTGTTTCTTTCTTCCTCAGTGACTGCTCCTGTATAAGATGTAGGGATCATCCCATCAGCCTTATAACCCATACTCTCCAGCCTGCATCCACCAGTAAGACTTCTATTACTTACGTTGGAAGAGCTCTGTGCTCGCTGTTCTCCGAACAGGACCCTGTCTATGAGATGCAGCTTGGGTGCCATAGGAGGGCTTGTTTCCATGGACAAGGCTCAATGAATGCCTACCTTGCTCTTCTTCCCTACTGGTGGGCAGTACTAGATTCGTGTTTCTTTCTACCTTTATTCCTTCCAACGAACGGCTGGTAAACTAAGATAGTCAGGGTTTTCACACTTCAGAGCACAGGACCCATTATTTACAGTATAATTTCCAAAGGTCAGTAGTGGTAATTTCATCAGTCTCGGGGACTGCCTCCTTCCAGCCAATGTTCATGAAAATTTCATGCTCTAGGCTGGTGTTGCATCTCTTATATCATGATGTCAGCTTCAGTTACACTTCCTCAGGAAGACTGTCCCTACATCCACATAATCTCTTTCCTCTTCTCAACTGTGCTACTGCAGTCATGATTTCTGACGATGTATTTACCTGTGTGGTTACCAGACAAGCGTTTGAGTCTCCCATTAGGAGGAGAGATCCAGGAGTCAGGAACATAGTGTGTCTTGTTCACTGCTATACACTCCAGCCCCTAGCCTAAGTGCAGAGAGAACTGTCTGATGGTTGGAGGAATGAATTTAAAAATAAAGGCATGAGTGGGTAGAGAGGTATGATCCTGGGAATTAGGACACCTTGGGATGACTGTCACAGTCAGGGAGGTTTACTGGCTGCTGGCTTGAGAAAGAAGCCTGCTGTGGCAGTCTAGAGAAATGTCATCCTTGGGCCCTCTGGATTAACTCAGCAGACCCTTGGAACTATCATCCCAGCTGTTTTAGAGGTATTACCCTTTCTGTAACTATAGGCTGGATACTCTATTGTTTCCACTAGAGTCCATTTTATTGCAGTGCAGATTTTCCATTAAGGATGGGGCAATCAGCTCAGAAAATCAGGTTTGTTGTTGGTTTTCGTATAAGTCGTGTCTGACTCTTTGTGACCTCATGGACTGCGGCGCACTAGGCTTTCCTGTCCTTTACTGTCTCCTGGAGTTTGCTCAGACTCATCTCCATTGAGTGAGTGATGTCATCAAAACATCTCATCCTCTGCCACCCTCTTCTTCTTTTGCCTTTAATCTTTATATTTCCAGGGGAAAAGAAATTTCCTTTTATGTTTTCAGTTTCTTGCTGACTTTTGACCTGGGGAATTCTGCCATGCATTCTGAGTACTTAAAACAATAACAGTAATGGCTAAGTTTTTATAGACAGACAGAACTGTCTAAGTTTGTATGCATATCATTTCACTGAATCTTAAAACAACCCTATGGAGTAGATAGCTTCCCTGGTTGCTCAGCTGGTAAAGAATCCGCTTGCAATGGAGGAGACCCCAATCTGATTCCTGGGTTGGGAAGATCCCCTGGAGAAGGGATAGGCTGCCCACTCCAGTATTCTTGAACTCTGGTAGCTCAGCTCGTAAAGAATCTGCCCACAATGCGGGAGACCTGGGTTTGATCCTTGGGTTGGGATGATCCCCTGGAGGAGGGCATGGCAACCCACTCCAGTATTCTTGCCTGGAGAATCTCATGAATGGAGGAGCCTGGTGGGCTACAGTCCTTTGGGTCACAAAGAGTTGTACATGACTGAGTGACTAAGCACTTGGAGTAAGTAAAATTGTAATCAAACACTCATTTGGTAGAAGGAGGGGCGAGGGAGGCATCAGAACAAACAACAGAGGGGGCTTCCCTGGTGGCCCAGTGGTTTAGAATATGCCCTGCAATGCAGGGGGCACAGGTTCGATCCCTGGTCCAAGAAAATTCCACATGCTGCAAGTGACTAAGTCGTGTGCCACAACTAGTGAGCTCACACACCACACAGCTGTGCTCACAACTAGAGAGAAGCCACCACAATGAGAAGCCCCCTCTCACTGCAATTAGAGAAAGCCTGTGCAGTAACAAAGACTCAGCATAGCCAAAAGTAAAAATAAAAATAAATAAATAATTTTAAAAGAATAAACAATAGAGTTGGTGTTTGAGCCCAGATTCAGTCTTCCACCTCGCATTCCCTTTCTGGTCTCCTAACATAGGTTAATATTCTACTGCTCCCCATGTAACAGATCCACATATATTATCCAAGTGTGTTTTCTTATTTATTGTTATAACAACCCTACGGGGTGAATACAGCTACTCTGCCCATACTACAGGTGAAGGCACTGAGGCTCAGAGAGGTTAGGGAACTTACTCAAGATTACACAGCTAGTTACTGCCACAGTTAGACTCAAGTGTTGATTGGCTTTCCTCTAAAGGCCATGTTTCCAGCCACTGCACCTTGATCCCTACCCTGTCCCAGACATGCCACGTGTGGACCATTCCATGTGGTAACATGGAAGGGCTAGTTAATTGTGTACCAGGCAATAGCAACAGAAAGCCAACAAGTTTTTCTACCATATGCCATAGCCTTCTTTCCCCCTCTACCTTAAAAAGAGGAAGCGTTCTTTTTTTTGATGACCCTGCATTGTCAATTGACCTGTTTTCCCTGGTTGGAACCCTCCATGTTTCCAGTATTAGCACACTGCTGGTAAATGAGCTGTTTCAGTTTTCATCCTTCCCACCTGAACTTATGTGAGCACTGCAAAGGGAGAAGGTGACCTGGGGTGGATAGCCCTCTCTTTAATTTTGGACCAAACTCTGTCTTTATACCAGTGAAATTAAGGAAATTTAAATGACCCAGCACAGTTTTATATAACTAATTCATCACGTATTTCTTTGGGGAAATCTAAACTGTAGCTGGACTTCCCTGGTCGCTCAGATGGTAAAGAATCTAACTGCAATACAGGAGACCTGGGTTTCGTCCCTGGGTCATGAAGGTTCCCTGCGAAGGGACTGGCTACCCACTCCAGTATTCTTGCCTGGAGAATTCCATGGACAGAGGAGCCTGGTGGGCTGTTGTCCATGGGGTCACAAAGAATTGGACATGACTGAGTGACACACACATACACGCACATGCACACACACCCAGTAGTTAAGTTTCTGCAAACTAGATGCCCAAATGAACTTGTGCTTCTTGATTCCGACTAAGAACCTTGCATCATTCTTATGCTTGCTTGGGAGATGAGCTGGATCCCCTCCTCACCCCCATCCCCTTGCAGAGTCTGTCTTCTCTTCAAGATGCTTTGGCTCCCCTCTTCATCTAGGTCTATAAGGATGAGCTCAGTTTTGGCTGATCTCTTCAACTTTAATTTCTAAGTGCTCTTGTCAATACCTGGGTCTTGACTTCCTCCTGCAGATTTTTATTTGATTAACCCCTATGACTCCTGCTTTCCCCTGTTGCGTAAGGTGGGATCTTCTGCCTTGATCTCAACTCCTCTGAATTCAATTTCAGCTCTTTGGTCATCAAGGCTCATCCAGAGACCCAGCTGGTTTTAGCAGCAGTCTTATCACCTAACATCAGCAATGTGATTGGCCTAATTCTTAATAATAGGATATTTTTGTCTCTCTGATGGCAGAACTCTTTCTCGAGATGATGAAATAGAAAATGCTTAGTTAGTTTCATACATTAGAAAGAATTTAAACATAAACACCTGAATGGAATAGGTGGTCCTGAAACAAGTTGGAATATATATATTTTATTATATTTAAAATATCAGTGGAGATCAGGATGAAAGGTAGGGAAATCACCAATTGAAGAGGAAAGAAAACCTTCCTGTTATATCCTTATCTCACAAAATGCACCAACTCGAGCTTAGTAATATTACATGCAAAGATGTTCCATGTAAAATAACTTGAAGACAATATAGGTGAATAATTTTGAATGAAAGGTGCTTCAAAATATAAAAACATCTGATGATATCACTCATTGGAAAAGATTCTGATGCTGGGAGGGATTGGGGGCAGGAGGAAAAGGGGACAACGGAGGATGAGATGGCTTGATGGCATCACCAACTCGATGGATGTGGGTTTGGGTAAACTCTGGGAGTTGGTGATGGACAGGGAGGCCTGGCGTGCTGCGATTCATGGGGTTGCAAAGAGTCGGACACGACTGAGCAACTGAACTGAACTGAATTGAACTGATGATATCACAAGAGAAGATATCAATAAATTTTCATATAGAATATAAAAGTTCTGCAAACCAAAATCATAAACATCTTAGAAAATATATTTCTAATAGTTGATGAAAGCTATATATGTATGTCTATGTGTCTATAAAATATACATATATATTATGAATCACGCAAATCAGTAGGAAAACAATAGTGACACAGTAAGGAAATGAAAGAAGATAAACAGATAATTGAAAAAAATAAGTGATGAATAAATTCTTAAAATATTAGTCCAGTCTCACTAGAATTCAAATAAATGCAAATTAAACAGCACTGCTAAAAAGTAGATACTAAAATAAATAAAACTAAAGGCTGGTGAGATTATATAGAAATAATTTCCTCCAGTAGTTAAATATGTAAATTGTCAGAAGCTTTCTAAAAAGCAATCTAGCAAGACGTTAATAAAAACACTTTGATCAAATAACGCTGCTCCTAATCTGTACTAAGAAAAGTAGCCACATAGTTATATAATAAGGTGGTTTTTACACTCTTTTATATAATACAAATCCTGTTGCTGCTGTTGGGGCTGCTAAGTCGCTTCAGTCGAGTCTGACTCTGTGTGACCCCAAAGACAGCAGCCCACCAGGCTCCCCCGTCCCTGGGATTCTCCAGGCAAGAACACTGGAGTGGGTTGCCATTTCCTTCTCCAGTGCATAAAAGTGAAAAGTGAAAGTAAAGTCCCTCAGTCGCGTCCCACTCCTAGCGACCCCATGGACTGCAGCCTACCAGGCTCCTCCATCCTAATACATCTAAATGCCTGATATTGGGAAAGTAGTTAAATAGCATATCCCATAGAATAGAATATTACATAGTGTTTTCATATGTTTTTGAAGGATATTTAAACACCAAAAATGCTTCTGATGTGGTGTTAAACTAAGAGCGTCAGAGGCAAAATTATTTACATTTTGATCCAAGTGCTGTAAAAAAACAAAGTCAAATATTAATACATAAACATCTACATATGTAGAAGATTAGAGGGAACTCTATTAAAATACCAAAAGAAGTTATCTTCAATTACTATTATCATGGATAATTTTAACTGTCATCTTTAAATTTTTATTTCTTTCTAAAATTTTGATAGCAGCTGTGTTCTTTGTTACTGTTATGATCAGGAAAAGTAATAAACATTATTAAAATGTGTGTCCCTGCCTTACTTGAAAAACATTTTTTTTTTTTTTTTGAGCATCTGTTCCAGTTGAGGCGAGAGAGGAAGACGGGAAGGTGTCTTCCTTTCTTTCCTTGTAGAATCTGGGCTGGAGCAGGTTGTTTGCACACAGGGGATGTCTGTCTCCAGGGCAGTTGAAAGGGAGTTCTGGTATGCAGCTTACATCAGCATGTATCACACAGGGCCAGAGAAAATACAGATAGAAATTAAAAAGAGTGCTTGTGGTTAGCATCAAACCAGATGAAAATACTTCTCTGAGAAATTTCTGGATCCAGACATACCTTATCTCACAAACCTGCTCTCCTAAGAGCGATCCTAGATGCAAAGCGAGTACCTGGCTTTTCAGTTCTAGATTTTCTAACAAAGCCCTCATCTCCATGTATTGTCATTGTTGTGACGGTGCTCTTATAGCAGCCTGTAAGCTCTGTTGGGCTAGGGACCCATTCTGTCTGGTAGTCATGCTCAGTGATAATTCTTGAAAGTATGAATGAATGAACTTGGGAACTGACTAGAGGATAAACAGAAGACTGGCTTTGTAGCAGCTTCACACTGTTCATGTTTTGGTTTGCGCTGTAGGTTTTACTTGACTATGTGGATGCCATCTCTTTTTGTCTCTCAGGGTCTACCCCTGGCTGATTTAACTTGTTGTCCACTCGGTCCCACTTTGTCCTGAAAATCAGAATTGATGAGGATCTAAGGGGGGCAAAGGATGAGAGGGGATTGACTGTAGTGGTCAACAGTGTGGGCTCAGGCATGCAGTGGGTTGCGTGTGCAACTTGATTCTGCTGTGTGCTAGCTGTGTGATCTTGGGCAGGTCACTTGACCTCTCTGTGTTCTAGTTTATTCATCTGTAAGGAGTGATGATAACGATAGAATGAATGTACCTCAAAGGGATGCTGTGAGGCTTAAGTGGATTATTATGACACATAAAGCACGTATCTTGGCAGTGTAAGTGATATATGGATGATAGCTTCTATTGTTTTTGTTCCAAAAATCAGCAGACATCCTCTGCAGTTAACTGCAGCTATGGAACTAGTACATTTTGCTTTCTGTATGCCTCCCAGTGTTTCCTATCCAAAACCATGCCTAAATGATGAACTTGATGTCTTCATAAAGCTTGTTATTTTGCAGCATTTTAATCTCTCTCATCTATCATCTTGTTTCATTAGTTAAGAACTGTCATGACAAAGTAATAGAAAGGATCCTTTAAAAATAGTTGTAATATTTCAGATGTCAAATACCAATTACCACAAAAGTTTACTCCGAGACCTGTAGTATCTTTCTCACTCAGTGCTTTGTAATTCTTTTCATTTTATGATTTAAACGTTTCCTTTTTTAGACTCTAAGCTCTCTGAGGGCAAACACTGTTTACTAGCCGTCTTACCTATTCTACTCTTCACGGGTATTTTACTGACCCTACAAGTGTTTCTTAAATGAATGACTAGGTCCCTTTTTGTTTAATTACAAAGACAGGGAACACTGATTGTGATAGTCTTATTTCTTAGCAGAGGTGTCTCTGACACTTTGGTAGATGATTTCTTATAATTTCATCTGGGAATTTAAAAATCCTATTTTCCACCCTCTAACAATGCCATCTGCGAAGAAGAGAGGGTGTACTGGAAGACTGGTTGGTGATGACCATTCATGACACACCTTCTCCTGTAGAAAGCAACTGCTGAGATCTCCCCTGTGGATTTGAAATACATAATCGTGCACACAAGGAGATGCTGGACCATATTCCTCATCCTCTATGTCTTAAGCTAAATAATGTGTTTATTTTTAAAAGTCTTGTTGTTGTTTTATGACAACAATAATACCCTTCTGTTATGCTGAACAGTTTATAGGATGTCCTATATGCATTATTTCATTTAATCTGTACAGTAAGCTTATGTATATATTTTTAAACATTTAGATTATTTATTTGACTGCATTAGGTCTTTATTACATCATGTGGATCTTTCACGGTAGCATGTGGACTCCGGAGAGCATGGACTCTAGAGTGTATGGGCTTGGTAGTTGTGGCACATGGGCTTGGTTGCCCCATGTCACGTGGGATCTTGGTTCCCCAACCAGGGATCAAAGCTACCCTGCCTTGCAAGGTGGGTTCTTAACTATAGGAGTACCAGGGAAGCTGCAGTAAGTTTACATTTTTATTGCTGTTTTACATGCAGCAGTCTGAGAATTGGGAGGAGAAAGAGTTAGCTAGTCTGTGCCATTAGGTACATTACCTCATTCAACTTCATAGCAGCCCTGGAGGTAAGCGGTAGGGTCTCTATTGTACCAATACATATCCAAGGTTCAGAGATACTTCTGTAATACAACTGAGATTCAAACTCTGGTTTGTCTAGTAACAAAACCTATGCTCCTCTCACTACACCAGTAGTGAGATTCAATGTCATATTGAATCAATATTGATTCAATGCCATAGTAACCTTTATTCTGTAGAGTCTACTTCTTAGGACTGAAGTCACTGATTTCAGCTCTCCTTCCCCTGCCTCCTGCCCTCCCCCCCACCCCAGGTTTATTGAGGTGTAACTGACAAATAAAAATTATGTGTATTTAAGGTGCTCAATGTGATGATTTGATATACCCATACATTATAAAGTGGTTACCACCGTCAAGCTAATTAACATATCCATTGCCTCACATGTTTACCATTTTTGTCTGTAAGCCCAATTAGGTCTAAATTTCCAGTATGCCGTACAGTAATGTTGACTATAGTTACCATATTGCACATTAGATCCTCAGAACTTACTTGTCTTATAACTAGAGGTTTGTACCCTTTGACTCACCTCTTCCCATTTCCTTGACCCCCAGGTCCTGGGAACTATGATTTCACTCTCCGCTCCTGATTTCAGGGAGTCACTGCTCCCCCCTAGAAACCCTGTGATGTAATCATGCACGTGAATCTGGAGAACATCCTAGGACAGGCTTTCTTTGCCTCCTTCCCACAGAGAACTCATACTTGAGTCCTCTGTCTGCGGTGATAAACTGAGAGATTGGACACCACGTTTTATTCCAGGCTGGTGCTGTTCACATTATCTCCAGCCAAAGCGATGATTTGGAATTTGGGATTAATAATGCTGACCATCATTAGCATTGTCATCATTCTTCCCCTATCTCCCTCTTCCTAAGCCTAATTCCTTTCTACAGAATGCCCTCAAAAACTAGGACCACAAATTTAGCAGTTTGGTTGGACTAAGAAGCAGAGAGCAGTGGCTGCCCTGCCTCTGTCTTGCATTTCAAGGATGTTTGTTCTAAAACTCCCCGAAACTACCAGTTTAACTAGACCAACCTGTAGCCTTGTGAGAATACTGCAGAAACTCTTTAGAAAAAAGATTAAGCTTGCTTCTGAACAAGTAGACTAATTTTGGATGCTGGTAACCCTGGTTGGAAGGTGGAAACATCAGTGTTCAGTTTTGGGTCAGGGAGTCGTTGTTCAATATGCTAAGAGAATTCATTTTCCTTGAGTGTTTTTCCTTTCAAGTCACGTTTTACTGCTGGAGTTACTCAGCGAATTAATAGGTATAGAAATACAAAACTCTTTTCTTATTACATCCTATCGATCTGATTGCAGTGTCATTAATTGAAAGAGTAGGAAAATGTGATGGATGGTTCAGCTTAGGATTCTATATTCGTTTTGGCCCAAATCTGTTGGAGGAATGCTGTAGGAAACTGACCAAAAGCAGCCTTTTGGTCTGACGTGAATTCTTTCTTTGTCAGTCCTTGTGAGAGCACTCAGTCCTAGTGAGATTTACAACGTGAAATTATAAACTGTTCCTACTCTTAAAGGAAAACCAACACAAATAAGGTTGCTTATTTGTAGAGCTGACAAGAATCCATTTTGTTCCTCCCTTTTATAGATACCATATATATGACATTTACAAAAAAAAAAAAACACAAAAAACCAATTCTGACAGGAACAAATTTTGACTCAAAAATAAGGAAGTGGACATTTTGCTCTTTAAGTACTTTTATTTGGAATATTGTGGTTGTGAAACATTGTTTTCATTCATCACCATTGCAACCATCTCATTTTTGTGGTGTGTGAGACTTCAGAGACTGGTTATGTGGTTAGAGATTGTTTTTTAGGGTTATTTTCTTTTGGGGTTTTTGGACCTGCAATCCCTTGAATTTCCCCCATAAATTTAAATTAACTTGGGAATTTTATACATGTACAGATATGTCCACATACATATTTAATAAGGAATCTTTTAAAATATTTTAATCCTCTATGTGAAGGAAAAATTCCCAGGCTCAAACAAAAGCATATCAGATTATGTCTGATTTGTTTGCAAAGGCTGAGCTGATCTCCTTGCTTTCTTGCTTATGCTTTAATGAGCTGGGCTATTTTTCTCTCCTGTTTATTATTTTAAATGTTTGAAGCTTGACGTGAACGGGAGGAACACTCAGATTCAAAGCACGTCAACATGGCAGAAGACATCACTTGTCTCTTCGCTTGCTTTTAATAAACATTGTTTGGAGAAGTTTTGAAGTTTAGGACATGTTACTCATAATACATGTCCTGCCGAATATTTTTTCATCCTTAGTTTGGGGCATTCAGATGTGGTGTTTCTCAAGGCGCGAATGCTGCTCCTGGTTGTACTTTTGGATGGCAGAATAAGGCATCCCGGGAAAGATATGAAGTGAGCAAATGGCCACACGGCGTGACCTCGTTCTGGAGCACATCTTGAAAATGTATTTCATGGTTTGAGTGCAGAGACAATGGATTGCGGTTCGGGGTCCTCTTCACTGACCTTTGGCTTGGTGAGAAACGTGGGCTGCTTCCTCTGATCTTCAGCTCCTCTGAGAGTGAGAAAAAGGCTGCGCCCACGTTCAGATGTGAATACTGCCGCTGAGTGCACAGACTGCCTTACCCCGATATTGTGTCTAAAAATATATCCTCAGAGAGGCAGGCATATGCTCGCGCCTCGGTGTGAAGGAGCTGTTGTCGCCTGTGTTCCTTGCTGTCCCCGTCTAGATGCTGGAGTGAGAGATTAAATGATCCCAGAAGCCCTGCCAGGGTTTTGATTTGCCATTGTCTCTGCTTCTTCGCTGCCTGTGAACGCGACCCCCGATGCAGGGCTTTCAGAGACCAGCCGGTGCTGATGGAGTCCGTGACTCGCTGCCGGTGGCTGCTCCGGTTGTGCTCCGTCCCAGCCACGCTTTTCTTGCCTTTTTGGGAGGCAGAGAGCACGGGGCCGAGGTTGCACTTGGCACACTTCAACTCCGTTGTCACTGCTGTGGCTGTTACTCCCTTCGGCAAGAGCCAAGGAGCAAACAGGACGGTGGGTCACCTCTCCAGCTATTTAGCACCATTTCCCTTCCCCTCTCTCGACATGGCTAGGACTTTTTTTTTTTTTTTTTTTTCTTAAGTGACAAGGTTTGATGGGTGGTGGTGTGTGTGTGTGTTGCGGGGGTGGTTCACGAGCCTCCCTCACTACATCTACTGTATCTTGAAGGGGACCTGCTTTCTCCTGATTTCTACCACCTCGCCTCATTTCCAGAGCTTGCTAGATTCTTCGTCCTGTTCCTGCAGCTCAGTGGGGTTTTCTGTTTGAGTATTGTCTCCAAATTTCTCAGCTTCTGTAGTCACCTCCCGGGTTAAAAGGGGGTAGCATGATGGTTGAAATAATTTTGTCCAGGAAGAAAGAAAAACAGAAATGGCTCTTTAAAGTGATAGTCCTAAGAAGAGGGGTCCATAGCATAGGGAAATCAGCTGGACTCTTGGAGCCCCTGTCACAGTGCGGCTGTAAATGTATGTCTTCAGGTGAGACCTTCTGTCTTATTTACAGAGTTAGGAAAATATATTAACCTTCATGATAGCTCCCATACTTTATTGGAAAATAATTTCAATTCTAACAACAAGTGCTGAGGAAAGACATGAAGCTTTTTATGGGCCAGAGGAGTTAAAATCATAGATCACATCAGAAACAAAGTTCACCACTCCCTTTGCAATGATCCCTGTGCACAAGTGAGTAAGAGCAACTGTTACTTATTCCTCCCTCTTTCTTCATATGTATTCAAGTTAACAATATTCTGATGGCCTTGAAAACTGAAAGGCAAAGCCTTGCTTTTCCAAAGATTAGTTGTTTTTGAGGTTTCTGCAAAATGAGAGAAAAGAATTCTTTGTATTATTTCAGATGGTTTGCAGGATACATACAATATAAGTTGATATTCACAAGATGTGCAATTAGAAAAAATATACTCACGCACACACATGTACACACACATATACACGCTCCAAAAGAAACCCACCCAATGTTAAACAAAATCCAGATTTGAATTTCAATTTCAATAGTCTCATCTATTGTGGAGAATTAATCTTCTTATATACTTTTTCATGGCTGAATACTTCCTTCTCCTTTCATCGTTATTTTATTGGTTTATTTCATAAAAGGCACTGAAATGGACAAAGAACTCTACCACAGAGTTAAGTTCTAGTGGCAGTTCATTGAAATGGAGCATGGATCAAATGTGTCATAAACTCTTATTTGTAATCAGGTATTTCCTTTTAGTTCAGCTTAATACATTTTATTCCCAGCTGTGTCAAAGAAACATGTATGCCTTTAGACACTCTGTGCCTAATTATGCAGCTGGATACATTAATATCCTGTCATGTTACATGCATTTGAGAGTTAAACAGGGAAAGATGCTGTTATTCATAGCCAGGAATTTCCCAGGATCCAGCAAGATCCTGGTGCTGGAGTATTTGCTTGTCTTTCTACCTTTGTTCCTTCAGAGGCAATGAGGGTCTCTGCTATTGCTGACTAATTGATAGTCTTACTAACCACTGTGGGCTCCTCAGATTAGAGTTGCATGCAGATATGGGTCTTGATTCAGACACTAAGGAATGCACACTCTCACTTACATGGGCAGAAAGTCTTCATGCTAACAGAGGTGCGATGGAGACCGCAGGACATAGACGAGGATGGGGGTGGGGTGGGAGAGAGATGGCTGACAGCAGGAATACCCCTGCAGGTAGCTCTAAAATGCATGTACAAATGTAGAAGCCTTCAGAGTCATCCAACAATGCAGACACCTTTTTTTATTTCTTCTCGGCAGGGTGTCTCCATCCGGAGTATTCACAAACACACACACATGTCCATGCAAACCAAGAAAAGGTGAGAGCCCTGCCATCTTAGCTCTGAATTCATCTGGTTTCCTTTTTTCCCCCCTGCCTTGTATTCCTCCATGCATTGTCCCTGCATCCGATGGCAGCCGCCCTTACTCTTGAAAGCAAGAGTCACAGCAGGAGCAGAAAGAGGGTTGAAGGAAGGCTTTGTCAAAGCTACCGTTGTCTATTGTTTCTTTGCTTTCACTGCTGTGCCTTTTTTTTTTTTTCCCCTGAATCTTTCCCTTACTAGTGGCCTGTGTCCAGGAGGAGGGAAAAAATTGTAAGAGTCCGTAGAGTAGAGTAGCAGAGGGCAGCTATTTTTTTTTTTGCACACTGTTTTAAGAAACCGCTTAGCAATTCGGTCCACAAAATTAGGAAATACAGCAAGAATGGGGGGTTCTGGTGGAAGAGTGAGAGGCGGGGGTCTTTAGAGCTCATTTGCTCCAGCCTAGATGCCAAAGGCAGTTTCTTCACAAGGACTTCTGTGGTTGTATGTGTTTCCGGCTGCATTTTCAGTTTTAAAAAATCATGAGACAAGGCTCATGTCTCTATCAGGCGTTCCATGTGTTTATTTTTTTTTTTCGGCTCCACAACTGGATGGACATTTTAAGCCAGGCCAGATCTGCTGTTTGGGATTTTCTCAGATGCTGAAATCAGTTCAGCCTGAATTGGTGATTGTCTTTTAAGCTTGCATTTGTAATGTACATAGTAACTTTTTCAGTGTAGATTACAAAAACTGGTTTTTGACTATCATTTGTATGGCTATAAATCTTGGGGTTATGCTGTTTTGCACCTAAACTAACCATAGCTGTTCTTTTGGGTGGTATTTATGCCCAAGTGATTGCCTTCTAGTTGGGCCAACTCCTCTGATAACTCGCAAAGCTGTCAAAGGTTACAAAGTCACACTCTCAAAATAGATTTTCAGCAAAGTATTTCCAACGGGCATTTGACATAGCATGAAAATCCTGGGACTTTTTCCCAGGGATTTTAGCTTCCTATAATTTGTATTTCTTCAAATAAATAGAAGTGATGAAAACTGATTCCATGTAGAAGGAATCAGAAGGCAGATTAAATCTGAATTCCATTTTCAAAAAATTTTGCTAAAAAACACATTTGCCTTTATTTTAGCTTAGAAAAATCACATACCTATATTAGTTCTCCATAGTTTTTTTTTTCCCTTCTAAATACTATACTATCTATAATTATCTAGAAAAAAGTTATTCGAAGTTGATTTTTTTCCCCCAGCCATCTAACTTCTGGCATGAGCCCAGGACTCCTGACTGTTGTCAGAATTTGCTACGATTCAGCATTTCAATTCCAAAATGTATTTTAAGTCCAAAGGGAGTATATCTGCATGCAGAAGAGGTTGTTCTTTCTTTTGAGGAGCCATTCCGTTTTATGACACATGCTGTTGGGTTGACGTTCAGTATGAGCTCATGATTTCTTTCTTTTCCAAATAATGATTGTAGTCTGCATGTGAATGTCAGAGTAGAATGCCTTCTGGGTTCCATAAGAAAACACCCTAAATTGGAAGTATGAGACCTTCACTCTTATGAACAGCTACTTTGGCACCCTGCAAATACATTCTCTTCCTGCCCATTTTCATTGCCTTGATTTAGGGGACTCGGGCCCAGCCACCCTGCCTCCTTCTTTTGTGAAGAGACATTCTGAAATGTCTATAGAAATCTAACTTCTTCAAGAAATGCAGCGCGGGCTATGGTTTGAATGCAAGTCTGAATTTAATTGCGGCCACCCTGGTAGCACACTGTTTAGTTTCCAGCACACATCTCCATGAACCTACAGCAACTCCAGGCCAGGAATTGTGAACAAGGAGAATTTATCTGTGATAAAGCATCTCTTTTCCAAGGAGCAGTCCGCTTGGGGTTGATTCCAAAGTCAAATTTTAAACATATGTTGCCAACGCTTTTGTGTCCTGGGAAACTGGTGTCGCTAACTTGTTCAGAGCGTTTTGGATAGAAAGAAATGGAGAGCTCCAACTTATGACCAATTCTTCTTTGGTAAATGGGGAAATGAAGGGAAAATGACAAGTATCGCAAGGCTGGCTAGCATTTCCACTTGAAAATACCAAAGACAAAGAGGTTCATGAAAGGCTCAGGATCTCAATGACTGAAGTTGTACAAACCAGTCCCTTTTGCACTGCAGCACCGTGTGGTTCTCCATGGAGCTGGGAGGAATGCTCATCCCCATGGGAGAACAGACTTGGAGGGCACCCCATCTCTCAGCCTGTGCCCCCTGCAGATAGCTAATTCCTGCTGGATCAACTTAAAAGGAATAGCTAAGCTTGTGGCCAAGGTCAGTCTCCAGATATTTTAAAGGCACAGGTTCAAGTTCAGTCATTAATCCAAATATTTCACACAATAGTCTGTAGTTGCTCCACTTGATGTTAAACTTCCAAATAAATCATGCAGAAGACCGAACCTGGACTTTTCTTGAAAACGGAAACCCCACTTCTCAGATTTTACATATTGAACACAATGTGGTCACAATACTATCTGTGCCTTAAATCTCCCGGGTCCTAAAAATACAAACATCTTTAAAAACTACAGGGGAAAAATAGCAAGCATCTTTGGCAAGTTAGAACAACTTAACAAGAATCAAGCAAAGGGTCGCAGGTGTGTGTATATGGCAGCTAAAGTAGGATGTAGCTTCTTCTACTTCTCTTCACCCATATGCCTGCCCACTGATTTAAAATAACCACTAAAATGGCAGCGTATGGTCCAAAATATGAAACTCACCTACAACCCCCTCATTCATTAAAACAGTTTCCTTTTCAGAAGCATATACTCCATTGAGACACTACAGTACAGTAGTTGACACATCTTTCAGGGTTCATCACTTAGTAAACCTTTTCAGAGTTTTCTTCCCTCCAAATCGAGAGAACAAAGTGGAGCTGCCTCCCCTTCACCACCCCCAACACCCGCTTTTAATTTTTGGCTGTGCTGGGTCTTTCCATGGCTGCACAGGCTTTCCTCCTGTTGTGGCAAGCGGGGGC
Organism: Neotragus moschatus; assembly: GCA_006410615.1. Classification (NCBI taxonomy): domain Eukaryota; kingdom Metazoa; phylum Chordata; class Mammalia; order Artiodactyla; family Bovidae; genus Neotragus; species Neotragus moschatus. Next base: position 1,964,170 of record SJYA01002186.1, read on the forward strand.
CACTCTGTAGGTGCAGTGCACCAGCTTCTCGTTGCGGTGGCTTCTCTTGCTGCTCCAGGACCGTACGACTTCAGTATTTGTGGTGCGTGGGCTCAGTAGTTGCAGCTCCTGGGCTCTGGAGCATAGGCCCAGTAGTTGTGGGTTTAGTTGCTCCATGACATGTGGGATCTTCCAGACCAGGGATTGAATCCGCCTCTCCTGCATTGGCAAGTGGTTTCTTTACCACTGAGCCACCAGGAAAGCCCTGCCCCACTTTTAAATAAATAGCACACCTTCCTCTACTTAACTGTATAAGGCCTTTAGAGAGAAAATGCTCATCTAACTTTCTTTGCAATGTAGGGTTCCTGCTGCTGCTGCTACGTCACTTCAGTCGTGTCCGACTCTGTGTGACCCCATCGATGGCAGCCCACCAGGCTCCGCCATCCCTGGGATTCTCCAGGCTAGTCCTCCTAACAAACGTGACACACATTAGCACTGAAGAAAGTCTTCGTTTTGCTAATGAACCAGCACAACAAACTGTTCTTGGGATATTTGGGGAAGCAAACAGAAAGCTCGTAATGGTTTGTTAAAATAGCAAAGAGGTAGCACTTGGATGTGGTGTTATATGTTCAAGGAGTTGGATTTTAAAATAAGCAAATCTGGAAAATGAGGATTTCATCGATAGGGAATGATGCTTCGATGAAGCTCTATTTTCTCCCCAGATTTACTTTTTTAGCCGGGGGACATGAAGACACTCTTCCGTTTATATACACTTGCTAGACTAACTGTGGATGTTTGGGATTTCCTTGAAAAACCATTATCTTATTTTGACAGTTGGTGTTTTAAGGACAGCATAAAACTCCCAAGAATGTTCTAAGAGAACATTACCACAGGATTGGATTTTTTCCCCATGTTCATTTAATGTGAAATTCTGTGGGAGAGATGATTTGGAGACAGTTCCTCCTGTACTCACTTCTCTAAGCATTAGTCTGGAAGGAAGGAGGAGGAAATGTAAAAATGCCTGCCCCAGAACTGCCAGCAAGAAAGTTTGTGCGAGGGCATTAGAAAGGAAGCTAAACAGGGAACTGTGTTCAGTGTCCTGTGATAGACCATAATGGAAGAGGATGTATGTGTGTTTATATATTTATGTGTGTATGTGTCTCTCTGTGTGTATATATATGTATGTGTGTGTGTATATATATATGAAAATGGAAAAAAAATGAAAATGTTTGTTGCTCAGTCATGTCTGACTCTGCGACCCCATGGACTGTAGCTTGCTAGGCTCCTCTATCCATGGGATTTCCCAGGCAAGAATACTGGAGTGGGTTACTACTGCCTTCTCCAGGGGATCTTCCTGACCCAGGATTCGAACCCAGGTCTCCCGCATCGCAGGCGGATTTTTTACCATTGAGCTACCAGGGAAGCCCATATACATATGCGTAACTGAATCACTCTGCCGCACAGCAGAAATTAACCTAACATTGGAAGTCAACTATATACTTCAGTAAAATAAATTAAAAAGGAACCTGAGATCAGCCTTTCTTCAAAAGGGAGCAATTTTGTAATGCCTCTCTACCCTTCAATCCCTTTTGCTAGTCCCGATCCCTTTGGGTTTTCTTGTTCCACCCTTGCCCCAGCCACTTGCAAAGTAGAACTAAAAGCCCAGCGGGAATCACCAGCACCATGACCCCCATGAAACCAACTCACCCAAGCAGAAATCAAGAACCCATAGAAAAATTTTTCCACCGCTTGGAGGAAACAGGTTACTGTTACTGCTGCAAAATCTTTTCCTGAAAAGCTAAAGGCATTTGACTGTCACAATCTAATTCATCTCCATACTTTGGAAGAGTTTTGTACTGTTCCCTCACGCCCCCCACCCCTCCCCTCCAACACACAATATGACCACAGAGAGCTTTGGCTTGTCCAGGGTTAAAACACAACATTGCACTGAATCACAAGACAAAGACCTTAGCTTCTCAGTTCAGGGACTGGTGGCAGCATGTCCCTTTCAAGATTATGCTTGAGATGGTAGAGGAATTCAGTGGCTGCTCTGGGGTGGTTGATGGGATCCTTGATGTAGACTGTGCGAAGAAGCTCACAATCAAAAGGAAAAGTTGTTTCAATATGATGTACTTGGTTGGTTTCAGGAACCAATTTCCTGGTAGAGAAAATCAACTGTTTGGTCCACTTGAGATATCTAGAGTAACTCTGAGCTTTCTTTGCACACAAAGTGTTAACAAAGTAGGACTAGTGGACATTAGGGTGGATAATGCAAAAAGTGTTGAAACTTCTCAAAATGTTCATTTCTTTTCACTTCCTGCAAATCTGAGAAATGATCTGAAATGACAACTCAGGTCTGCAGCTTGGTGACCTTAACAAAGACCTCTCCTTTTTGTGTTAGGACTAGTCATTTTGGATATACAAGATCACTCCATCTTATACCAGCGAATTTCAGTTGTGTGGATAATCAATCAGAATCATTCAAGTCCAGAGCAATCTTTTTTCTAATGTCAGATTTTACAAGACTTGTCTACACTGTTGCCTCAATTTCTGATTTCCTTTCATTCTTCTTGATGGAGTCTTAAAATACTGCATGGCAGCTAATAACACAAATGATCTCACTGCAGAAAGAAAATTATCTATCCTAGATCATAGAATTTAAAAATAGGCATGACTCTTGGGATGTTTAAATACGGTGATAAAATGTGGATTAAAGTTCACCAGAATCCCATGTCACAGTCATTACTTTCTGTTTCCAAGTAATTTGATGTGTAGACCTATCTGGAAGAAACTCTAAAACTTTTTGACATCTCTGCTGTCGTGATGTATGATGGTGGCAGCCTTGCTTGGCATCTCTACTCTCAGTTGATGTGCTATGGTCAATGTTGAGTTTGTTCTTTTTATTTAACTCAAGTAATATAACTTCCCAACTTCCAGAAAAACTATTTCCTCATTGGTTGTTCAGTTCCTAAATTAATGTTTTGAATGATGGTGTTAGCTAAGTTGTGCCTCGGCATTCGAGAATGGTTGGGCAATTTATAAACTTGCAGGACCATGTTTGTATTAAACAGTGGAGAAAGAGAGAACTTTTTATCACATTAGTGCTTTTTAAAAGCATGATTGTTTTTACTACCTAAAATAAAACATACCGTGCAGTGTCTTCATTGTTTTAATAATAATGAGATATTGAGTTTATTTTTTTTTTGTTTTTGTTTTGTTTGTTTTTTTAATTTATTTTTCATTGAAAGATAATTGCTTTACAGAATTTTGCTGTTTTCTGTCAAACCTCAATAAATATTGTGATGTTTTAGTTTTTAAAAACGAAACTCCAAAAATGTTCAGTTGTGGATAAAGGAATGTTTTTCATTATCCAGTTGGCCTCTGTATTATGAATACATTGAACAGTAATCCCACCCTCAGCCTTGTTGGACTAGAATTTATCACATCAGTAGGCATTATTTTCACTTCACTCCTGAAGTTAATATGGTGCATTCCATTCTGATGAACACATTGGGACAACTGGAGAGAAGGGAGGTGGTTGGTACTGGACCAGGGAAATAAGCTGGGAATTGCAAAGTGACAGATGTGACCTTTCTAGTGATATGATGAACCATGATGAAATACCAGGATGTATACAGGATGACAATTAGAGTTAGGAGATGGTCACTGCAAGGCAGAGTTCCTCCTTTCTTGGAAACACAACCAATAGGGACACTGCACCCTCTCAAGCAACTTATTCAGGAATATTCAAGGTGAATGCATCAGTGGACAAATATTTTGCTGAATGTTTGCTCTCAACCCAGGACTGGAGGAGATATTGAACTTGTGAGAGGGGATAATAAAAGATGCAGTAAGGGTCCTTGAAGAGCTTATCACCTGGAAAGAAATGCCAGTAAATTCAGTTCAGTTATTCGAGAAGCTTGGTGGGTAGAGCTACTTGTTGGGCACTGTACAACATGTCAGAGGTCAGACAAAGATAAAGACATGGTTCGCATCCCTGATACACTCATTGTCTTAGGTAAGGCTATGAACTCGTAAATAACAATAGAAGGTGGTATTGGCGACATGCTGTGGTGGCAGAAGGAGGGCACTGCTACTTCTTAGAGCCTGCACATGCTTCTTGAAGGGACAATATCCAATCTGGATCTTTTCTTTTTAAATATTTTTATTTATCTGGCTGTGCTGGGCCCTAGTTGTGGCAGGCAGAGCCTTGGCTGCAGCCTGTGGGATATAGTTCCCTGATCAGGGATTAAACCAGGGCCTTCTGCATTGGGAGCTGAGTCTTAGCCATTGGACCACCAGGGAGGACCTTCAATCTGGATCTTGACTGAAGTAATATTTGTTTAGCACCCGGTAAAAGTCCATACTCTTGCTTGTGCTGGGGATCAAAGAAGAATAGGATGGCATCTGTCTTTGAGGAGTTCATGGTCTGTATTAGTAGATGAACAGGTTATGAACCACTACTCCCCCCAACACATGGAATAGAGTAGGGTGTAAGTATAAAACAGGTGTAAACGGTTACTAAGAGGACCAGAGGAGGTACTTATATCCTTTCAAAGAAATCCAAAAAGGTAGCCTTCCTGAGCTGTTACTCAATGGATGAGCACCGTGGCTAGATTGAGATGGGATATAGAGAAGGGAAGAACTAATTCTTCCTGGAAGAGGGTGAAAGTCGGTCATGACTTTGTGGAAGAGATGGCATAGGTCTGAATGCTGGAAGTCACATGGAATTTTCCCAGGCAAGGATAGTGAGGTGAGAGCAGAAGAGAATCCCAAGAAGATGAGGCGGCATGAATTGAGACCTGGGGCGTGAAAGGGCATGGTAGGTCTAGAGGAACGAGGTTGAGTTTGTTTTGGCTGGAATGTGTGGGGCATGGAAGGAGTGGGGGAATCCTGGTCAGGAAGCTAGCCTGGAACCAGAACGTGAAAGCCAATCTAAAGACTCTCTTGCTTGTTTGCTTGTTTCTAAAAGGCAATGAAGAGCCATGATAATTGGAGGTTTTGAAAAATAATTTGGGCAGGAGAGAGGGCTTCCCTTGTGGCTCAGCTGGTAAAGAATCTGCCTGCAATGCGTGAGGCCTGGGTTCAATCTCTGGGTTGGGAAGATCCCCTGGTGAAGGGAAAGGTTACCCACTCCAGTATTCTGGCTTGGAGAATTCCCTGGACTGTATAGGGGAGTAGAGGGGGAAGGGACTGGAAGAGAAAGGTTAAAACAGTGATTCTCATCAGTGATAAGCAGTGTATCAGAATAACCTGGAAACTTTTGCAGGAGACTCAAGCCTAGATTTTCCCTTAGTCTTCTGTCATTTCCCTCAACTAAAATTTCAGATACTGTATGGGCTGATGGAAACGTTAATAGGGGTATTTTGAAAAGCTTGCTGAGTGATGTTGGTACATTCTTCCCTCTGCTATTGCATTAATCTAGTCAAGAGAGGCTCCAGGAAGGCTGAGACGATGGAGATGAGAAAGGATGATGTGAGATGCATGAGAGTAGAAATTAACTGGATGGACAGGAGGAGGCTGTGATGGAGACGAAACGTAACAAATACTTACGTATCTAGTATAAGCAACTGAGAAACTATGAACCGAAATGGACTCATGAAGAGAAGCAAGGTCTTTGAAAAGATTATGGATTCTACTTGAAACATGTAGAGTTTGAGGTCACTGGAGGCAGTTGGTAGGGTAGGCTGGAGTTTGTGTGCTTAGTTGCTCTGTTGTGTTGGACTCTGTGTGACCCCTTGGACTGTAGCCCACCAGGCTCCTCTGTCCATGGGGATTCTCCAGGTAAGAATACTGGAGTGGGTTGCCATGCCCTCCTGCAAGGATCCCAACTCAGGGACTGAACCCAGGTCTCCTGCATTGCAAGTAGATTCTTTACCAGCTGAGCCACCAGGGAAGCCTAAGCTGGAGTTTAGGAGAATTTAAACTACAGATGCTCAAGTCAATCATGCGACAACAGAAAACACCACACTGGTGTTTTTCAAAAGGCAACAGAAAACCAGAGACAAGGGAGATTTGTGTTGGCTGGAGCAGGCAGATACATCTCTGTGAAAAAAATGGACTTTCAGTTGCATCTCAAAGCATTAATAGAAAATTCAATTTCGAGCGATGAGGAGATTAAAAAATGGAGGTTACTTGCAAAAAGAGTATGGGGTAAGAAAGAAAAATGCTGTTTTGAGAGGGCAAGACAGTAATATAAATGACTTAATAATAAAATGTAATATACTTTCATTTATTTTTCACTCCTAGAAGGAGCCATTATTATTCACAGTTTACAGATGAAGGAATAGGTTCAGAGAGGTTAAACAAATGACCCACTTGAGGACAAGTGAAACAGTGGCTCCTTTAAATCTAGACTCTTGTTTTCATCCATGAGATTGTATGTCCTTAAAGGCAGTTATCATTTCTTATATGTTGTTACATACCTCCCGGCTAATGTGAAGCCTGAAAAGACAGTAGGCTCACAAAAAACATTTATTGAATTATTGAAATGTGTCTGTTTTTTGGTATATCAGTTTACTTATTTGCTATCTACTCTTAAGACTAAATGGCTTCCCAGGTGGCACACTGGTAAAGAATCCTCCTGCCAATGCAGGAGACGCAAGAGATTTGGATTCAATCTCTGTGGTGGGAAGATCCCCTGGAGGAGGAAATGACAACCCACTGCAGTATTCTTGCCTGGGAAATCCATGGACAGAGGAGCCTGGCTGGCTACAATCTATGGTGTTGAAAAGAGTCTAGCACTACTGGGCAAACACACACACAAAGACTACACATGATATATAACTTTATAGGACTGGAAAGTATATTAATAATTTTCCAGTCTAACCAGCTCACTTTATAGAGGAGGAAATTCAGTCTCAACAAAGGAAGTGTCGTACCTAAAATCTCACATCCAGTTATTAGCAGAGCTGGGCCAATAACCTTGACCAAAGCTTCTTCCAGCAAAGCTTTTCTCTCCTAACTTTCAATCCAAGGGAACCGTGATAGTCATCCCTCTTCTGAGGTCTCGATGGAAATGGAAAATATGGCTAGGACATAAGGGGTGATTTGATAGGAAGGCACTTTGTCTTTTTAATCATCCAGTCAAATCATTGGATTTAGTGGCATGGGTCAGAGAAGCCTGACAGGTAACTCAAGACATAGGAGGTAGTGAATATTTCATCTGAAAAAAAGGAATAAATGTAACAGCAACAAATAAAGAGGTTCAGGAAGTGAGTTTTTTCACATGTAGTCATGAAAAGCTATGGAGCCACCTGTGTTTTGCTCTCTTTTAAATAGGAAATGTGGTCTCACTTACCCGGGCTAGATGAGAAGAAATGCCATCCCAGGCTAGAGGATGGATGAGGGAGTCATGCAGCGGGTGATAGAAAAGAGTCCAGGGCTGGGGCCCAGGACCCCCGGGGATGCTCACAAGCTGTGTGATCTTGGGAAGCTCCTGTTGCTTTGCTCTTTCAGGTTTCTTATCTGTGTATTGGGGGTTAGATCAGATCTGTCTAGCTTTTATCCATCACTGGCCCTTTCAGCTAAACCTCTGTCCACAGTCAATGAGTCTCCTTACCAGCGAGTAGGGTGGGGCAGTGACTTGGGGTGGCTCTGCATTGCCATGGATGTGGGCTCCTAAGGGTGAGCAGAGCCCCTAGGGCTGCAGGAGCATTGAGTGGCAGCCTCTGTGCTCAGTCAGCACCTTGTGGGTCCAGTTGGCTCTCTGTTCCTTTCTGCTTGAGTTTCTGGCTTTCAGTGGAAACCCCACCTCAACCTATCAGCAGTGGGAACCTGATCCCCAGCAGCCTGTCCTTAGGGATCAACTTTGCTCTGGCCCTCTGCACTTTACCTACCTTCTAGATAAGGACCTAGACATTACTAGATCTCACTCTTTAAAAAAGATTTTTGTTCTTTTTTGGCCACATGGTGTGGCACACAGGATCTTGGCTGCCCTACCGGGGATAAAACCCACACCCCGTGCAGTGGAAGCTATGAGTCTTAACCACTGGTCCGCCAGGAAAATCCCTAGATCTCACTCTTTATTTATGCATCTCAACCTGCCCCTCAAGTTCTACCCCTTTGATTTTCTTTTATGGCTCAGTTTTTTTTCTTTAAAATTTTTTTTATTTTTAAATTAACCTACAGTGAAACTGACTTGCTTGTACAGTTTAATGCATTTTAACACATGTATACATTCATGCAATCATCACCAAAAGCGGGACAGAGCAGTTATATCAACTGCAGAAAATTGTTTTGTGCTGTTTCCTTTGTAGTCATCCCCTCCCATCCCCCCAGCCCCTGGCAATGCTGAGATGTTGAACATGTCTTACCAAGGGAATCATGCTAATGGAACTTCTTCTTGAGATTGGTTGCTTTCACTCCATGTGATGCCTTTTAGGTTCATCCATATTGTTGTAGGGCTTCCCAGGTGGCACTTGTGGTAAAGAACCTGCTTGCCAATGCAGGAGACATAAGAAATGTGGGTTTGAACCTTGGGTTGGGAAGATCCCCTGGAGAAGGGAATGGCTACCCACCCTAGTATTCTTGCTTGGAGAATCCCATGGGCAGAGGAGCCTGGTGGGCTGCAGTCCACAGGGCTGCAAAGAGTTGGACATGACTGAAAGCAACCCGGCATGCACAGCACACGTGTTGTTGTATATATCAGTAACTTGTCCTTTTTAAATTGCTGAGTGGTTTTGCACTGTATGGATATACTACATTTGGTTTATCCATTCACTGGGAGAAGGGCATTTGGATGGTTCCCAGTTTGGGGTGGCTGTAAATAGAGCTTGTATAAATATCCATGTACAGGTGTTTATGAAAACGTGAGTTTTCTCTTCTCTGGGGGGAATGCTGAGAAGTTTGTGGTGCTGGATTGACCCCCTCACTTTGATGATTTCCCACTTTTGAACTAGGTTTACCCCTCCCCTTGGACTTCTGATACTGGACTCTCTCTGAAGCCTTCCCTCTTCCTCAGATGAGCAGGTCCATCAACTAACACATTTCTGGCCCCATCTCTTCCCTCCCCGGCTCTCCTCTTTCTGGCTAGGAGCTCCCAGCACAGCATAAAGCCGGAGCCCATTTTGATTAGTCTGACATCTTTTTCGGCTCTGAATTTGCGGTGATTTGGATTATTGCACCAGTTTTGAGGTGCCCTCTGCTGGCTGATTTACAAAGCTGGCTTTATGCCTGAGCCAGGGGAGAAATCGTAGGTGCAATGGGAAAAAGAAAAATTATCAGGAAGGGATGTTGTTGTGGCGAATTAACATTGTCGTGACAGCCTGATGGGGACTCTTCCCGTATTTGATGCTACACATATAAAGAAACGCTGCAATATTTTTGTGGTACCCTACAATATTGTACTTGTCTTCTCAATTGTGGGCAAAGATGGGCTGTCTGGAAAGCTGGACTCAGCCTGGAGCCTGTTACCCAGATTGCTGTTTTGTGAAGACATCCGCATACAAATGACTCAGATCCAAACATTCAGAAATGCTCTTGGAGGGCCATCTGGTTCTTGCTGGTTCTAAAAGCCTCATTCAGCCTTGTAGATGGATCCAGTACAAAAGATAGTGAGGGCTCTTCACTGAGGTTTAAATAGGTTCCACTGACCAAGAAGAGAAGCTGCCTTTTAAAAACAGCTGATACTGATGCTCTGAGAGCTAGCGGATGATGCCTCTCGTAGGTCAGGGTCCCTCGTAGGTCAGCGGGAGTTTGATAAATATTTAATTGACAATCGTGCACTTGCATGGAGGCTTTGAAACGCACACACACACAGAAACGCAATTTTGTATCACCACGGAACATGTGTTAATTTGTTTGGGTGTCTGAAACAGGCTGGGAAGGCGGCTGACCCAGTCTGTCAGGCAGTAAGGTCTGTCTGAGCCTCGGAATCATCATTGGGATGTGTCATATTTAATTCGTGAAGACAGCGCTGTCTGAATGGTGTTGCTGATGGGTGTGCCATTTACACTCGCTGGCTGCTGGCCTTTCTGATCAAAGGTACGGCTGCGTGTTCTGTGGCCAAAGGGACAGGGAGTGTCTCCTTGGGAGGCTGACCGGCTGGGGAAGGGAGGGAATCCTGTGCTGTCAGCCTCAGCGCTGGGCTCTGACCAAGTCCAAACAGAGACTGGGCATCTAGGGAGAAGGACACTCGGTACTAGGGAACAAGACTGAGACAGCAGCCTCAGCAATCAAAATGCAGGCCGTGGCGCTCGTTTCTCGAGTAACCTTTTGCTTCTCTGAGGTTTGTCTTTCTCATCTGACAGTGGAAGGAGGAGAGGCGCTCATCGTTCCTTTAGTTTATGCAGATAGAACCCAGGATATCCTGGATTGTGTGTGTGTGTGCTCAGTCGTGTCTGACTCTCTATGACCCCATAGCCCGCCAGGCTCTCCTGTCCATGGGATGCCCCAGGCAAGAGTACTGGAATGGGTTGCCGTTTGCTCCTCCAGGGGATCTTCCTGACCCAGAGATGGAACCTGCATCTCCTGCATCCCCTGCACTGACAGGCAGATTCTTTACCACTAAGCCACCTGGGAAGGTGTATCCTGGATGGTAACAGTGCAGTTCACGCTTCAATGCATTCTCACTTGTGAGGACTCCCCTGGCGGCTCAGACAGTAAAGAATCTGCCCGCAGTGTGGAAGACCTGGCTTCAGTCCCTGTTCAGTACACTCCAATGTGTCCTGCTTGGAGAACCACATGGACACAGGAGCCTGGCGGGCTACAGTCCATGGGGTTGCAAAGAGTTGGGCACGACTGAGCGACTTACACTTTTCACTCATGAGAACATCAAGTTGTTGGAGGCAGGGGTCGCATCTTATTTCTCTCTACTCCCATCTCAGCATAGCACTCAGCCCAAACAAGAAATGAAAGAGAGCTTGGTAACCGCTGTAGATAGAGGTGTGGCTTTTTTAGGGCACCTGTGAAGTTGCATGAAGTTTATAAATGTTGGCTCTTCAGGGAAGCCATTTCAACTTTGCCTCGGGTAATTTGTCTTTCTTTTCTTCCCTCTCAAATAGGGATGTTGGTGTCCCACACCCTGTTGGTCTCACCTCTTCAGGACTGTGGCCCTCCAGGAAAAATTCCCTACTGACGGGGAAGCAACAGCCTAGAGGACCTCTTAGAAAGGACCGGTAAGTCCTTACCAGCAAGCTTCTAAAATAAAAGAACTACAGAGACCTCCTCAGTACCTGTTGTCCCCATCTGAGGACACAAAAGCCTTTTAACAGTCAAAAGCAAAAGTTAATGATTTGAAACTTTTTAGTTTGCCCTACTATATCTCTTCTGTGGTGATGACACTTGAAATGATTTCTGACTGTTAATGGAAACATTTCACATGGTTGGTTTTATAAACCTCTGGTGAGGCTTACTGTCTGCAAGGAAGCCTTGGCAGGACTCTGCAGGTAACCAGCTTTATTCCACATGGACTCCCCTCTTCTCTCAGCGTTCAACACTTTCAGAGAGGCTTAACCTTCTTTTTCTTAATTTTTACTGGAGTAGAATTGCTTTACAATGTTGTGTTAGTTTCTGAATCAGCCATACATTTATATATATCCCCTCCCTTTGGCAATTCCTTTCCATTTAGGCCACCACAGTGCGTTAAGCAGAGTTCCCTGTGCCATGCAGTATGTCCTTCTTAGTTATCTGTTTTATACCTAATATCAGTCATCCATTTGTGTCAATCCTAATCTCCCAATTCCTCCCACCACTCCCTTCTCTTTTCTGCTTGGTATCAATATATTCGTTCTCTACATCTGTCTCTCTCTTTCTGCTTTGCAAATAAGATCATCTATACCATTTTTTTAGATTTCATATATATGTGTTAAATATATGTGTGTGTGTGTGTATATATATATATATTTTTTCTTTTTTTCTCTTTCTGACTTCATTTTGTATGATACTGTCCAGATCCATCCATGTCTCTACAGTGACCCAATTTTATTCCTTTTTATGGCTGAGAAATATTTCTTTGTATATGTGTACCACATCTTCTTTATCCATTCCTGTGTTGTTGGACACTTAGGTTGCTTCCATGTCCTGGTTTTTGTAGATATCCAGTTCTATTGGGGTGCATGTATCTTTTAAATTATGGCTTTCCCAGGGCATATGTCCAGGTGTGGGATTGCTGGGTTACATGGTAGGTCTATTTTTAATTTTTAAAGAAATCTCCATACTGTTTCCATAGCAGTTGGAATCTTAACATTCTTTCGAGTGGTTTCTGTTGGGCCCTCTCCTAGCCTGATCTCTTGCAGTGTGGCTGGGGCACCAGGGGCTTAAATTGCCTCTGGGTGAGTTTGCTGATGATGGTGATTGCAGTGCTTATATATCTATTTTTAATTTTGGTAAAATAGATATAGTATAAAAATCGCCATCACAACCATTTTCGTGTTCGGCTCACTGGCATTAAGTACAGTCACACGGCCTTGTTGTCATCACCTCAGTCCATCCACAGAACTCTTCATCTCGTAGAAATGAAACTCTGCTCCTATGGATCAAGTACCACCACTCCCTCCCTCTCCTGCCCTTGGAACCACCATTCTGCTTTCTGTCGCTATAAATGGCAGGTACTCTAAGTGCCTCCTCATAGAACTGGAATCAGACAGTGGGTTTTTTTTTTTTTTTTTGGTGGCTGGCTTCTGTCCCTTAGCACACCGTCCTCAAAAGTTCATCCACACTGCAGCGTGTATCAGAACTTCCTTCTCTCTGGAGGTTGAGTAATACTGCATTGTATGTATATATCGTGTTTTATTCATCTGTTCATCTGCAGATGGACACTTGGTTCACCTTCACCTTTTGGCTGTCTTGAAACACTCTGCTATAAGCGTGGATGTACAAGCATCTCTTCAGGACCCTGCTTTCAGTTCTCCTGGGCAGGTACCCAGAGTGAGACTGTGAAATCAACTGGCAATCCTATTTTTAAGTGTTGGTGAAGGCGCCCCCTCCCACCTCCCACACTGGCTTGGGTCTGCATTCCACCAACGGTGCACGAGAATTCTGCTTTCTCCACATCTTTTCTAACACTGAAGCTTTCTGGTGTTTTGATGGTAGCCCCTCTAAAAGGTGTGAGCTAGTGGTTCCCTGTGGTTTTGATTTGCATTTCCCTGACAGTTAGTGATGTTGAGCATCTTTTCATGTGCTTATGGGCCATCTGTATGCCATTTTTGGAGAAATGCCTATTCAAGCCCATTGCCCTTTTCTGAATCCAGTTCTTTGTTTTGTGATTGAGCTGTGGAAGTTCTCGATATGTTCTGGATCCCTTATCAGATACGTGATTTGTAAACATTTTCGTCCGTTCAGTGGGTTGCCTTTTCACTCTGTTTATCATGCCATTTAATGCATAGAAGTATTACATTTTGATAGAGTCCGATTAATTTTTTTTTCTGTTGGCTTTTTGTGTTATATCCAAGAAATAATTGCCAAATCCTGTTCTGAAAATTTCCTTCTATATTTTCTTCTAAGAATTTGATAGTTTTCAGTCTTATATTTAGATCTTTGATATACTTTCTGTAGTGCTTGTTTTCACCCCTTCCTGTACAGTGAATTTCTTAAGCACAGAGACTGTGGTGGTTCATTTTCTTAGTGCTTAGGGTATACCTGACACATGATAGGTGCTCAGTAAATTATAGATGAATGAAGCAACTTTATCAGATACGATGAGACTAAATTAAAGCCTATGTTTATAGTGATTTTCCATTTTCATAATAACAATTATAACAGACTGTCTTGGAGACCCAAAAAGGAATCTCTGAAATAAAAATGTTAAACTGGTTTCAAGGGCTTTTGGGTATTGTATTTATTTACTTTTCTTTGAGGCTGTCGAATAGTATGCGTGAATATTTGTCACACTAATTGTGTTCTCATCACACTTGACCTCGAGTTCCTTTCTCATGAGCTCTGTACATAGTGAGCTCCATCATGATGAAAAAATTAGACAAGCTGTTCTACCATCCATGGTGCAGTGGTAAAGAACCTGCCTGCCAAAGCAAGGGCTTAGTTGACCTATGGCCTGTGGATCCCTGGTTGCTCCCCAACCAGAGATTGAACCCACATCCCCTGCATTGCAAGGAGTAGTCTTAACCACCACTCCTTCTAGTCCTAACATGATGATGAGAGTTTGGGTATTGGCAGTGTGTGAGGCATGCTAAGTTGCTTCAGTCGTGTCCAGCTCTTGGTGACCCTATTGGCTGCAACCTGCCAGGCTTCCCTCTCCGTGGGATTCTCCAGGTGAGAATACTGAAATGGATTGCCATGCCCTCCTCCAGGGGATCCTCCTGACACACGGATCAAACCCCTATCTCTGACCTTGGCAGGTGAGTTCTTTACCACTAGTGCCACCTGGAAGCCCAGGTACTGGAGGCAGAACATTTCAAAAAAAGAGTCAAAATTCAGCCACTTCTGGGAAGAAATGAAGACAAGATTCACCACCATCCAGCCTCTTCCTGAGCACCTTCCTGCCCAAGAAATGACCTGAGGGTCAGGTAGAGAGAGCCACTGTGCTACCTTTGCAGTTAGGCTCCTGCTTGTGCCATGTGTGCAGGCAACAGGGGCAGAGGATGAGTTTAAAACAAAATTCCTGTTATAGTTGTGTGGTCTCAGTCAAGGACATCATCTCTGCAACTCGGTATTCCAGAGCCCATTGTCTCATTCTTGTATCTGTGTGTGACACAGCCAGCTTAAAAAATATGAGAGCTCCTATTTATACCATTGGCTAAAGCTGTGAATGCCAGGCTAGTCCAAAATGCCATACATCCTACATGTTTCCTGGGCTAGTTTCCACCGAGTGAGGGGCAGTTACAACTGCAGCCTCCTTGGTTAATATCCTGCAGGAGGTAGACTGTGTCGCACTAAAATCTGACTCCGAGGCTGCCTCTGCCAAGGCCATCATTGGACCTGTCTGAATCTGGATACTGGGTCATCTTCATGGTGCCAATCAAACAGCAAGGTCTAGCAAGGGCGTTGGGGAGGTCTGGGTTCTTGCTTCCACTATTTCCATCTGAACACTTTGAAAAAGTGACTTACCCGCACTAGGAATGGGTTTCCACAAGTGTGAAAAAGTAGAGAAATATTCTCTGCGGTTTTATATAGAGAATCGGGCTGTTGAAAAAGAGATGAAACTGGCTTTTACTGAGCGCTTTCTAGGTGCTACGTCCTGTGCTGTGTGTTTATACAAATGATCCTGTTTACTGCTCAAATGGCTCCATGAAGGAGCCGCTGTTAGACTCCTCTCAGGATGGCAACATTGATGCGAGAGGTGAAGGGCTTAGTTCAGAGCCACACAGCTTATGCGCAGCAGAGTCAGGACTGCAGTGCATGTCTGCTAGGTCTGAAGCCAGTGCCTTTCCCATATCATTAATCCTGGATGTAGAGTGAAGTGATGGGGGCCCCCTCATCCCCTCCTTCCTCTGCTCACAGTGCTGATTTGCTTTCCGTAGGGTTCCTGAGAAGGGGAGCTCTCAACCTTTGAGTCTTATGGCTTTTACTTTTGGTAAAGAGCAGAGTCCACCTATTTTCCCCAGAAACCATATTTTCAAGAGAAAGAAGTAACTTTTTGTTACATTTGGGGAGGTAGGTGGAATGAAGTGTTAGTTGCTCGGTTGCATCCGACTCTTTACCATCCCATGGACTGTAGCCCGCCAGGCTCCTCTGTCCATGGCATTCTCCAGGCAAGAATACTGGAGTGGGTAGCCATTCCCTTCTCCAGGGGATCTTCCTGACCCAGAGCTCGAAACCCCGTCTCCTGCATTGCAGGCAGAAATTCTTTACCGGCCGAGCCACCAGGGGTGGGACAAAAAACATCGCGGTGCAAAGATCCAAGCACAAGTTCATCTACCCATGCTCTGGCCTTGCGGTCCTTTCTTTTCCTCTCTCTTCATTTTTCTAAACCTACTCTTCAAAACTTCGTCCTCCTTGGGGCCCCTGGTGAGTGTGATGGTGTGCAGATTTCCGCGCCGGGGCCTAGGTTCACAAAAGGCCAAGTTGACGTCCATTCTGCATCTGGCTTTTTTGATGCCAGAGGAGCGCTGGGGTCTCCTGAGGAGCCAGGAGAGATTTGCCTCCTGCAGAGGTTTGGATAAGCCCCAGCTAATCTCCATGGCTTCTTAAGGGCACACCTGCTTGTCTGCCAGCCAGCAGCCTCCTGGCTCATTTCCCGTGGGACGGCTGGGGTCAGAGGGCCTCCAGAAAGCCTTTCATCCCCCACTGCCCCGCCAGGCCCCCCTCAGCAGCACCTGGGTTCCACACAGAAGACTTCCTTTGAGGGGAGATCGAGTCGTCCCTCCCCAAATGGGGTCCGGTGCCCTTTCCCTTCCTTCTGAGGCGGCTTGCCTGTTCCTTCTTCCTGAAAAAACGTTTAATTCAAGCTTTATCATGCATGCCTCCAAGTCTATCCCACTGGGGCTAAGCTGCTCTAAATTAGTTTCTGGGCTGCTGAGCTGTGAACACATAGTAGGTGCTCAGTAAATAAAGATGATGTCTGACTATGATCCACTTGGGCATCCAGGAAAGCCCTATCAGCTTTCCCTGTGTTTTGTCACCAGAACATAAATAATAACTCTGATACTATTAAAATGGCAGAGAATTTGAAAGTCATTTCTGCTTAGCCGTGGAAGTTAGAGATTGGAGGCTCTCTCCTCCCTCTTTTCCCCAATCACATTTCCTTCTTAAATGTCTTTAGGAGTAGTTAGTAGTGAGGCTAATTCTTCTTCCGTGAGCACTGTGCTCAGGATTTGTGGCNTTTTCTTTTTTTCTCTTTCTGACTTCATTTTGTATGATACTGTCCAGATCCATCCATGTCTCTACAGTGACCCAATTTTATTCCTTTTTATGGCTGAGAAATATTTCTTTGTATATGTGTACCACATCTTCTTTATCCATTCCTGTGTTGTTGGACACTTAGGTTGCTTCCATGTCCTGGTTTTTGTAGATATCCAGTTCTATTGGGGTGCATGTATCTTTTAAATTATGGCTTTCCCAGGGCATATGTCCAGGTGTGGGATTGCTGGGTTACATGGTAGGTCTATTTTTAATTTTTAAAGAAATCTCCATACTGTTTCCATAGCAGTTGGAATCTTAACATTCTTTCGAGTGGTTTCTGTTGGGCCCTCTCCTAGCCTGATCTCTTGCAGTGTGGCTGGGGCACCAGGGGCTTAAATTGCCTCTGGGTGAGTTTGCTGATGATGGTGATTGCAGTGCTTATATATCTATTTTTAATTTTGGTAAAATAGATATAGTATAAAAATCGCCATCACAACCATTTTCGTGTTCGGCTCACTGGCATTAAGTACAGTCACACGGCCTTGTTGTCATCACCTCAGTCCATCCACAGAACTCTTCATCTCGTAGAAATGAAACTCTGCTCCTATGGATCAAGTACCACCACTCCCTCCCTCTCCTGCCCTTGGAACCACCATTCTGCTTTCTGTCGCTATAAATGGCAGGTACTCTAAGTGCCTCCTCATAGAACTGGAATCAGACAGTGGGTTTTTTTTTTTTTTTTTGGTGGCTGGCTTCTGTCCCTTAGCACACCGTCCTCAAAAGTTCATCCACACTGCAGCGTGTATCAGAACTTCCTTCTCTCTGGAGGTTGAGTAATACTGCATTGTATGTATATATCGTGTTTTATTCATCTGTTCATCTGCAGATGGACACTTGGTTCACCTTCACCTTTTGGCTGTCTTGAAACACTCTGCTATAAGCGTGGATGTACAAGCATCTCTTCAGGACCCTGCTTTCAGTTCTCCTGGGCAGGTACCCAGAGTGAGACTGTGAAATCAACTGGCAATCCTATTTTTAAGTGTTGGTGAAGGCGCCCCCTCCCACCTCCCACACTGGCTTGGGTCTGCATTCCACCAACGGTGCACGAGAATTCTGCTTTCTCCACATCTTTTCTAACACTGAAGCTTTCTGGTGTTTTGATGGTAGCCCCTCTAAAAGGTGTGAGCTAGTGGTTCCCTGTGGTTTTGATTTGCATTTCCCTGACAGTTAGTGATGTTGAGCATCTTTTCATGTGCTTATGGGCCATCTGTATGCCATTTTTGGAGAAATGCCTATTCAAGCCCATTGCCCTTTTCTGAATCCAGTTCTTTGTTTTGTGATTGAGCTGTGGAAGTTCTCGATATGTTCTGGATCCCTTATCAGATACGTGATTTGTAAACATTTTCGTCCGTTCAGTGGGTTGCCTTTTCACTCTGTTTATCATGCCATTTAATGCATAGAAGTATTACATTTTGATAGAGTCCGATTAATTTTTTTTTCTGTTGGCTTTTTGTGTTATATCCAAGAAATAATTGCCAAATCCTGTTCTGAAAATTTCCTTCTATATTTTCTTCTAAGAATTTGATAGTTTTCAGTCTTATATTTAGATCTTTGATATACTTTCTGTAGTGCTTGTTTTCACCCCTTCCTGTACAGTGAATTTCTTAAGCACAGAGACTGTGGTGGTTCATTTTCTTAGTGCTTAGGGTATACCTGACACATGATAGGTGCTCAGTAAATTATAGATGAATGAAGCAACTTTATCAGATACGATGAGACTAAATTAAAGCCTATGTTTATAGTGATTTTCCATTTTCATAATAACAATTATAACAGACTGTCTTGGAGACCCAAAAAGGAATCTCTGAAATAAAAATGTTAAACTGGTTTCAAGGGCTTTTGGGTATTGTATTTATTTACTTTTCTTTGAGGCTGTCGAATAGTATGCGTGAATATTTGTCACACTAATTGTGTTCTCATCACACTTGACCTCGAGTTCCTTTCTCATGAGCTCTGTACATAGTGAGCTCCATCATGATGAAAAAATTAGACAAGCTGTTCTACCATCCATGGTGCAGTGGTAAAGAACCTGCCTGCCAAAGCAAGGGCTTAGTTGACCTATGGCCTGTGGATCCCTGGTTGCTCCCCAACCAGAGATTGAACCCACATCCCCTGCATTGCAAGGAGTAGTCTTAACCACCACTCCTTCTAGTCCTAACATGATGATGAGAGTTTGGGTATTGGCAGTGTGTGAGGCATGCTAAGTTGCTTCAGTCGTGTCCAGCTCTTGGTGACCCTATTGGCTGCAACCTGCCAGGCTTCCCTCTCCGTGGGATTCTCCAGGTGAGAATACTGAAATGGATTGCCATGCCCTCCTCCAGGGGATCCTCCTGACACACGGATCAAACCCCTATCTCTGACCTTGGCAGGTGAGTTCTTTACCACTAGTGCCACCTGGAAGCCCAGGTACTGGAGGCAGAACATTTCAAAAAAAGAGTCAAAATTCAGCCACTTCTGGGAAGAAATGAAGACAAGATTCACCACCATCCAGCCTCTTCCTGAGCACCTTCCTGCCCAAGAAATGACCTGAGGGTCAGGTAGAGAGAGCCACTGTGCTACCTTTGCAGTTAGGCTCCTGCTTGTGCCATGTGTGCAGGCAACAGGGGCAGAGGATGAGTTTAAAACAAAATTCCTGTTATAGTTGTGTGGTCTCAGTCAAGGACATCATCTCTGCAACTCGGTATTCCAGAGCCCATTGTCTCATTCTTGTATCTGTGTGTGACACAGCCAGCTTAAAAAATATGAGAGCTCCTATTTATACCATTGGCTAAAGCTGTGAATGCCAGGCTAGTCCAAAATGCCATACATCCTACATGTTTCCTGGGCTAGTTTCCACCGAGTGAGGGGCAGTTACAACTGCAGCCTCCTTGGTTAATATCCTGCAGGAGGTAGACTGTGTCGCACTAAAATCTGACTCCGAGGCTGCCTCTGCCAAGGCCATCATTGGACCTGTCTGAATCTGGATACTGGGTCATCTTCATGGTGCCAATCAAACAGCAAGGTCTAGCAAGGGCGTTGGGGAGGTCTGGGTTCTTGCTTCCACTATTTCCATCTGAACACTTTGAAAAAGTGACTTACCCGCACTAGGAATGGGTTTCCACAAGTGTGAAAAAGTAGAGAAATATTCTCTGCGGTTTTATATAGAGAATCGGGCTGTTGAAAAAGAGATGAAACTGGCTTTTACTGAGCGCTTTCTAGGTGCTACGTCCTGTGCTGTGTGTTTATACAAATGATCCTGTTTACTGCTCAAATGGCTCCATGAAGGAGCCGCTGTTAGACTCCTCTCAGGATGGCAACATTGATGCGAGAGGTGAAGGGCTTAGTTCAGAGCCACACAGCTTATGCGCAGCAGAGTCAGGACTGCAGTGCATGTCTGCTAGGTCTGAAGCCAGTGCCTTTCCCATATCATTAATCCTGGATGTAGAGTGAAGTGATGGGGGCCCCCTCATCCCCTCCTTCCTCTGCTCACAGTGCTGATTTGCTTTCCGTAGGGTTCCTGAGAAGGGGAGCTCTCAACCTTTGAGTCTTATGGCTTTTACTTTTGGTAAAGAGCAGAGTCCACCTATTTTCCCCAGAAACCATATTTTCAAGAGAAAGAAGTAACTTTTTGTTACATTTGGGGAGGTAGGTGGAATGAAGTGTTAGTTGCTCGGTTGCATCCGACTCTTTACCATCCCATGGACTGTAGCCCGCCAGGCTCCTCTGTCCATGGCATTCTCCAGGCAAGAATACTGGAGTGGGTAGCCATTCCCTTCTCCAGGGGATCTTCCTGACCCAGAGCTCGAAACCCCGTCTCCTGCATTGCAGGCAGAAATTCTTTACCGGCCGAGCCACCAGGGGTGGGACAAAAAACATCGCGGTGCAAAGATCCAAGCACAAGTTCATCTACCCATGCTCTGGCCTTGCGGTCCTTTCTTTTCCTCTCTCTTCATTTTTCTAAACCTACTCTTCAAAACTTCGTCCTCCTTGGGGCCCCTGGTGAGTGTGATGGTGTGCAGATTTCCGCGCCGGGGCCTAGGTTCACAAAAGGCCAAGTTGACGTCCATTCTGCATCTGGCTTTTTTGATGCCAGAGGAGCGCTGGGGTCTCCTGAGGAGCCAGGAGAGATTTGCCTCCTGCAGAGGTTTGGATAAGCCCCAGCTAATCTCCATGGCTTCTTAAGGGCACACCTGCTTGTCTGCCAGCCAGCAGCCTCCTGGCTCATTTCCCGTGGGACGGCTGGGGTCAGAGGGCCTCCAGAAAGCCTTTCATCCCCCACTGCCCCGCCAGGCCCCCCTCAGCAGCACCTGGGTTCCACACAGAAGACTTCCTTTGAGGGGAGATCGAGTCGTCCCTCCCCAAATGGGGTCCGGTGCCCTTTCCCTTCCTTCTGAGGCGGCTTGCCTGTTCCTTCTTCCTGAAAAAACGTTTAATTCAAGCTTTATCATGCATGCCTCCAAGTCTATCCCACTGGGGCTAAGCTGCTCTAAATTAGTTTCTGGGCTGCTGAGCTGTGAACACATAGTAGGTGCTCAGTAAATAAAGATGATGTCTGACTATGATCCACTTGGGCATCCAGGAAAGCCCTATCAGCTTTCCCTGTGTTTTGTCACCAGAACATAAATAATAACTCTGATACTATTAAAATGGCAGAGAATTTGAAAGTCATTTCTGCTTAGCCGTGGAAGTTAGAGATTGGAGGCTCTCTCCTCCCTCTTTTCCCCAATCACATTTCCTTCTTAAATGTCTTTAGGAGTAGTTAGTAGTGAGGCTAATTCTTCTTCCGTGAGCACTGTGCTCAGGATTTGTGGCGAGAGGTGGCTCTTTGACACGTGAAGCTCTCCCGGCTGGCTGTCTCCCTCCTCTCCTTCCGCCCCTCCCTCCTCCTCTCTCTCCCACCTTTCTTCTTTCTTTCTCCTTTTCTTTCCCCTCCCTTCTCCCCGTCTCTTTCCTGTACCTAAAATGAAGCAGAGCTCGTTTTGGAAGAGGCTACAGTATTATTAATGGTACCCTGTGAGGTTATGGCTGAAAAATCTAGTTTGAAAAGCTGGGATCCTCTCTTCCTTTGAACTCACCTATTGTTCTGCAGGTTTATCATTCCACTTATCCCTAATTCCACTGACATTTGTTGAGCCCTTATTCTGAGACCCTGGATGGAATAACATGGGATGGATCCTGCCCCATGGAGACCAGTTTAACTGGAAGGATGAGCCATTGGAATTACATGATCAAATTATATGTGAATTGACCGCCAATTGGAGTTTTAAGGAAGGGAGGAGGGATGAGCAAAGACTTATTACTCTGATGCCAAGCATGATCTCCCGAGCTCATATATATTTCAGTTATCTTCCCCAAGCCATGCAAGATAAGCAGTGTTATTCCCATGTTTTAGTTGAGGAAGTGGAAGCCCAAAGACATTGAATAGTTTGGTAGATTGCAGAATTAAGACTATAATTCAGGTGATACAACTTTGCCTAGAAATTAAGTTGTAATTTGAACCTGGCCCTGGGTCTGAACAACTGTCGCATTCTCTCCTATTTGTCTACACAGAAAAACAGCTGTGAGAGAGGCAGAGAGTTCTGTGTAGGCAGCCGCTTTAGCAAGTGAATACTCCAAAGTGATTTTTTTAAGGGGAATGCATGTAAAGATAATTTACCAGCTAATTGCTAATGTTCCCTTTCAGTCTGGATTGTGTACATATCAGGGTACGTGGTGACTTTAAACCATAGGTTTTAATTATTTTAGCTGGAGTGCTGCCCCTCTACCCCTGCTGGTGGCATTCCCATCAAGATGCTCCCCACTCCCTGAAATGCTTTGGCACTGTCTCTCTTCTGATAATGTGTACACAAGAGGAAGCTCCCCACCTCCCTTTTCCCCAGCAGAGTACACAAACAGCAAGCAGACAGACACTCTCTAAGCGACTGCAACTCAGGGCCCATAATATTGTGGCAGAAAGTGGAGAATTAAACAGCCAGTGCTGGGTGCAAGATAATAGCGTAATAGGGTAAGTGTGAGAGAGTCAGGAGGCAGTAAATGGCCCTGGAGATGTCAAGATTCTGGGAAAGTAGGGCAGGATAAAAGCAGAGACACCATCTGTGGGAGCCAGGCAGTTGTGAGAGACTCCAAATGACACAGTGTCGCACAACACAACAAATAATAGTAAAGTAATCATTGGGCCTTACGAATGACAGATACTCTTTGTTTGAAATGCCACCCTCCTGGCCATGAACACCAGTGTAGCCATGGTTATAAAGGGCAAGGTTATAAACTGCCTCTTCCTCCAGCCAGTAAAAATTGAAGAAAATGAGAATCAAAACAATGGATGCCTCCTTTGCTCTCTAGATAGACTCTCCCCTGGCCTGGCAGTAGGCACGTTGCATGCCCATCTTTTTAGATGGGCACCCCATCTTTTTAGAAAAACTTTTTTAGTTATGCCATGTGGCATGTGGGATCTTAGTTCCCCAACCAGTGACTGTGCCCCCTGCAGTGGCAGCACAAAGTCTTAACCACTGGACCACCAGGGAGGTTCCCCTTAACCCAGCTTATTCAATCATGATAAGCAACTATGCCAATAAGCAGCCATATCAGAAGGAATTGAGGGACAATAGAAGGGACTGGGAAAGAAACGGAGCTTTTCATTTCTAAAAGTTTGCTCGGAAGTTTCTAGTTTGAGTGGGTACATCTGTTTGCCAGCCCTTCTGCACAGATCATCTCAGTTGGTTCTCACAATACCACTTTGAGGTTGATAGCATAATTCTGATTTTAAAAGATGAAAACTGAAGTGCAGAGAAGGGAAAAGACTGGCTCAGCTTCACCCAGTGGTGAAGCCATGGTTCTCATTGAGATGTGAATGACCCCTAGATTCCCACACTTTCACCCCGTGTTTCCCATGAGTGGAACAGTTGTGAAAGCATTACATCTGCTCATTTGAGATCCTTTCCCAAATAGCCATTATCCACGAAAGATCCTTCAGACTTGAAAAACTTCTCGTTAAGTCTCTGGAAATCTGGAATCAACTAACCCAAAGCCTCAAGTAATTGGAATGACTCTTATGTATTTCAATATTAGGTGAAAGAGACAAAGGAGAGTTAAGCCACATAGTTTAGGAGTTTAGCAAAGCATTTGCTTCTTGGATGTACATTTCTTTCAGTACATTTTTTTTTTTTTCAGGTTAATAATATATACTTCTACTCTGTTGAACTATGACTTCCAGAGTTTAGAATGATGACCCAGAAGTGTGGCAGGGACATGATCATTAAAGGGAACCAAGGAAGAGCATAGAGGAAAGAGTACTGATTTTGAAAGTCTTAAGAATTTTGGCTGGAACCCCCAGTGCAGCCCCCAGGTCCTGCCTCTAGGCATATAGCATCGCTGTAGCCTTCAGTTCCATCAGCTGCCAGGTAGGCAGGTAGTGCCTCAAAAGGTCATTGTGAAAAGTCAGTGAGATGGCGTGTGCGTCCATTACCTAGCGCGGGGGATGTGCGTTGTACTTGCTCAGTCAATCTCAGTTTTCTTCACAAATCAGAAAGTTAATCTTTGAGCACAAGTAAAACAAAATGGATATTAGTCATTTACAATTTTTCCACCTTTTGCTATTTGTGTCGCTTCTGTGAAACGGGTCGAGAGGGTTGAGGAGATTCAGATCATTTACCTTGGCCAAAGGGACCTGAGAATGGGCTCCCAAAACGGAACTTTTTATGTCCAGACAGTCAACTCTCTGCCTCCTACATAATTCCTGCTCCTGTGAGTGTCTCACAGTGATAGGCCACATATTGAACAACAGTAACAGCAAAGATGTTGAGGTTTGAGCAACTCACAGTAGAATTTACCAGCTTATTGCTTTAATGCAATAATCCAAGTTTCTCTAAGCAGACTCAGTCAAGGGGAGCAAATGGTAGAGTCCTAGGCTGAAATCTCCTTGCTTTCTACATTTCTTCATAACCCACTATTTTATGCCTCGACTCTCTGCCTAGATAACTCAGTTGCCTTCAGAGGTATTTGTTCTTGTTCTTGTGAATCCAGACAGGTCAAGAGCTTGCCAATAACCCAAACATGATGAAGATCATGAAGAAGAGAATGGCTTTGAAACACGTTGTATTTCCAAGTGACTGTTTAACACTGGAGCGAGGCAGACCTTGGTTTGAGTCCTAGATGTACTGCTGACAATCTTCAAGCTTTAGTTTCCTTGTTAGTCAACTGTACCTGGCTCACGCAATGAGTTCTCAATACATTTCAGTCATTAAAAGAAGTTTGCTTTCTGTTTATCCTACTGTTAGTGACCTCATTTAGCTACCTCCCAGTCTCTTCTGAGACTGAGATGTAGTTTATACTCATCATTCTAAAAATAATTCACATTCTCAGTGTTTACGCCTTGGATTAGCCGAATGGGCACTGTAGTCTTTGGGGCTTCTCTGTTAAAGACAACACAATGCAGTATCCACCTTGGCTCCTGCTTTTTTTCCTTGCCTCTCTCTCATTCTCCCCTCCCAAGGAGGGAGGGGTGTCCCAGTGACAAGGTCGATATGGCAGATGGAGGGCTGCCATCAGGAGCCCTGCACATGGAGGACATTTTATCTAAATTTGCAATGATTTGCTTCTTACTGCAGACACTCCTCTTTAGCATTATTGATCTCCTCTGTCTGCTGAGCCACGTCAGATGTCTTTGACCCTGCTTTGCACCACAAGCAAAGGAGTGGCCGCCCGAGACTGTCTGGCATTGGATTGAATTCAGTTCCTCTTGATGTTTGCAAAGGCCTTTTTCGTTATGCCTTGAAATGGCTTGTGCCATTGCAGGTAGGGTCCAGAGCCTGCCTCCTTTGTGTCACACTTTGCAGTATAGTAACAACTTCTTTTGGGGGTGAGGCTCTCTTTCCTGCATGAATCCGGTTGTCCCAAGTTGGCAAGGGCTCTTGAAGCTTGGATTTGTTCTCTAGGAAGTTGGTCAGGATAGTTTCTGAATAAAACTAGGAGGGAAGAAATGAAATGTTATTTATATAAAATTATTTTTTAAGGATGCTTTTTGATGTAGGCCATTTTAAAAGTCTTTATTGAATCTGTTACAATGCTGTTTCTGCTTTGGTTTTTTGGCCATGAGGCACATGGGATCTTAGTTCCCCGACCAGGGATCAAACCTGCACCTCCTGCATTGGAAGGCGAAGTCTTAACCACTGGACCACCCAGAAAGGTCTGAGAAGATATTATTTAATGAGTGTATATAAACTGAAATGGTAGCATAAGTGGGAATGAAAGGAGAATAAAGACTAAAAGTAGGGGTGCTGTCTTCTTTCGTTCTTTTTTCTTAGAATTGAAGGTTTTCCTGAATTATCTCTAGGGCTTTAGTGAGAAGAGAAGCCAGGTGAAATTTTTTTCTTTGTTTTATTTTACCCATCCAAAGACCAGCTGAAAATATTACACTCCCTTAATCTCCCTGGAGCATCAGAATTCCCTGCTCCAGCTTACCACAGCTCATGAACTCAAGCCCATTTTTTTCTCTTTAATTCTGGATCCTGTGTGATAATACAAGACGCCTATTGTTTGTGCCATCTGGACTCTTTGAAGCCCTGAGGTCACTCAGAGAGAAGAGTAATAGTAACCCTGGGGAACCCAGAATAGCCCTGCTCGAAATGTTTAATTTTCATAAGAGAGTGATGATAACTTAAATCAGTAGCAAATATATAGCAGAGAAATAGGCCCCTGGTCCACATAGAGAGGATCAATAAAGGTTCTGCTTGCAAGATGAAGTAAATCAGAGAGCTGGGGTAATTACTGAACAGTTTTTCTACAGAACCTCTGCTCAGGAGGGGCTTAATTTGAGTGCTTACTTTAAATTTATTGTCCCCTAAATTCATTAAGTTTATCAGATTTTACTTGTGCAGGTCCAATCTCCTCTCTCTGTCAGCTTCTCTCTCCCCACCACCTTTTTTCTCTCCCCCGACTTCCTGTGTGTGTGTATATGTGTGTATTTTTCTAGGTGGCTGGAAATTGAGTGATGATCCTCTACTAATCTCATCCTGAGTCTAAATATCATTTTCTACCAGGACTGGCAATATTATCAAAATTGTTAACAAATCAGTGTGTTAAGTTATGGTCCCATGAAGGTGAAAGACAAATAGTTGACTATCACACATTACCCTTAGTATAGTTCTTTTGGTAGGATATAATTATTTTATGTTTTTGCTGGCATGGCTAGCACCAGGCATCCCAGTACATCACATATATGCTATTGCATAAACCTGTTGCCATGACAACGTCAGCATTCTCCCACAGCAACAAAATTTAAATATGTATTTATGAATTTGAAGAAACAACTATAAAACTCTATTAACAACAGTCTATTTTATATGGAATTCTGGATTTTCATAATAATTATTGTTGTATATAATGACATAAGATGCAATCCATAGTTAATCTTTCCTGGTAAAGTACAGTGTAATCAGGTTCTTTCATAGGCAAATGGGTGAATGCCCTATTCACTATCTTTTGAGTGTCTTGTATGCCTCTGCGTTAGACTCATGTATCAGTTAGAATGCTCTCTAGTAACAAACAACTCAAAACTATGGTTTTTATAAAAATGGAAGTACAGTTCTTTCTTTGGTAGTAATCCAGTATACTGTTTCTAATGAGTGTCAGTGCAGTAGAGTGTGGCTCTGCACAGCCGTTAACACACAGCCATGGCTGTGCACCATTACCTTGCAGCCTGTTGCTAGGCAACCATTACCCCAGGACCATTACTGGTGCTGCTCAGCCATTGGGTGGTGCCACAGGGGACCCCTCCCCCAAGCAACCAACTGTCAGTGAGTGACTGTTAATGGTCCTGCTCAGCCATTGGTTAGTGCCATAGTGGGCCTCTACCCCAAGTGACCATTAGTGGTCCTGGTCAGTCATTGGTCAGCACCACAGTGGGCCCCTTCCCCAACTGACCAATTGTCAATGAGTGGCTGCCCCTACTCTATTAGTGGTCCTGCTCAGCCATTGGTCAGTGCCACAGTGAGCCCCTCCTCCAAACAACCAACTGTCCGTGAGTGACAATTAATGGTCCTGCTCAGCCATTGGTACATGCCACAGTGGGCCCCTCCCCTAGGCAACCAACTGCCAATGAGTGACAGTTAGTGGTCCTGCTCAGCCATTGTTCAGCACCACAGTGGGCTCCTTCCCCAAGTGATCAACTGTCAATGAGGGACCATTAGTGGGTGATTCAGCCAGTGGTCAGCAGAGTGATGGTCATCAGGCAGAGTGAGGTAAGAGAGAGGTCCTGGCCTTCTCCTGGGGGCCTCCAGCTCATCTGGCCTCAGGTCAGTGGGTGACCTGGGGGCCCAGGGAGTAAACTGAGGGACGTGTCCTGCAGGAATCCAGAGCCCTCATCAAAGCTGCCCATTGGTGGAACAGGCCTTGAGGTGGTGGTGACCCTGTCTGCCATTCCAATCACCTGATGGCAGTGGCAGTCCTCACAGGGTGCAGTCTGCCCTCCACCATCTGGGCACCCTGAAGAGCCTGGGAGCCTGCTGAGTAATGGGCACCTGGATCCCTCAGTGATGAGAGCTGGGCAGGGTCAGGGGACCTGACCTTGAGGGAGCTGCCAGCTGAGATCTGCCTCCTCTCAGCCAGGATTGGAATCTCAGAGGATGACACTTGTGCCTTGAGACCTGACTCTTTCTTGTCAGGACAGAGGATAACATTTGTTTGGTGGAGAACTGTAGGCACATCATCACCTGACCATCCCCTGACCTCAAGAACATAGGATCTACGTCAAGACGTTTGCAACAACTCACCAGGCCCTTCCCTTCCCTTTCCTAGAAAAGGGCTTTGCTGAAGGCTTTCAGGGAATTTGGAGGTTTCAAGGTATGAACCATCCATCTTCTTGCAGGGCCCTGCAGTAAACCTTTCTCTGTTCCAGACCAACATGTTGGTATAGTTTGGCTTCGCCGNACCAGGCCCTTCCCTTCCCTTTCCTAGAAAAGGGCTTTGCTGAAGGCTTTCAGGGAATTTGGAGGTTTCAAGGTATGAACCATCCATCTTCTTGCAGGGCCCTGCAGTAAACCTTTCTCTGTTCCAGACCAACATGTTGGTATAGTTTGGCTTCGCCGTGCCTCAGGCACATGGACTTCTGTTCTTTGTGATGGCGACTTTCTTTAGGACAGTGATCCGGAGACCCAGGTTCTTTCCATCGCACAGCTCAGCCAGCTCCTGAGCCCTTCTCAGCCTCCTCATGTCGCTGGCGGCAGGCAGAAGACAGCATGGAGATGTGCTGTGTTGTCAATGCCTTGAAGGGAAACGCACACCTTCTCATTTTCCATTGGCTGAGATTAGGTCATGGGGCTACCACTAGGTGTAAATGGACCTGGAAATTGTAGTCTGTGGCTTGGTAGGAGTTTCTCAGCAGTAACTCCGTGAGAGCAGGAGCATCATGAACTTTCATAGGTAGCTGGCTAGCTCTGTCAACGTGAAGGAAGGTAGCAGAGGTGCGCTTCGAACACATGAAGGTTCACAGTTTCAGGGGAGAAAGTCATGTGGTAGGAAAAGCTGAGCTGGGTGCCATGGGGAGAGCCTGCTTCCACCTGGCAGGATTGGGGAGGTTCGTGGCAGTGCCATTTCAGCAGAGGTACCTTGCATTGGTAAGGAGACATCTTCATTGTTGGTTAGCCACTCAGTCATGTCTGGCTCTTTTGCGACCCCAAGGACTGAGGCCTGCCAGGCCCCTCTGACCATGGGATTCTCCAGGCAAGAATCCTGGAGTGGGTTGCTGTGTCCTTCTCTAGGGCATGTTTCTGACCCAGGGATCGAACCCACATCTGGCTTGCAGACAGATTCTTTGCCACTGAGCCACCAGGGAGGCCCATAGGAAGCATAGTGTCTAGTAGTTTTAAAATAATGGACTTGCTTGAAAGCGTATGTGGGAGTAGAAGGCTAGAGGAGATGGGATTGAAGAGGAATAACTAGATAGCATAGTTGTCTCTGCTGATTCTCAAGTGATAAGCCTGTTTTTCTCTCTCACTCTCCACTTGCCTTATCATGAGTGGGTGACCTTGATGAGACATTTTCAACACAGTATCTTTGCTTTCCTTTAATCTCCTGTCAGTTGCTATCACTGTCAGCATGACCTAGCTGCAGTGAAACATTCAGTTTTCATTTCTGCCTTAGCAGGAATGTTAAATTATGAGGGCACGTCGGGATGGGAAGAGGCCATACACACCGTGGACACAATACTTGAGGGGTGTCACTGAAGGACACTGACCTCTACTCTCAACAGTACAAGGATTAAGAAGGCATGCATTTTGACTTTCTGGATTCTTCTACAGTTTGAATTGATATAACTTGTCACTTGAGCACTGTCTCTTTTGAGTACTGACTACTGTTGTGTTCCAGCCAGGTAAATTGGAATAGACACCTACTTGCCTGGAGTGAGAATGACCAGTTATCAGTTTGCCAAAAGGCTCCAAGACTCCAGACATAATTTTCATTGGTGGGTGAGGTGATTGATAAAGGATTTGTGGTTATAATGTTCTTTGAAATGTGTTCAAGAAACAAACACCAAAATGCAGTGGTCACTGTAAAAATGCTTTGAGAAGTTATAAAGACTTCAATACAAATGAAAGACAGAACAGAGTAATGATTTCAAATGGAGAATTTCTCTAGTGANTTCATTGGTGGGTGAGGTGATTGATAAAGGATTTGTGGTTATAATGTTCTTTGAAATGTGTTCAAGAAACAAACACCAAAATGCAGTGGTCACTGTAAAAATGCTTTGAGAAGTTATAAAGACTTCAATACAAATGAAAGACAGAACAGAGTAATGATTTCAAATGGAGAATTTCTCTAGTGACATTTGTATGAGACACTTCAAGTAATCCGTCTTACCTAAGGAAAAGCAGAAGTTGGGTTTGTGTGATTTCAAAGCATTGCAGTGATTCTTTGAGATACTTGCCAACCATGGTAGACATGAGAAGAGATTAAGATGGATAAAAGAGAAGCATTCAAGTGTTTGGAGATTGGTTTGGGAGACAAGAAAAGTAATAATTGATGAAGCATGAATTTAAATGCATAAACAGGAAGGAGAAATAGAGGCAGTTGTTTAGATAATTGGGTCAAACCCCTCTCTATGAATACTTTACATTTTGATATATTTTGCCATTTAACAAACTAGTTTTCTCTCTTTGAAAGCTTTTTAAGGAAAAAAGAGAATTTCATAGTTTAACTTGGTTTTCAGAACCTGGCCCTTAAGTTCTGCTCGTGGTTTTGTTGCTCCTTCACTCTTAAATAGTATTTTAATAAAATATTAAAAGCCATAGACCAAAAAGTAATAAATATAAGCTCCCCTAAGATAATCACTTTATTTTCTGCTTCTCTAAAAATCATAAAATGGTCACTCGGCAGCCTGAGCCTGAGTTTCTAAAAGTCTATATAAATGGATAACATTTTTCTAGAGGTCTTGGATTCTAAGAGTACATATGAATGTTTTCTAGTTTTTATTCCGGTTGCCTCTGATATATCCCACGTTTGATTAGTTGCGTAATGGAAAATTTAATCATGATGTAGCCTTTCCACTCCACTTTTTCTCTAAGTGCTGGTTTTCCTTTCACCCTCTTCTTTTTTTTTTCTTCTGGATTTGAATCTTTTCGTGTTCAGTGCTTGGACTTAAGTCCTAGATCTCAAAAAATACAAATGCCTCCTAACTCTTTTAACGTTTGTAACATTGGTGATGTACTGATTAAACGATTTAATCTTTTAAATGAAGTTTTATGTTCTCTGTTTGTTGATGGGATAGGTGACCTCAAATTTCTAAGAAAATGCTGAGCTCTAAAACATCTACAGTGAATTTGGCCAGAAAAGGACACAAGCTAAGACCCACTGCAGACAAATGTGTCTGAGTGATGAGCTGGGGCCAGGGGAGTTTAGCTTCATGGCAGTCACAGTCCCTTGGAGGCCCAGACATCCTAAAGGAGCACTACAGGGTGTTTGAGTGAGAGTATAATTGTCCATTTTTAACAGTTTCTTCTATCTAATGAACAAGAGGCCTTTCCAGCAAGGACTGGATGTTGCAGTGATGTCCATATCATAGAATAATATTGGTGATTTTCTCGTGAAGTCATTCAGTCATACAACTTTCCAGTTAGAAGTGGTATGCAAAGTCATTGACTCTAACTTTCCAATGTGCTTCCATAAAGTGTTCTTGACTAAAGAGCGTTCAGCCTCTGTGTGGACCCCAAAGTTATATCAATAACAAATAAATCCTGTCATTTTATCTCTCTCCTAACTAACTGTAAGTTTAAAAAGAGCTCTGAGCGACTAACATTGAGATCAACTAGCTAATGTAGATACTAACCAGAATTTTAATTATGGTGGTGGCAAATATTCTGCATTTAATGCTGGGGAGTAACCACTGATTGCTAACTACTTTATTAATAAGAAACAGAATCTAGAGTTTTAGGAAGTCAAAGGATCTTCAGTATCAGGTATGTGGTCATTGAAGGCTCTCCTCAAATCTGAAGTGCCCCTACTCTGGGAATGTTTGAATGAATATTGATGAAAAATATGGGAAGGAATCCGGACCACTGACAGAAACCCGCAGCTACCAATATTTTCTGCTGCTTATCCCTCTTTCTGCTTTATGTTCTTTTCCTCTCTTCTAATCCCATTTTTCCCCCCTCCTACTGACCTTTTCAACTCTGATCTGTTCTCCAGTGCATGGAAACCTTGTGATTAACTTGACAATTAAAAATCCCAGACCATCTTTACCCATTTTTATCACAGGTACAGTTAACCCGGAGTGTGTGCACTGGGAGACAGCCAATTATGAATATATCTTAAGCAAAATCAGCCCGAGAAGCAGGTTTGCATGCTTGTATTTGTGTGTGTAGAAAGTGCAAGTGCAAGTCACTCAGTCGTGTCTGACTCTTTGCGACCCACGGGCTATACAGTCCATGGAATTCTCCAGGCCAGAATACTGGAGTGGGTAGCCTTTCCCTTCTCCAGGGGATCTTCCCAACCCAGGGATTGAACCCAGGTCTCCCGCATTGCGGGCAGATTCTTTACCAGCTGAGCCATGAGGGAAGCCCAAGAATACTGGAGTGGACAGCCTATCCCTTCTCCACCAGATCTTCCTGACCCAGGAATTGAACCAGGGTATTCTTCATTGCAGGCGGATTCTTTACCAACTGACTTATACAAGAGATATTTAGAATTACCATCTCTCTAGACTTTTTCCATAGTGTTGCTCCTCTCTATTAGGACCAGCCATCTGAAGTACATTGTGTCTTAGATTTCTACAGCCTTAGAAATGAGTACAGAATATGTCAGTCATAAAGTTGTGTTTTATAAAGCCTCGGACCATACCCACGCATTAACACGTCTTATTGGTCGGTGTCATATTGTTTTTGCAGCTCAGCTGGACTAGATTGTATCACACCTTGTGCACACGGGCTGGTAGCTGCTCCCAGGGCTCACTGGGTATCTGTTTATCTAGCTAACACTTGGTGAATGGCAGTGACAAATGATCATGTACTTCCCAGGAGCGCACGTGTGTTTGCAAAGGTCAGATGCATTTCAGTGATCTGGTGATTCTCTCAAGGGGGAAGTCAGGAGCCACAGGACAGAACAATAGAAAAAGCTGCACGTGAAGTTATCCAGGGAGCAGGTGGCCCTGAGCTGGGAGGCACCGCATGGCAGGGCTCTTGCACTTCCTCACAAATGCTCTTTCACAGCAGTCCCTGAACTCAGTGAACACACAACCTCAGGAACTGGCAGTGCCAGGGACCCCGAGAGAGCCCTGCATCCTCTGTAGCTGCTTGTGTTAGAGTGCAGTGTGCTGGAAACCCTGGGAGGAAGTTGCTACATTGTCTTGGAGACACATTTTTGTCATCCTTCTCCCTTCAGAAGCATTTTCTGTAATCATCTGCTTTGCCACTTAGAAAGCCCTTTACTGGCATTCTCTAATGAAGCTCCCAGCTCCGTGGACCACAGTTCCCATTTTTCAGAGCCTGGGTTATTAGATACAGAGCAGTTAGGGTAATTGCCCAAGAGCAGACTGTTTCTATCTGAAATGAACCCAGACGTTTAGGATGCTAGCTCTACAATGCTATTCCCCAGCCTTTCTGGATCTGAATTGCAGTTCTTTTATGTATGACTTATGGAGTAATTTGTTTATTCATTCAACAGTTACCAAATATCATTTTGTATTGGTTAGATGTTTGAGAAATGAAAATGTGGTCTCTACATGGTGCTGGAGGAGGAAATGGCAACCCACTCCAGTATTCTTGCCTGGAGAATCATGTGGACAGAGGAGCCTGGAGAGCTATAGTCCATGGGATCGCAAAGAGTCAGGCATGATTGAGCATGCATACACGGCTCTATCCTGGAGGTCTTGAGTCTAGAAGGGGAGAGAGACATACACAAACATAGTGGTCATATCGTGTGACTGATACATCAGACCAGGAGTAAGTAAACAGGTACAGGTGACAGAGTCTCCATCTCTGCTTGGGCACTTAGGAGGCTAGAGAGGTGGTTTGAGCCTAGAAGAATTAGTAGGAGTTTGCCAGGCAGCCAAAATAGGGCAATGGCATTTTCCATTATGACTTATCTAAATGATCTCTAGCAGCATCCTTGGTTCCTTTCCTAGAACCCTCCTTGTTAAGAAGGTGGGTACCATCGGATTGATGTGAGTTTCCTCAACTTCCCTCCATATCCAAACTTCTCCCAATCTTCACCTCTCTTCCCGTCCTTCTCCTTGAGTCAGAAGAGGATGTGTTTCCTCTTTGCCCACCTTGGAGCTCCCACTTTTGCCAAATGAGCTCTCTAGGTTCTATCCTCGTTCACAGATCGGCCACAGCTCTCTCCCACATCTCTATTCTTTCTCTGCTTACAAATTCTACTCTGATGAACAAGGTACAACACTGTCTGGGAGGGGGAAAAGTGCCTTTGAACTACCATCCATCTCTCGGCTCCCTTTTGTTACCAGCTTTTGGAAAGGTGAGTGTGCACGCAGTCGTGTTGCTCTCCCACCATCCCTTGTGGTTTGCCCTTATCCTCCACCCTTGGTGGGATCTGAGCTCCCTTGGTTGCGCTCCTCACTGTGTGCCACCTAGTCGTTCTCTCAGTTCCCCCTCCTTTTCTCCCTGTAGTGTGTGACACGTGACTCACCTGCTAGCTTGATAACTTCCATTCGCTGTGTTTCTATGACACAGCATTCTGCTGCTTCTTTTAGCTGCTACGTCTTCTCACTCTCACTAGCTCCTCCTTGATTTTACCATTTGGATTTGGCAGCTCTCATTAGCTCTTTCTTCCGTAGTTTTATGACTTTTGTTTCTCCTGCGTCTTACCTTACGCGAACTCACTTTATAGTATTCGTTACAAGGCCTCTATCTTATTTCTGATGACAAGAAGCAACATTGCAGAGTGGTTGGGAATGCAGTCTGAGCCAAACTGCCTGGGTTTGAATCCTGGTTCTGCTGTGTGACCTTGTGTAAATAAATTACTCTTTGCTCTCTATGCATACTTCCTTGCCCTTGAAACAAGTGTTACAATGCCTTTCTGAAAATATTGTTGTGAGAATCAAATAAGTTAGCACATATGAAGTGCCTGGGACAGTGCCTGGGACATGGTAAGACTCTTAAAATTGTTAATTAGCTGTATTGACATGGCACCCAGCTCATGAGTAATATTATGATCTCTTATATACATTTATTTAAAAATAAACAGTTACAAATAATCAAAATTTCATTAAGTTCATTATTACCACTGAGAGTTTACTCTTGGTAGACTTGGGTTCAATCATTTTCTTGCTTTATGTCTTTCATCCTCACCTTGGCCCTAGAAATAGGTGCCATTTTATCTTCATTTTGCTGGTCTGTGAGAGGTCAGGAGGCCTGTCCAACTTCAAGGGCTTGTGGCAGAGCTGGTCTATGGCAGAATCTGATGACTGTTAACTGCTGTGCTCTTAGCCCTAAGTGCCAGCTGACTGACACTTTCAGGAATGTTCCCCAGCCTCCCTGCAAGCAGTCCATAGCCATCAAACGTTGCTCTGTGGTGAATACCCACTCTGTGTTGCTATGTGGAATTTGAGAAGTTATGAAGTTTTATCCAGTCATAAAACCACAATTGTAATTGCATTGCCTTGCATTCACTGGGTTATCTAATTATTTTACTGACACTTCTTTGGTTTCACTGTTAAATTTTATGTTCTTGAGGTATAGGGATACTATCTTTTACTTCATTTATGTGCCCTCTCTAGCATCGGAGGTAGCACTGTGTTGAAACATTTATTCTTGCACACAACAGGCCAGAAAGTTTGTGTGTTTTTATAATTTAACTTTTTTTTTTTTTTTGGCCATACCACATGGCTTGGAGGATCTTAATTCCCTAACCAAGGTTTGAAACTGTGCCATTGGCATGAAAGGATGGAGTCCTAACCACTGGGTCACCAGGGAAGTCTGCCAGCCAGATTTGACAGAAGGAAATTCAGTATGAAGGACCTTAGTGACAATACCCTTCATCCTCACCCCTAATGGCAGCTCCTCTGAAACGACTTCCCAGGTCCCACTGCTTGCCATCACCTCACCTCCTCCCACCCCTGGCATTCCCTGCCTGCCCCTAGCATTCATGATAACAGAGCACCCTAGCCTTGAGTCTAGACGACTTCCTCCCATTACCCACTCTGTGATAGGGTCAGATCTGTGATGATAGGTCAGGGACCTAGCAACCTGATTCATTTCCTTTGTGCCTAGTTGTGCTCAGCACGCAGAAGGTTCTCAGTAAGTACTGATCCAATAAAGAAATGAAGGAGGCTTTTGAAGGAAGATTTCTGAGTCTCCTGAAGAATTTGCAGATGGCAGTAACATTTGACTCCTTGGGGGCTTGAGGTAAGAGTGGGTGAAGATTTCATCCCTGGGAGTGTGGTGCGTGTGTGTTCGGGCTTTCTGTGGTTGGCTCCCTGAATTGTCTGCTCCTTCCCCCCAACTCTGGCTACCTCTGAAACATCACCCACATCTGTACGTCCACCCAGCTAAGGCAGGCATGATGCCAGAGTGTCTTGACCCTTGGCTGAACCACCTCTAGAACGAGCCCCCGTTCCCATGCCCACTTTGTTCCCCTCATTGCCCGAGTGAGTCCTGTTTAAGTGCATCATCTCCGCGGAACTTTCCGGCTGAGAAATAGTGTGAATTTTCCCGTGGGCCAGCTCCAGTTACCATCATATTTTTTAATTTGTTTGCTTTCATAAAGCCCGTTCACTTCTTGAAGCACTGTCATATACTGTTTTTCATTTGGACGAAGCAACAGAGGGAGTTTAATAATGATGTTGGCAAAGTAAAACGGATGATCAGTAATATTGCTGTGTCTGGTACCAGAATCAATACTTTATATATTATTCCATTTAATTCCTAAGTGGTGTCTAATAGAGCTCTAGAGTTTGGACTGATTGGATTTGAAGCTTGGCTTCCTTACCAGCTGCATGACTCTGGATAAGTTACTTCAATGCTCTCTGCCTATTTCTTAATAAGGAAAAAGGGCATTTAAGAGTAAATATTCTGTAGAGTTGTTGTGAATAGGAAATAAGATAATACATGTCAAGTGTTATGCACTGTGTTTGGCACATAGTGAGTATGTAGTAATTATTATTTCTCACAGAAACATGTTATAAACTATTTTAACACATAGGTAAAGAGAGGCTTCAAGTCCTGATTCAAGGTTCATGGATTAACCACAGTGAATCCCACCTGTTAGGTGTTGACAGTCATATATTCTTGTTAGATTGACTTGAAGACTTGGGCCAGTTGGTCTTGCAAAGTAATGAAAGCTTCTGACTTGTCATTGTTGGGCAATTTTGAATTCTCTTGTTCCCAGGTGGTAATGTGCCAGGCCCTCTGATCTTTCTCCCTCATCCCCACCCCCCCCCACCAGACTAGAGGAATGAACTTTTCTGTTTGCAAGGGCAGCATAGTTCCCCGATATGGTTCAGCGGTCACATCCCAGTTGCCGACCTTCCCACCAGCTGTCACACCCTCTACCTGCTGCCAAGTGGCCCTGGAAGAATCATCTGAGTGATTTCCTGCCCCTGGAGACATCAAAGCTGGCTCTCTCCCTGTCCTCATTCTTCTTACTGAATGCACCACTGGTTGATATCAATGGAGACAAGTGTTTCGCAGCCTCGACAACTTGGGGAGAATTCTGCTCCATAGGAGGGGGGCTCCATGGCCGGGACGTGGGGCAGGGGAGGGGGATGTTGGAGCACCATCTGGTGGTATGGCCAGGCATTCAGGCCCTGGAGGCATCCATGAAAATACCAGTAGGTGAGGGGCATCATCACACACCTGAGACCCTGCATAGGTTTCCAAAGGCAAGCCTGCTGCCTTGCATTATTATTTCTATATTGTATAATAATCAGGCCACTATTTTGAGATCATGTCAAAGATAACAAAGCATCAGAAGCCTCTTCCGCTGCTGAAGAACCAATCAACCTAAACTAATACTTTAATGACCACTTTTCCCAACGAGAAAACAAATTCAGGCAAAAAAAAAAAAAAAGAAGCAGGTTTGCTGAGAAGAACCTTGTCTGGTCAATGAAAAGAAGAAAGAGACGTCTGGAGCCATGGCAATGGAGTAGGGATTACTTTGATCTGGAAAATAGGTTTCTTTCTTTCTTTCTTTCTTTTTTTTTCCCTCCAGTGCTTTTTCTCAGGCAGCCAAGAGATGCTATTGAGTTTGATGAGGGAGGCCCTTTCAGAATGAAGGGGCACCTCAGAGGAGAATTGAATGACCGCTTTCATAGGCAGCTAGTCTAATAGTCTCATGTTTGAAAAATACGCAATTAAAGGAAATACTATTACAAGTAGCCCCTATTTGTTGCTTTAAAAATACTATCGATTAACTGAAAAATGAGAGCGAGGTGTGCAAGATTATTATGTTAAGTGTAAACTGCAGATTGTTGCAGGGAAACACATACACACCGAGACGCACGACCTATGTGTGACACCCAAGGAGCTGGAGAGAAGGCGCCTGTGGTGGATCAGAAGCTCTCTATTCCTTTACGTATTAAAAATGACTTTCAGAGAAAGTCTTGCCCACCAGAGTTTTTTTTTATCACTTTCTTCGTGTCAGTACTATTAATAAAAATCTAAGTGTTATTGCTTAGGAATTCAATTTCTTGTGAGCGTAATCTGCAGCAATTGGGGGGGTCTCCGTGCGTGAGAATGGTGCTTTTTAATGAATGCTCCATGGGCATTTGAAATGAAACAATGGGGATCCTGGGCAGTTTGATCTTGCATTTTCCAGCGATACTGCCTTTACCTTGCAGCCCCCTGCCAAGTCCCCCTGCATCCCACCACCTGCCTGCCCACCACATCCCAGGTCCGCTCAGCTCTCACCCTGCGCTAATTGGGAGATATTTAGCAAACAAGTGGATGTTTGTCTTTAGCCAGGGATAAAGGAAGACTTTGTCCTTCCCAAAATATACGGGAATATCTCTGGCTATTCTTTTAAGAGCTTTCCAAAAATCTTTGTCCAGGTAACCTGCCTAGTTGTCATGGCAACTGTGGGATGGTTCCTGTCTGCGGTCTTGCCTTTTTGCCTTTCTGGATTTATTTAACACTTTTATAACCAATGTAGAGCTGCCATTTAAAAGTGGATTTCTAGTCTTCTGCCTACTTGAGGCAAATAAGACTAAAAGTATAGTACCTATTTTTAGGCATTTGATTTTTTGTTGTCATTGTTGTTTAACTGAAACAGTTGACCAGAGAGTCATGTGTCCCTGTGTTGTGTACATATTTACCTAAGATGCAGGTGAAATTAGTTTTTCACTTTCTTTTTAAAGCTAAATTTTGATAAGCATGTATGATGAGCTAGGCAATGTATTCATCGGTCTTTTATCTATGTTTAATCCTCAGAACAAATCCATGTGTTGGTGTTATTATTGTTCCCATTTTGCAGGTGGAAAGCTGAATTTGTAGAAGGTTGAGGAATTTGCCTAATGTCGCGTAGCCCCCAAGTGCTAGAGCCAAGAGGCAAATCCTGACTCCACGGTCCAGGTGTGGCTACATCACGGGTACTTGAGGGAGTCTCCTCAGCGATGATCTGTTGCTACCACACAAGGGTACGGAGCTGGGGGTTCATGCCTTGTTAGCGTGAAGGGTTTAGAACAGACCTAGGTAAGCATGTCTTCATGGAAAGGATCATCTGACTTGGAAATGGGAGATGATAGGTTATGAAATCTTCCTAGGATTTCATAAGTATAATAAATATACTGACAGTATAATAAAATCCTGTCTGGAAGCAGAGGGATGAATTAAAGTGGCCCATGAGATCATACGCGATCCTTTGATTCCACGGGTTGGGGGCAGGCTGGTGTTGCAGGGAGAGTCAGAGATCCGCTTGTGGGGAGGACTCCACTGGCCCCTGGGGCAGGCAGGCAGGGGAGAGACACAGCAGAGCACAGTCCCCGGGGGCCCAGCTCCCAGGTGGAGCAGAACCACAAACCTCCCATCAGAGAGAGGCTGGCTGCTCCAGGGTTCAGTCACTGTCCTATGGCCTAGCTGGGAGAAGTCCACTTCAGAGCAACCAGAGACTCACCTGTAACTTTGGAGCCCATATCAAGCTCTTTCCGTGTCTCCACGTAGACCGCTTGAACTCCCCACGAGTCTTTAATATCCATGGGGCCTTTGGCTGGACCATTCTTTCTCTCCCTCTTAAACACCTCAGCTATTCAATACTTGAGCAGAAGGACAGGCTGCTGGTGAGAGGTGTGGTCTCTGAAAGCCAGGCTGCCTGGGTCTGATCGTCTTACCATTGACTAGTAACCTTGGGAAAATTGTTCTCCGTCACCCCAGTTTTCTTAACAGTAGAAAACAATAATGAGAACATCTACTTCACAGAGGCAGTGAGTGGATTAGGGGAAGTGACACTTTCAATATGCATCGACTGTTGTTGTTGTTAGATCCTTCTTAAAATTTCACGCTGGGTAGATTGGGGTAGCTGCTGCTGCTTTGTGCGTCTACAGTACCTGTCCTCTCTTAACCTAACAGAGTTGCTTCTTTATATTCTCTGATAAACTGAGCAGACTGGGGAAGGAAGGGGCCCTGTCTTGCTCATCAGCTCACAGCATAACATTTATGGTGCTCTTTGCTGTGGAATAGTATCAGGAGTGGGATCCCCAGGCTAGTCTCAAGTAAGGCAGGTTTCGTTAATGCTTCCCAGTAATTATTTGAGAAGTTTTCTGTTAGCCTCTTACTATCTTGGAAACTGGTGGAAAGAGAAAAGAGACACATTTAAATATTCTATGGCTTCACAGGAAAGCCAAGCAAAGTATATTATGGTTCTAAGACCTGACTGACCAATGAATGGGACAAGGAGTGATCAGTGTGAAATAGAATTTTGTTATAGAAACGTGTAGTAAAGGCAAGGCTTCCAGTGGGCCAGACAGGATGCAGACAGTTCAGTGAAGCAGAGGGGACTAATTCAGGAAGGGAGAAGAACAAGAGTAAAAAGTTTAGAGCTGGAGGCAACCACTGAGAGGATGCAGAAGGGTGGGAGGGTGGATGTTAGACTGGGGGGCTGGGTTCATGAATCCACGGCTCTGTAAGCAAACAGCTCTGGAGTGGTTGAGAGCATGGATCTCAGGGTCCCAATAAGCAGGGTTTAGACACTGGCTCACCTGCCTACTGGGAAGTGACCATGTGCAGAAAGGGTGGGCTCATTAAACTTCCATCATCTTTCTTATAAAATTGGAGGTTCCTGGGAGGAATCCATGAGATGATGCATGAGGGAGGTCGAAGCTTGGTGTATAGTGAATGCTCAGCTATTATTTGCTTTGTTACCAAACATACCTCTCTGAACATTCCGGACTCTGGAGGTTGATGAGACATGTCTCATTTCCAGGTCTATTTGGGAGATTTTACCTGTTGTCTCAATTTTATAACCAAAGGAACATGCATTCCACTACATAAGTTACAATTTGCAAAAGGATGATTGTATTCAGACCTCTAACAGCTTGAGAGGTAGGCTAGTTTTCATTTTCTAGCTCAGGCATCTGAGGCATGGAAAGGCTAGAGAAATGTGCAGTTAGTGGGTGGAGGCACCATAAATACACTCAGGACTTCTGAGTGTAATCCCCCCTGCCCCCATACCAAATGGGTGTGTATTTCTGGTGAATGACTTGGATGAAACCAAAACACACGAACGTCTGCCAAATCCTTTTCGAATTTGTATCACATCATAATTGGTAAATTTTGCTAAAGGAAGAATATATAAAGGCATTTCAAGGGCATTGGTTTTGCATTCATTATCTGTAAAGGACTATTGAAAAAGAATGTAAAAAGAAATCAATTTACTGGATATCAGCTTCAAAAGCATGAAAAATCTATTGTACCAAGTGGATAGAGCTGGCAGGGGCCTTGTGCTCACTGCCTCTAGGCAGACTATATAGGAATTATGTATGCCATGTGTATTAGTGGTTCATTATAGAGATTTGTTTATTTTGAGCTCATGGAGTTGATGCTATTGCATATTTTTTGCTTTGTTTGAACTGTTGTTGTTGTTCAGTCAGTCATGTCCAACTCTTTGTGACCCCATGGACTGCAGCACGCCAGGCTTCCCTGTCTTTCACTATCTCCCAGAGTTTGTTCAAACTCATGTCCATTGAGTCGGTGATGCCATCCAACCACTTCATCCTCTGTCATCCCCTTCTCCTCCTGCTTTCAATCTTTCCGAGCATCAGGGTCTTTCCCAATGAGTCAGCTCACCACATCAGGTGGCCAAAGTATTGGAGCTTCAGCATCAGTCCTTCCAATGAATATTCAGGGTTGATTTCCTTTCAGATTGACTGGTTTGATCTCCTTACTGTGCAAGGGACTCTCAAGAGTCTCCTCCAGCACCACAGTTCGAAAGCATCAGTTCTTTGGCACTCAGCCTTCTCTTGGCTGTGTTAAGTGAGGCTGGCAGAAAGCCTGGTCACCATCTTCCTGAAGGGAACCTCTTTAGGAGAGATGTGTGCAGGTGCTGGTGATATAAATTCCTTCTCAGGTACTACAAGAGCAATTGAACGTTCCTTCCAACCTGGAAACCTAGTAGATCCTGTGTTTGGAATGACTTCTTTGGAGGCTGCTGGAGATTTTTCAGCCTCATTTCTGGAATTCATGTGGTTATACACTACTTTCATTTTTGTCTTGAAGCAGATGCAATAAAAGACCTGAAGCACAAGCATGTTTAGCCTCTGATGGTCTCCGGGACACAAGCACGTGCTGTGTCTGTTGCACTTGTCTTCGGTCTTACTTTATCTGGGACCAAGATGTTTGACAATTTGATACTCTAGTGGGCTTACTCAGAACTGAAAAAAAAATTCAAGAGTTGTCTCTTATTGTTCAGAGACAACTTTCACAAATGAAATCAACAGTCTAGTTGGGACCGTGGTGCTTGTACTGCATAACCGAGCCATCTGTCTCAAGTTGCAAATTTGAGAATTTTGTTTTCATTTTATGATGGGGGAAAGCATGGCATATTTTTTGTATATATCTTCAAAACACATGGTATGAAGAGATAGAATGATAAAATGTTGAAACTGGAAAGACCACAGAATAACAGACATCTCTAGGTCCTGACTATTTCCTACCAGAGAATAGTTTATTTACATACAGAGTTATAACTCAGGTTGACAAAGAACCCTTGCTGTGATTATAGGATTTAAGAAATTTCACATTTACTGTCACTGCAGTGGCTATACCATTTATACTAATTTACAGTCTTCTTTGGAAATTTCCTTCAATGATAAGTTTTAGTACTTTAAGTATCCAAACTTAATCAAACTGCATTTCAAGACTTTGTTTAGGGTGTGTCTACAGACTTGGCTTCAGGTCTAGAAATTTATCTGACATTGATGCCCTGTGTCATCAATACCACTCCCAGGTTTTGTTGAGTTTCCTCTGTATAATATACATTATGTATACTTTGTATATGTAGATCACATCCAAATCACCTGGGTTAGGAATAGGACTGCAGTCTGAGAGG
The DNA here is from genome assembly GCA_006410615.1 of Neotragus moschatus. NCBI lineage: Eukaryota > Metazoa > Chordata > Mammalia > Artiodactyla > Bovidae > Neotragus > Neotragus moschatus. The sequence continues at coordinate 2,007,907 of SJYA01002186.1, forward strand.
GAACAGGTTTACATTCTGGAAACCAGTGGCTGGGCAATAGGGAGGAGAAAGGAAGGCTTCAGCTTGGTGGACTGAAGTATACCCAGGGCAGAATGACCCCTTGTGGGCTCCATCTGCTGTGGACCTCCTTGAAACTCACTTTCAGGGCCAGGCAGTTTCAGTTTTTGGCTAAGGCTGCCATACTTCCTCCGTGTCCTTATCTATAATAAGCCTTTGATGATGACAGCAGAGTCTACATTTTCCTTTGAGCTTAGGATGGTCATTTTCATAGTTTCTTTATGCATCTTCTGATTGGCTCACAGAATCACCTCTTTGCACTGATGTTATTTTTTTAAAAATTTCTTTCATAGAAAACATTTGTCCTTTTAAAATCCTCAAATTATCCTTAGGGTTAACCCCTGCAATGCTTAATACATCTGACCTTACCCTAGTTTCTCTAATTTTTTTCTTGCAAGGCTATGGTAATGCTTCTTTTGCATGCAGATTCTGTTTTCTTCTTTAAAAAAGTTAAACTTTGAACTTTGCTATGGTTCAGCGGTGAAGACTTTGCGCTTCCAATGCAGGGGGCATGTGTTTGATCCCTGGTTAGGGAACTAAGACCCCACATACTGCAGGGTGAGGCCAAAAAAAAAAAAAAAAAAAAAAAGTCATTCAATAAAGATTAAAAAAGAAAAAAGAAATTAAACTTTCCCAAAGCTCTGAGTTACCAAAGACGATTCCTTTTCAACATGTAATTTCCTGGTGGAGAGAAAGACATGAGTGTTCGCTGGGGAGGCGCATCAGAGAGCAGGTAGATTCTGGAGGAAGGCAGCAGCGGTGGACATAGCTGGGGAGGAAGGTCGTGCAGTGCATCTTTGAGGGATGAGAGTTGTATTGTCTTGATGGACTCTCTGAAAACTGAAGGTCCAGGCAAAGAAGAAAAAGGGAATTAGCTTGCTTCAATAGGAACGTTGTCAGTTGACAACAACGAAGGAAGTTTTTAAGCCATTTGTAGAACACTGGCATAGGCCACCAACTGTGGATATATGGGGTTCCAGGAAATAACTGATGAAAGGAGAGACAGTCACCTGCCTAGCTGGTTTTCGCATATGCTACCTGCAGGTAGGTGGATGGGATGTACCGAAGATACAGAACAAAATTGACTAACAAGGGAGGGGATGAAGTGTGGAGCAGGGGTTATACTGAGCCATCTTCTGGACCAGGACAGGCAGATACCCTCATGCTCCTCGTCTCCTTTGCCACCATATCCAACATGTAGTCTTCAAAGTGTAGTTTTGTTTAGATTTTGTTAATTTTAATGGCTATCTGTGGCTCGGGGCTGCCGAGAACAGGATAATAGCCAAGCACAATGCCTGGAATAGGAAGCTATTGCACTAATGCTTATCGACTGGCACTTCTTTTGTGGTTAAGAATCTGCCTTCTAATGCAGGGGACGTGGGTTCAATCACTTGTCAGGGAACTAAGATCTGATGTGCTGAAGAGCCACTCAGCTCATGCACAACAGCTCAAGAAGCCTGCATGCTGCAGTGAAGATCCAGTACAATGGAAAACACACACACACACACACACACACACACACACACACACACGCAAATGAAAAAAATGAACGAACAATGACAAAATAAATGAACACCTATCTACTTGCCTCAGAGGGTTACTATGAGGATTGAAGGATTTGATAAACATCTAAGAACTTTAACGAACTTTATAAACCATCATTCTACAGTAAGGTGCTATTTGGAAATACATCACTTGAAAATGCATGCAAATATGAATTTTATTTAAAATTCTTTGTGAATGGAAGTCTGTAGAAAATGTGGGATATCTTTTGTCATCTTAAAACTTGACTTCTCTTGGATTTTGGTTATTTCATCTGTCAAGTGAAGGGGTATAAACAGGTTGGGTTTCGGGTTGTATTAGATGGCTAATGGCTGAGAGTAGCTGTGTGCCTAATGCCAGTTCCTCTTGCCACAGTATCAACTTGCACTTATCTTGTCATCATGTTTGACTTAAAAGCTTCTCGCACCCTCCTACTAGTTTGTTTACAATCTGATGTCCTCTAAATAGTCAAGTAAATAAGCTGTTAAGAATTATATGCAGTGAGAACTAGGAAGGCTCTGACTAACCAACTGTATATGATCAATATGTACAGGAAGATGGGTGCCTTTGCATTCAGTGGACAAAGTGGTCAGTTGACTTGGAATTCAGATACTGTTTGCCCTTGTTTATTGCTAGGTTAAGGCTTTATCCAAAAAATAAAGTATTGCCTTTTATAGGATTGTGATTTTATTGCTTTGTTTTATTTCTAGACAGAACCTAAGTTAAATTCTCTCTGACTATAGGGATATGGTGCTTTACACAGGCTTGCTCTTGCAAAAGGATGGAGGGGGGATGAGATTAGATATTAGGCAATGTTAGCTCCCTCCCTGGGTTAGACAGAAACCTATGTCTGACTTAGAATTCAGGATATACAGGCTTCATTTTCCTGCTTATTTTGCAGTTGAAAAATAATTTGAACAATCTTGTTTTATTAGCAATAATTTCAGCCAGGAGGTTGTCCAGGAAAGGTTCTGACTGATGCATGAAAAAGTACAGGTATGGGCAGAATTGACCACTAGCCTTCAGGCTTTGTGGTGGCCAGGACAGTGTGTGCCCAGCTCTAGCAACAGAGAATAAATGATGTCTGAATGAATCAGTGTGCATATGAAAGAATCAGCAGCACATTTAACTTTCCACTAGGTTTTCAGAGGATAACGTACATCACAGCTCTTTACTAGGCTAGGGAATTTATACTGACCTTACTCAGTTGCCTGGGAAGTCTTTCCCTGGCACACTCAGACACAGCTGTCTGTTCAAATATGATCCAACAGCAATCTGGTTTGTCAAACACCAGAAGCTGGTCGGCTTGGTCTTTTTCACATCTTTAAGCAACATGAAATGAATATTACAGAGCTGTTCTGAGCCACCTGCTGGCAGTCACTGTTTCCCCAGGGCCAGCTGAGTCAGAGACAGCCACTTGCTCCAATTCGGTTTCTCTGATGTAATTGCCAATTTTATTGGATAGCTGGAGGGGGCTCGTCTTCATCTCCGGCAGATCTGGCTGAGTCGGACACAGCAGAGGGTCTGGAAGGGAGCTGCTCTAGGGCACTGTGGCCCAGCTGGGCAGAGAGTGGACGGGCAGGAGCTGTAGTGTCAACGGTGACCGGGACAACTAGCAGGGGCAGCCCCTGCACTCTTCTTGTCCCAGGCCCCTGGTTGGTGGGGAGCAGGGAATCTTGGAACCCGTGGCCAGTGTTTGTACTTTTATTCTTTGAGGGATGTCGTTTTCTAAAAACTGAAAAAGAAAATTAACTGAAAATTTTTCATATCAATGCTAAGCTAAGTTGCTTCAGTCATGTCCAACTCTGTGTGACACCATAGATGGCAGCCCACCAGGCTCCCCCGTCCCTGGGATTCTCCAGGCAAGAATACTGGAGTGGGTTGCCAGTTCCTTCTCCAATGCATGAAAGTGAAAAGTGAAAGTGAAGTCACTCAATCATGTCCGACTCTTCGCAACCCCATGGACTGNTCAATGGGGTCGCACAGAGTTGGACATGACTGAAGCGACTTAGAAGCGGCAGCAGCAGCAGCCCTTAAGATGCTTAGAGTTGAGTGGAGCTTAAAGGTCCTAGAGGGCAATTTAGTGCTTGTTATCACTCATCCTATATCAAACAGTATTAATACCAAAACAAAGTAGTTTGAGGGGTGACACATCATTGCCTAATCACATTTATTACAAGAAACAAAGACTAGGAAAAGTTTATAAGCAATATTATAAGCAATATTATTGTGAGTATAGCAATCAAATGTTGGTATTGTATGAAAAATCTGTAATCTATATCTACTTTCTAGTATAGGAATTTTTCTAAAATAAATGTTGTAGCTTAGCGATTAATCTATTTGGTTATTTATGTCAGAATTCCACTTCCAAAGAATTCCAAATTCCAATCCTAGATGGGGAAAAATGGAAACAGTGGCAGAATTTTTCTTGGGCTCCAAATCACTGTGAATGGTGACTCCAGCCATGAAATTCAAAGATGCTTGCTCCTTGGAAGAAAAGCTATAACAAACCTAGACAACATATTGAAAAGCAAAGACATCACTTTGTCAACAAAGGTCTATATAGTCAAAGCTATGGTGTTTCCAGTTGTCATGTATGGATGTGACAATTGGACATACAGAACACTGAGCACTGAAAAATTGATGCTTTTGAACTATGTTGCTGGAGAAGACACTTGAGAGTCCCTTGGCCTGCAAAGAGATCAAACCAGTCAATCCTATAGGAGATCAACCCTGAATATTCATTGGAAGGATGGATGCTGAAGCTGAAGCTCCAATACTTTGGCCACCTAATGCGAAGAGCCTTCTTATTGGAAAAGACCCTGAAGCTGGGAAAGATTGAGGGCAGGAAGAGAAGGAGGTGGCAGAGGATGAGATGATAGGATGACATCATCAACTCAATGGACATGAGTTTGTGCAATCTCCAGGAGATGGTGAAGGACAGGGAAGCCTGGCATGCTGTGGTCCGTGGGGTCACAAAGAGTCAGACACTATTGAGTGACTCAACAACAACAACAATCCTAGCCTAGGAGTCTGTCACATCTCCTTGAATCATCTTTTAAGTGGAAAACTGCAATTGTTGCCTGGAATGGGAAATGGAGACCTCTGACCCACCACTTACTGGAGGAAATAGTACCCAGATTCTAAAGCTAGAGGTTTTGGTTAACCTTGATGAAATCTGATAATCCAGATCCCTACGGAAGTTACTAAACTATTGTGTGGGCAGGCGCAAGGCCTCATCTTTGATGTCATAGAGAGAGTGTAATTCTTCACTGAGGGGTTATGGAATTCTTGGCACAGATAATTTTAAGTGATTTTTTTGGGTTGACTGAAAATGAATTGCAAAGCTGGGAAGTGAATTTCTAGTCCTGTGTCCTCTTCATTAAGAATCGGAGCTATAAAGTCCTTTATGTTTCCTCTTGATCATGTTTCCTGGGGGAGGTGGAAATGACTAAGATAGATGTCTCTGAAAGAATGAATATTGATGATATATTATGTAAGGCTCAATGCAAGTTGTGAATCCACCAGATGCTTGGAAAGTCAGCAGCTTCTCTATTATGCATTTCCTTGGCCTAAGCTTGGATGTTTTCCAAAAAGCAGTTACAGAAGCCAGTGGAAGGACCTGGTGGTTGTGAGTGTGTGTGCATGTGTATTTGTGTGTGTGTGTGTGTGTGTGTGTAAACTCTAACTTGTTAAAATGAGTAATGTATGAGCAACTTTCCAATCTTCCTTTAACTGAATGATGAGCTTAGATTTTATAGGAAATCAAATTAGAGTCTGAAAATATCCTGCTCCTTCCTTCTAAGCAAGTTGGCCTCTGGGCAATCATTTTTACGGGAACCAGGTCCTTACCAGTAAGTTTGCTTAGCAACACGTTTTCTTGATGACAGTTCTCAAAGCAGAGGAAAGTGAATGGAGGTCTGATTAACCACAGGCCATAATGGCTATATCAGTTTCTTTTGTAAGTGAAAGATTGTCTTTGCATATTCATAAGGGGGGTGTCTCAGCAGCACTGCTGGAGCTGTCAGGGCTGCTAAGCTGGGCTGGATTAGTGTGTGTATGGGAGGCCTCCCAATGGGTGGCCCTGGGGACATTTTTTTTTTCCCACAATTGAAGAATTCAGACTGTACAGAATTTACTTACTGTAAAAGTTGTTAGGCATAGAAGAAGGTTATAGAATTTATTTTTCCCATAGATCTTTAAGGACAGAACAGAAACTCTCTGAATAGCTCGGGTTCAATACAGTCCTGAACCTTTGAAATTAACTATTACTAGGATGGAAGAGCCAAGGGGAACGTAGGAACTGAGAAGCATGAAAGTCAATCCAATTATCTCAGCAGCTGGGGGTGGAGGCTAGTATATAAATTGGACATTGTGTGGGTTGAAGGATATATTTTGTGTTTTAGAATAATTCAGATTTTCCTAATAATACACCAGTGTAATGAGCTTGGCCAAATGGCTCTAACTTGTTAAAATGTATGTATATACCAGAATCATCTGAGTTAGGAAAAGAAATAGAAGGCTTACATCATTTATACCAGAGTCAACCAATTGCTAAAGATAAGACATTATTTCATTTATATATGTATATATATATAGTCTTTGAAGTTACTTTTATCTTCTTCATGTTTATTTGAATTTATTTTTTTATTGAAGTATAGTCTTTCATTGTCAGTTTCTGCTGAAAGCAAAGAGAATCAGCTGTACATATACATATATTCCCCTCTTTTTGGGGTTTCCTTCCCATTTAGGTCATTACAGAGCACTGAGAGAGAGTTTCCTTGCTATATAGTAGGCTCTCATTAGTTATCTGTTTTATACATAGTAATATATATATATGTATGGGCTTCCCTGGTGGTCCAGTGGTAAAGAATCTGCCTGCCAGTACAGGAGGCGTGCTTTGATCTCTGAGTAGGGAAGATCCTTTGGAGAAGGAAATGGCAATCTACTCTAGTATTCTTGCCTGGGAAATCCCATGGACAGAGTAAGTTGGTGGGCCACAGAAGAATCCAGTACAACTTAGCGACTAAACAACAACAGTGTGTATTTGTCAATTCCAATCTCCCAATTCATCCCACTTGTCCTTCCCCCCTTGGTATCTATACATTTATTCCACACCTGTGTGTCTATATTGCTACTTTGCAAATAAGATCATCTATATCATTTTTCTAGAAGTTACTTTTAAGTGCATTACATCATTTTATCCTCCAAACATGCTTAACTGAATGATGAGGATCTGGGTTGTTACTTACATCCTGTCTTGGAATTACTGACAAGGCTAAGATTCGAATCCAGTGCTGTTTCCACGAAGCCACACGGCTTTCTTCTGAACACTTTTAGAGTCTTAGCATTGTCTGATTCTACAGTTTTGTAAAAGTGTCATTATGTCAAAGAGTACTCCCTCCTAGAGACTTGAATCTAGAGAGACAAGCACAGATACCTAAGAGGAAATCAGAGAGATTTCCACACCGTGGTTCCACTCCAGTCTTTATTTCACAAAGGCTAAGACTGGGGCTCCTGTTCACAGACATTTGCTAAAGACAAATGCAGAGGTAAGAGTTAGATTCCCACAGCAGCTCGAAAACAGTTTCTACTCAAGACACAGCTTAGTGAATACACACACTGAACAGTAAAGACTTTTCAGGGAATTGGCTTTGCCTGTGAGTTCCTGGAGACCAATTTTTGATCCCTAAATTCAGCTTACAGGAACCTTTAAACAAATGTATGCGGCATTATTCTCATTATTCAGTTATGACAGTCTTTCCCCCAGCATTTTAATTAGTGCTCATTTACAGAGAATTAAACTGTCATTTTAGTTGAACTCAAAGGAGTACCCCAGGGACACACATTCCACAAGATAATAAAAGCACCATATAATTCCGATGCTTCAGCAATTTAGACTAGAGTTGCAACTGGGCTTCTCTGCCAGCCAGTTCTGATGGGACTTTAGCATGACTGTTTACAGGGGCCGGGGGACACCATCATTTCACACCTGAAAACTTGAGGCCTAATCGTCTTGATCAAGAAAAGCTGATGTTTCAATGTGGGATGATGGTCCCTTAAACAAGTTTCTTGTGGTTTGTACAGATTTGTTAAAATGTGAAATTTTCTAACTGCCTTGAATGGGAGAAACCATTATTTTCCAGGATGATATATTTCACTCTTCTAAGGAATTTCTTTATCATCACATTCATAAGGCATATACTTACATGTAAGTTGTCCATGTTGCAAAAAAAGGAGGCTATGCTTACCACAGATTCTCCTTAATATTATACAGTTAAACTGTAGCTGTCATTTCTGATATTGCAGTCCATTTTGATCTTTCATTGTACATAGATGCATTAAGGTGTGCTAAAATTGTAGCATCTCTTTAAGATGCTGCTAAAATTGTAGAAAATGTGGTCAAAATAGTAATAAACAATGACAGTTAAAAATTAAAAAGCAACAGCTGATGTTTGATTCCTGCTTGATGACATTAAACAGAAAAGTCTAAGGAAGTGATCAGCATGTTAGTGTTAGATGTTTGGCTTCCAACTCTGGTTATGCCCCACGGCTGCTGTGTTTTCTAGGTATGTATTGGCCCTGTTTACCCATGGACACCATGGGTAATGACTGGTTAGCAGCAAGGGGCTGTGATTGTGGCTTCCCTCGCTTTCTAGATCCATCCTCATCTCTGCAAACCCATGGCTTTTTCTTGGCATTTACACTGTGAAATGTTTCATGTCTGAGTGTAGCAGGAAACTCTTGTCAAGACCATGAGATCAAGAAGCACTGTAGAATGTTTCATTGTTATGTCTGAAAAATGCCATTTCCTTTCATTTCTGGAGGTTCATGGGAGAGCCAGTGGTTTTTTAAAACTCACCTGAGGCATGTTTCATCTTACAGGCTTTCATACTTTCCGTTCTGTCAGTGAAGCGATTCACCAGCTTTGAAAAGCTGAGTGACCTTAATTCATTAAAATCAGCATAGATTAGAAGGCCACAATCAAAATGTACAGACTTTCAGTCATAAGATAAAGAAGTCCTGGGGGTTTAATGTAGGGCATGGAAGCTATAGTTATAAATACTGTATTGTATATTTGAAATTTAATGAGACTAGATCTTAAGAAATTCTCATCCCCCCAAATTGGTAACTGTATGAGGTGGTGGATGTTAACTGACTTATTGTGGTGGTCATTTCACAATATATATAAGAGAGTAAATGATTATGTTGTCTACCTTAACCTATTTTATACAGCAATGATATCTTAATAAAACTAGAAAAAGAGTCATGGGACCACAGGACTGTAGAAGAGACATGAATGGTCTTAGCAATCCAGTAGCGTCTAATGTCCCCACTTTAGAATTGAGAAGACTGAGCAAGAGATCAGGGGATTTCACAGTATCAAATAACTTAATTTGAGGGAAACGAACACCAGAACTCATGTGCCCTGGTTTCCATGAATTTGTTTTTTCCATATCCGGGGGCAGCATATCGTAGCAGGGAGGACCAGGAACTCTGGAACGCAAATGGCTTGGTATGACTTCCAGCTCCATCCCTTCCTGCTGGGTTTGAGGCAAATGTCTGAATTTTCATGCAACTACTTCTCTCAGTGTTTAACATTTAGTAAAAGCTCAGAAATAGTATCTGTTATCATTACTGTCCCTCCCTGTTTTCCATGAATCCTTACAGCCACCTGAGACCAGGAAGCAGGTTCATCTTTTGCCTGACTCTCTCCTGTCTCTTACCTTCTGCCATGCTTCGTGTCAACCTTTTATGCTTTGTATCCAAACCTCATAAGAGCCATGCAAGGTCAGTGCTGTCTGTCTTTGAGTGAGTGAAGTCGCTCAGTCATGTCCGACTCTTTGCGACCCTATGGACTGTAGGAGCCTACCATGCTGCTCTGCCCATGGGATTTTCCAGGCAAGAGTATGGAGTGGGTTGCCATTTCCTTCTCTGGGGATCTTCCCAACCCAGGGATCGAACCCGGGTCTCCTGCATTGTAGGCAGACACTTTACTGTCTGAACCACCAGGCAAGTCTATCTTTAAGATTCAAAAAAAAAAAAAACCAAAGAGAAATAATTTGTTCAAGGCCCATAGCCAGCAAATCAGGACTCTCTCTAATTACAAAATCTAGACAACTTCCAATATGTCAGGTTGCTATCACTTACGGGTCTAATTCTGGACCTTTCAGATGTTGACTGCTATCTTGGAGTTTTTGTTCTTGTTAGGAGTGGGTGGTAGTTCTGTGTGTCAATATAGGTTTTAGAAGTATGTTCTGTTGTTTGCTAATGAGATGGCTCCACCTCTAAACCTCTTTCCACTTAGCAGGGAGGATTAATTTTTTCTTACTTTGGCTTCTCTGGAAGTCAGTTACGTGGAGAAGGAAATTTAGAAGCCCAGTGAGGAGGGAGGGTGAACTTCTAATATCAGTGAGTGTGTTTGTCTCTTTTTGTTTCTTGAGACTGTGTTAGGTTTTAACAAAACAGATAGAAGAAAAGGGCTTCTTTGAGAAATTGGCAAGAATAACGTGAGAGGAAAAGGTAGAAAAATTCATTTTCTTCTTCTCACAAAAGTCTCCAGTAACACTTGCTCTGCTCTCCTTGATGGTCTGCCATATTGGTGTTCCCCCTTTAGAAGGATGCTGAAGTCCAAAGCTCTTACAAGAGTTTCTGCTAAATCCTTGTTTCCTTTTAGTTTGAGTTCTCTTATTCTTGTGTGTGATTTTGAATCTTCTCGGCAAAGCTAAGAGGGAGAAAAACCCATCCTGAAGATGAGCATCTCTCCTGCTCACATTGATCTGTGAAAAGGAGCTTCTGCGGCAGCCTTTCATCGGGATTAAAGAGGTCTGATGTCTGCCCTACAGATGCGGAAGTGCAGGCAATGGGACGGACTGAGTGGTGGTTTATCAGAAGCCAACCTGAGGCAGACATTGGCCAGTTATTCCCCTGAATATAGAGTAACAGTCAATCAGTCAGTCAACACTGATTTGTTCTAGGTGCTGGAGAAGCACCAATGGATATGATGATATTATTGTCCTTTGGAGTTTTTAACCTTTTAGTGCGAAGAAAAGCAGGAAACACGTAAAGAAATTCAGGATTCTAGACAATAAGGTAGTAATTCTGCTGCATATTATTTCAATAGTAAGTTGCAGTTCACGAAATGCTTGTCTATGTATTATTCCATTGAGTCTTCATGAGGCTGGGCAGTGGTTTTCTCGGTGGGCTCGAGGGTGGCGGACACGTTCTCTCTGGTTCAGTTCCTTTCACTTTGGGTTGGTGCTATGCCTTGAGTCAATCACCCTTTTTTCCTTGCAGGAAGGTAAGAGCCTCCTCCTCTATTGGAACTCTTTGTCCTCTTGTGTGCTTTTTGTTTGTTTGTTTGTTTTGGTTTTTGGCTGCACCATGCAGCATGGGGGATCTTAGTTCCCCAACCAGGACCAGGATCAAACTCACCACCCCCTCCTGCCCTCTGGCGTTGGAAGGCAGACTCTTGCTCACTGAGCCACCAGGGAAGTCCCTGTCACTTCTTGTCTTTGTCGCTGCTCTCTGTCTAGGTGAGCTCAGCCAGCCCAGTGACTGTATATGTCATCACTGATGACGTTTCCAGGTTTGTATCTTCACCCCTGTCCTCTCACTTGACTTCCAGATTCTCGCATGTGGCTAAATAACTAACAATAGATGATGGCTTGACTTAGATCCCTCATAGACGTCTCCGTGTGAAAAGATCCAAAATGGAGCTCTTGATCTTTTTCCTGCTTCCAAACTCTTTCTCAGTGCACCCAACCTCCATCTCTCCCAGTCTTGCCTCTAAAGACAAGGGGCATAGCAAGCTACTCATGGGGTCAGGCCATAAACTTAGACATTACTCTTAATTTCTTCTATCTTTGCATCATTCCCAATATCCGATCTGTTGATTATATTCCTACAATGTACGTTAAACTGTTTTTTCTTGCTCCTCTCCTTTAATATCATCCCAACCCAAACTATCATTATCTACTGCCCAGGTTACTGTAATGACTTCTAACCTAGCTCCCTGCTGCCATTCTGCCCTTCTGTCCCACCCCTGACAAACCTTAGCCCAGTATCTGGAAAGATCTTTTAAAAAAACCAAATGAACTCATGTCTTTTTCATGCTTAAATCTTTTTTTTTTCCTTCTAAAATATTTTTTGTTTATTTTTAATTGAAGGATAATTGCTTTACAGTATTGCGTTGGTTTCTGCCAAACATCAACATGAATCAGCCATAGGTTTACCCATGTCCCCTCCTTTTAATGACTTCCATTTGGCTTAGAAGGCATTTTAACTCCTTATCCTGTCTTAAACACCAAGTGGCATCTGACTCCTCCCCAACCTCGTTCCAGGCTTCTGTCCCCTCTGTCAGCATGCTCAGCCCTCCCCTGGCTGAGCAGAGCACTGATCCTTCCCAGAGCACTCTAAGCCCTTCCCTGCCCCCCAGGACCTTTGCACCTGTTGCTTTCTTTCCCGCTCTTCCTCTTAGCTGGGCTGCCCTCTGTTTTCCATGCTTCATTTAAAATCGAACCTTTCCTGGACACTCCCTCCCCTTACTTTTTTGTCTGTTGCCACCCTTGATTGATTTTCTTCCTACTTTCTTACTTTACTGTTAACTTACTTACTTCTTTACTTTTGTCTGCAACTGTTTACATCTGGAAGTGGAGTAGTCCATGTATTATAGGCCAGTTTTCCAAACGTATCTGCTTTGGTCTTAGATGCAAACCATCTATAGCCTTTTTTTTAAATCTATAGCTCTCACAATGGCATCTCCCGGAGTTCAGTCTTACCCTAATTTCCAACGAAGCTAACAGATTTATCCGAGTCACATAAGAGGCAATTTTCCATTTGCTAATCAGAGTGGTTTGCACTTACTTAAGCTTCAGGGACAGTGGAGGATAATGGATAGGTGAGTTTCAAAATAAGTGAGAAAGAATATGTCTGGTGGCTGCCTATTACTGAGACATTTGCCCAAGTAAAGAATATCATCTTTGCTATATATCAGTGAATTTTAGTTAGCTACTATTTGTGTCTCTTCTCTCTTTGGTGAAATGGAAAGAAAACTGCTCCCTCTCCTGTAGACACAATATGAAGACTAATGAAGTCACCCATGGTGGATTCATGCTGATGTATGGCAAAACCAATACAATATTGTAAAGTAAAAAATAAAATAAAATCTGAAAAAAAGCACACTTGCTGCCTCTCTGGTGGGCAACTCATTCTGGTTTTATTCCACAATGATTTAAAACCCACCAGAGGCAGCTTCTCAGAGCTAATATTTTGTGCTTCTACTTGCTTTGCTTCTTACCCATAACACTGTCATCCTTGTTAGGTGCCTGCTGCAGAATAACGTTTGCTGGAGAGAAAATGAATAAGATAAAGGAAGAAGGACATGACACCGAAAGAGAGTGCAGGAGAGACCAGTATGAACAGTCTCCACCCCTGCCTGTTTTAATTATCTCCCAGTTTAGTTCAAGGCTAGCTTCCTTGTGGCTGTCATGAGCTGTGACTTCAGCTTGTGATATTTGAATACAGTGGAATTTAACACCACCAACATCGTAACGATGCTCAGTACCACACACTAATTAAAGCCAGCCAGTGGCAGTCATGTGACTCTACGTGCAGGAGATGATGCAGTGAATTTGACGCTGAAAAGAGATAGGAGCAGAGCAAAGAGAGGAATGAGGAATAGTGAGAAGGCTGAACTCTACACAAGGAATATAACTTCCAAGTATTGGCCGTTGTCTGCTGTCCATCCTTGTAGCTCTTAGGAGATGCCTCTGTTTCTGGTTTTGCTTCTTCAGTGAGGAGAGATGATATGGTTCCATTGGAAAATACTTAAAAGTGAACACACCAAAAGTTTCATTCCATGGGGAGGAAAACCAAAGCCTAGAACTACAGCCCAATGAAAAACCCAAGCTTCAGTCAGATCATTTTTTATGCAACCACTTAAAGTGTAAGGCTTAGCATTGATCAGTGAATTGATAAGTAACCTGATTGATGTGAAATATTGAATGCCCAATACCAGTGGTTTTTCTCAACAGACAGGCTTCTGCTGGCTATGCCATGAAGCTTGCATGAACTCTACTGGTATGTAGAGACAGAGTTGGGGTTAGGGTTGATTCTCTCCTCTCCTTACCCCCAACTGCTCACAACAAATGGCACCATCCCACTCGGTTACTTAAGTTCCTCAGTTTCATCTTTGGGTTCATCCTTGTCCCTCTTATTTTCGTGTGTGTTGACATTCAGTCCATCAGATGCCCTGTCCACCTGCCTTCACAACAGTGCCATTCAGCCATTTTCCATCTTGACTGCCACCTTAGTCCAAGCCAAGACTACAGTGTCTCTCCTGGACACTGGGCAGGACTCCTGAACACCTGTCTGCTTCCACTCATGGCTTCCTGTCACCAGCACCCCCTCCCAGAACAGCAGAACGTTGTTCTGAGTATAAATCAAACCATGTCACATAGCTGCTTCAAAGCCTGCAGAGAGTTCCCATTGCATTTAGAGAGAACCCATCCCCCTCACCTTGGCCTGACAGTTCCTACGCGATTCAGCTCCAGCTAGTATTTCTGACTTCACGTTGGCCCTCTCTCCATTTTGATCACCACCTGAAGTCACACCAGCCTTCTTCTGTTCCATGAGTCCGCTGGTACCACTGTTCTCTCTGGAATGGTCCCTCAACCCCTCAGACACTCTTCAGGCTGATTTCTCCTTCTCATCCGGGACTCGGCCTTAAACATCTCCTCCTCAGATAGACTTTCACCGATTACACCCTTGCACGTGCACTCTTGTACACAGTCACCATCACATGATTCTGTCTTATTTTCTTTGTGGCACTTACCATTCTCTGAAATTATTGTATTTTTCTGTGTTATTTTCGATCCCTCTCTTTAGAATGTAAGGCATACATGAGCTAAGACACTGCCTCTTTTTTAACTGGAGTATAGTTGTTCATAATGTGCTAGTTTCTGCTGTACAAGAAAGTGAATCGTTTCTATGTGTGTGTATATCCCATCCCTCTTGAGCCTCCCTCCCCCACCCCCATCCCATATCCCATTCTTCTAGGTCATCAATAGCACTAAGCTGAGCTCCCCATGCTACACAGCAGCTTCCCACTAGCTCTCTGTTTACACATGATGGTGCATATACGTCAGTCCTAATCTCCCAATTTGTCCCACCCTCTTCTTCCCCCTCTGTATCCATATATCTGTCCTCTCCATCTGCATCTCTATTCCTGCCCTGCAAATAGGTTCATTTGTTCCATTTTTCCTCCCATTATATTCTCACATACAATGCATTAATACACGATTTTGTTTTTCTCTTCCTGAGTTACTTCACTCTGTATGACGGACCGTGTGTTCATCCATGTCTCCACATATGATCCACTCTCTTATTACCCTTCTTATTCTCAATGCTGGGAACGATACTGGGTTCACAAAAGGGTGTTGCTCAATGCATAGTTGTTGAGTGAATAAATGAATGGAGAGGTGAAGCTCACCATCATTATTGTCACTGCCATAGCAGCCGTGACTTTACATGGGCTTGTCACATGCAAAGCACATTACCTCAGTTAATCTTCACAGCAACCAAATGATAAAAGACTACTACTGTTGCTTTTTACAGATGAGAACCTGAGATGCTTTTTACAGATGAGAACCTGAGACCCAGGAAGATTGTGAAACTTCCCGACGGTCACAGGTAGTAAACAATGAAACCAATCTATCTGGCTCTGAAGCCTCTGCTTTTCCAATCTCATAGTGAGGTCTATTGTGTGGACAGTAGAGCTCTATGGGGCATCAGTCTGAATCCATTCACTTGTTCTTCTATCTTGTCCGCTATTTGTTAAGTACCAGGTATATGCTGGGTGGTATATGAGGTCTTGCGAGTGTTGCAGGCATGAGATGGAATCCTTGCTTTCATCTGTCTTGCATTCCAATGGTTATTTGGTTGATGCTCAAAAGAGATATTCTGACTGTATTAGTCTTCTGGAACTTCCACACCAAAAGCCAGAGTGAGTGACTTTAACAACAGAAAATTATCTTCTTAGACTTCTGGGGGCTGGAAGTCTAAGATCCAGGTGCTGGCGGGGTTGGATTCCTCTGAAGTCTCTTGCTGGTTTGCAGATGTTCACTAGTTTGCAGCGTCCGCATACTGCCTTTTCTCTGTGCACACATATCCCTGGCATCTTGTCTTGTTTTTATAAGGACACTGGTTCTGGTGGGTTAGGGCTCTACTGCTCTTACTTCGTTTGATCCTATTTGCCTTTTTAAAGGCTCTGTATCCAAATACTCTTAGGATTAGGGCTTCATCCTATGAAATTTGGGAGGATACAGTTCAGTCCATGGGGCTGATCACCTGAAAATGTAAATTCTTTATTTAAAAACATGAGTAAAATCTGAATTTCTAACTGAATTAGTATCAGTGTTATCTGTGTCTTAGATTAAACTCACTTGTATTAGTATTTGTATTAGTATTTATGTGATGCCTGTTATTTCAAAGTCCAAGACTATGTTTTTATTGAGGTACACAATCAGTTAGTTGTTAAGTCGTGTCTAACTCTTTTGTGACCCCATGGACTGTAGCCTGCCAGGCTCCTCTGTCCATGAAATTCTCTAGGCAAGAATACTGGAGTGGGTAGCCATTCTATTCTCCAAGGGATCTTTCTCACCCAGGGATCAAACCTGTGTCTCCCACATTGCAGGCAGATTCTTTATACCTGAGCCTGGTAAAGAATCTGTCTGCAGAAAAGAAAAAAAAAGAGAGAGAATCTATCTGCCGTGTGGGAAACCTACATTTGATCCCTGGGTCTGGAAGAGCCCCTGGAGAGTAAAATGGCAACCCACTCCAGTATTCTTGCCTTGGAAATCCCATAGACAGAGGCTACAGTCACAAGGTGTTAGACACTGAGGTCTAACACTTTCACTTTCTTCACACAATGAGTTATTCCTAAGAGGAAAAGACCTGGAGAAATCTCATGGTAAATAAGAGGGATACNGCTGAGATTCATGGGGTCACAAAGAGTCGGACACGACTGAGCGACTGAACTGAACTGAACTGAACTGAATGCAATGGCACGGCCACAACCAGATTATAGTGGAGGAAGACAGTGCAGTCCCAGATTCTGTTGCTGCTGGTGGTCTTTCAGATCTTATCTTGGTGGGGCCTCTTGGGAATGAGGCCTGTCCCAAAAGAGAGCTGATAAAGTCATATACAGCCACAGGTAGTCAGAGCCAATAGGTGGTTCCGGTGTTCTACAAAGAGCCGTTAAGCGTCTTCCCTCATGCTGCCCCTGGCAGCTCTCACTGAGTCAGTCAGTCCTGAGGCAGACTTGAAAATAACTATAACTCGCTGGCCCTCAAGCAGTCCCACCTAACCAACATGGGATAACATAAGTTTTGTTAAACTTGCCGTGGGGTTGAGGAATATTTTGAGTTAAGAGTTATAAAGGGCTCTTTGTAGCCTCTGCAGTATTTATGTACCTGTCACCAGAGACAAACAAGATTGGAAATTTGCAAACTGACTCCTTCTTACCTTATGAGTCAGTACTCGCCCACATTTGGCCTCTCCTCACTAACCATGTCGTGCGTAAGTTATGGTTTGTTTGTGTATGTCAGCCCTTTAATCAAAAGAGCATAAGTGCTAGGGAGCAGGACCAGATGCCAGGGTTGGCATGGCCTGCTGGGAGACTGGCACTGACAAATGGCCCTGGGTGGCTTGAACCCAAGCTGGCCTGCCCTTGTTGCCTGAAATAGACAGGGAATCTTGCTGTAGGGAGACTGCAGTAGGCTCTGAAATGGAGAGGTGTCTGGTATGAGAAAAAGCTAATCTCGAGAATCGGGAAACTAGTCCCCCTCAGCAGTGACTGGTTATGTGATTTCAGATGAGATGCTTTGGGTTTCTTGGTCTTGATTTCTCTCTCTGAGAAATGAGGAGGTAGGCTAGATCAGTGGTCCTCAAACTTTCCTCTGCAGGGTCCTGCAACCTGCATGGAGGAGCCAAGAACATCAGGCAGGGCCTACCTAGCTTCCTTCCAACTCTGAGTCATATGAGGTGGTAGGTCCCCAACACGTCTCTGCACTTAGCTCTTGCTGTCTTGGCAATTTCTTTCCAGTCTATAGAAGTGTTCCCATTAGTGAGGCCATTTGACTTACACTGTGGACTTCCTACAAGAGTTCTTTCTGTACTCAGTACTGATAAAACACTAGAGGATGAGAAATCTTTGGAAAAACAGCTTTAATGTGACCCTCAGGAGTTCCATGATCATGGATCACACGTGTGGAAAATATAAGAAGGCATTTTAACAATACTGTACAAATGCAATAGCATCGACTATATCTCTAGAGTGTCTTAAGAAAATGGATTGATTTCTGAATAATCAGCTGCAGAATTAATTTCAGCCAAACCTACTTTGAGAAATGACCTACTTTTTGAGAAATGCATTTATTTGGGTTCCTGAACCATGAGCTGGACTTACTAATACACCGCTTGTGCAACCACTGGACTTACCTTTGTCTCAAAGTATTTCTTCTAAGCACCCTAAAATCTGAGCACTTCATTTAAAAGAGATTGGCCTGTTTTCATGTTCTCCACTGTGTTTATATACATTTAAATTCTTTCCATGGACTCCACTTACAAGGATACTTACGATATTCTTATTATTTCTCTAACCCTGATTTTCCAGGGTCCTCCAGCAAGATGTACAGGAATACAAGTGCAGAAGTGCCTGGCTGCAGAGTTCAAAGGGGCTCTGTAACTTAAAGCTTGTAGACACAATGGAGCCTTTCATAAAGGGCGCTTCTTTGTAACACTGACAACAGCACCATAAAGACAGCAGGCACACCTGTTGAATGGCTGAATGACCGTTCATTGGCTTCATTTGTTCCCCGTTGACCCCATTGCAGAGTTTGTATTTTTCTCCTTGGAGAATTGAAATAAAGCTATGCTCTTCCTAATCACTAAATGCTCGTTTTGGTTCACGTAGCCAGCTGGGGCTTCAGAGTTGCCTGGCTTTGTGGATCAGTCTTCTTTTGGCTGAAGCTGCACACTGTCATCCTCCTCCTCTGTCTCCTCCACGGGGTTCCCCTCTTGGGCTCTTCTTCTTGGGCACAGAAGAGTCATTCAACACAGAGGCTACTGACAAAAAGGGACATGTTGGGTATTAATAGGGGGGTGCTGTGCTGTGACTGTGTCACTTAGTCTTGTCCCACTCTTTGTGACCCCATGGACTATATATAGCCCGCCAGGCTCCTCTGTCCATGGGGATTCTCCAGGCAGGAATAGTGGAGTGGGCTGCTATGCCCTCCTCCAGGGGATCTTCCCAAGGCAAGGATCAAACCCAGGTCTCCCTCATTGCTTGCAGATTCTTTACTGTCTGAGCCACCAGGGAAGCCCTAATTGGGGGGAAAATCATAATTAGTTAATGGTTAATAATAGATTTTGATTCTCAAAAATCTAGGGAATTTTTATCACATTCAATATGGTTTTTTTATTGGATTGTGTCAGAATATGCAAGTTCACGTGCACAAATTTTGAATTCATTTAGACTTTTTCATATTACAGCAAATAACTGATTGAAATATGACATTAGAAGATTGATAAATTAGACTCAGCTTCCCGAGGGCTTCAGAGAATCTCTAGAAAATAGTATTACAGGGACTTCCCTGATGGGCCAGGGATTCAGACTTTGCCTTCCAAAGCAGGGGATGTAGGTTTCAGTCCCAGGTCAGGAAGCTAAGATCCCTTATGCCTTGTGGCCAAAAAACCAAAAAACATAAAACAGAAGCAATATTGTAACCAATTTAATAAAAACTTAAAAATGGTCCACATAAGAATACCTAAAAAAAAAAAAGAAGAAAAAAAGAAAAGAAAATAGTATTATATTCCTAGGAAATTGGCAGTTTAAAGCACTGTTTATGAGAAAGGTGATTAATAAAAACTGTAAAAATTATGGAACTGTACTGGGTGCTTGGGGCTGGTGCACTGAGATGACACAGAGGGATGGTATGGGGAGGGAGGCGGGAGGGGGGTTCAGGATGGGGAACACGTGTATACCTGTGGCAGATTCATGTTGATGTATGGCAAAACCAATACAATATTATAAAGTAATTAACCTTCAATTAAAATAAATAAATTTATATTAAAAAATATGGAACTATAGACTCTAGGGAATCTGTTCTGGAACTCAAGAATAAATGAGTACAATTTACTTAGCTAAGAAACGTATAGGTAAGATAGCAGAAGACCACAGAAGGATATACTGGGAGAAGGGAGCAGAAGTTTAGGCCTTTAATCTGCTTGCTTGACCTTGAGCTTGTTTGAAATTAGCATGTCCTCTCTGTCCCTTCCCTCTACCTGGTAGTGGCTCAGATGGTAAAGAATCTGCCTGTAATCCATGAGACCCAGGTTAGCTCCCTGGGTCAGGAAGATTCCCCTGGAGGAGGAAATGGTAGCCTACTCCAGTATCTTGCCTGGAGAATTCCATGGATAGAAGAGCCTGGCGGGCTACAGTCCATGGAGTCCCAAAGACTCAGACACAACTGAGCGACTAACACTTTATACTTTCCTTTCTCGTAGAGCAAGGAGTCTGTCTCTCACTGTTTTTATGGGGGTTTGATGAGAATATGATAATCTTGCCTGATAGATGTACAGCGACTCATCATGATATGGCCGTGGCAAACACACAAGGCACTGAAGCCATATAGATCATTGTTCAAATCGCAAACGCTGCCCCTTACTATGATACGTTGAGAAGGATATTCAACTTTTCAGAGCCACGAAACTACTACTGTATCTTTAAAATGGAGAGAATAAAGGTGGTGGAGTAAAAATGTAATTTAAATATATAAAATACCATACTTTATACAGTAGATACTCAATTCCTGGTTCTCGTTATCATCATACTATTACAGGTAGGAAATGACTCCATTACCTAAGCATTTATTTATTCAACAGATATTCTGGATGTTCACTGCATACATTGGAAGTTAGATAGATTTACTGTCAGTTTTTCATACTGTTCACACATTGGATCATAGAAAAAGCAAGACAAGTCTAGAAAAACATCTACTTCTTCACTGACTATACTAACGCCTTGTGGATCACAACAAACTGTGGAAAATTCTTAAAGAGATGGGAATACCAGACCACCTTACCTGCCTCCTGAGAAACCTGTATGCAGCTCAAGTAGCAACAGTTAGAACTGGACGTGAAGCAATGAATGGACTGGTCCCAAATTGAGAAAGGAGTACATAAAGACTGTATATTGTCACCCTGTTTATTTAACTTATATGCAGAGTACATCATGTGAAATTTGGGCTGGATGAAGCACAAGCTGAATCAAGATTGCCGGGAGAAATATCAACAACATCAGATATATAGATGATACCACCTTAATGGCAGAAAGCAAAGGAAACTAAAGAACCACTTGATGAAGGCGATAGAGGAGGGCAAAAAAGCTGGCTTAAAACTCAGCATTCAAAACACAAATCATGGCATCTGGTCCCATCACTTCATGGCAAACAGATNAATCAAGATTGCCGGGAGAAATATCAACAACATCAGATATATAGATGATACCACCTTAATGGCAGAAAGCAAAGGAAACTAAAGAACCACTTGATGAAGGCGATAGAGGAGGGCAAAAAAGCTGGCTTAAAACTCAGCATTCAAAACACAAATCATGGCATCTGGTCCCATCACTTCATGGCAAACAGATGGGGAAAAAATGAACAGTGACAGGCTTTATTTTCTTGGGCTCCAAAATCACTGCAGATGGTGAGTGCAGCCATGAAATTCAAAGATGCTTGCTCCTTGAAAGAAAAGCTATGACAAAACTAGATAGTGTATAAAAAGCAGAGACATCATTTTGTTGACAAAGGTCTTTAGTCAAAGCTATGGTTTTTCCAGTAGTCATGTACAGGTATGAGAATTGGACCATAAAGAAGGCTAAGTGCTAAAGAATTGATGCTTTTGAATTGTGGTGTTGCAGAAGACCCTTGAGAGTCCCTTGGACTGCAAGGAGATCAAACCAGTCAATCCTAGAGGAAATCACCCCTGAATATTCATTGGAAGGACTGATGCTGAAGCCAAAGCTCCAATACTTTGGCCACTGATGTGAAGGGCCTGCTGTTTGGAAAAGACCCTGATGCTGGGAAAGATTGAAGGCAGGAAGAGAAGGGGGTGACAGAGGATGAGATGATTGGATGGCGTCACTGACTCAATGGACATGAGTTTGAGCAAACTCTTGGAGATATTGGAGGACAGGGAAGCCTGGTGCATTCCAGTCCGTGGGGTCACAGAGAGTTGGACACAACTGAAAGCAACAAGTGTCAGCTTATGTTACCAGTGGAGACAAAATGAAATCATGGAAATGCATATGCAAGGAAATATGTTGTCCTAAAATAAAAAGTTAATGTTTATAACTGACCAATAAGATTTAAGTTGCACACATATTTTTTTGTCTGGTGTTTGTTTTTAGATTTGTGTGATAAATAATTCATATGCTTGCCCATTCTTCCTTGTGATTAACAACATATTTGCAATACGGTCATATAGTAGATTAAAGCTGGAACCTAGTGAATAAACTATGGGCTCCTTTCGCTGCTTAGTTTATTGCATGTCGACTTTAGATTTTATTCTGGAGGAGATAGAAGCTGTTTGAAAATGTTGAGCAGAAGAGTATCGTGAACTGACTGTATTCACAGAGCCTCTGCCCAGGTGGCTCTAGTGGTAAGGAACCCAGCTGCCAATGCAGGAACTGTAAGAGACATGGGTTGGTTCTCTGGGTCAGGAAGGTCCCGTGGAGGAGGGCATGGCAACCCACTCCATTATTTTGGAGAATCCCATGAATGGAGAAGCCTGGCGGGGTGCAAAGAGCATGCACAGGTGTTCTGCCTTTGAGACTCTGTGGAGAAGAGATGGTTAAGGGGCAAAGGTGAACATGAGATGATTTGGATGGTTATTGTAATAATAAAGGGGAAAATATGATACTGATTTTGTCCTGAGTGGCAGTAGCAGGAGGTGGTGATACATGGTCAGATTCTTAATCTGATTTGATGGTAGAAATTATATAGTTTGCTGGGAGATGGTGGTGTGGTATGGTCTGAGAGAAAGAACTCAAAAGATCTCAATCCTGAGTTCAGGGATTTTGGACTGAATGATGGGAAGAATGATGTTTCACCGAATAGAGAGGAAGAAGACTAGAGGCAAATAAGACCATTTTGAGGGGAGGATCAGGATAGTTTTGTATGACTTAAATGTGAGGTATATATTAGATACCGTAGAGAAGATGCAGAATTGACGATTAGATGTTTGAATCTAAACTTCAGGGGAAATACTGAACAGGACATAGAAATTTGACAGCCACTGGAGTATAGGTGGTATTCTGTGTCAAGGGAACAGATCACTAGAGACTTGATGTATAGAGAAAAGAAAGTTGAGTCCCAAGACTCAGCCCTGGAGCCTGTTAATGTTTACAGGTCAAGAAGGTGAGAAGGAACCGGCAAAGGAGAACACAGGGCAGACTGGTGAAGACATAGAAAACAAACTATGGTTCTGAAAGGGGAAAGGGTGGGGAGGGATAAATTAGGTGTTTGGACTTAACAAGTACACAGTACTATATATAAAATAGATAAACAACAGGAACCTACTGTATAGTACAGGGAACTCTACGCAATATTCTATAATAACCTATAAGAGAAGAGAGTCTGAAAAAGAATCTCTTTACTGTACACCAGAAATGAATAGAACATTGTAAACCAACTATATTTCAATTAATAAGTGCAAAGCAGAAAAAAAAGGCAGACTAATGGGAAAGAGGAGAACTCAGAAATTGGTGCATCATAAATGAGAAAGGTGGTTAAAAAAAATGTAAGATGCATTTAAGGAGAGAAAGTGGTTAACTGTGTCAAATGCTGTTAATAAGGCAAATAAGGTGAAGATGGAGACCTGATCTTTGGGGTTTCGGGTTTTTGGGGTTTTTTTTGAGAACCGATCTTTAGATTTGGCAAAGTGAAGGTCCATTGATGACCTCGACAAAAGCTGTGATGCTGGAAAGATTGGAAAGGTGACCTGATTGGAATGTGTTCAGGACAAAAGGGAAAGAGAAACAGAGACTGTGAGAAGAGAAGTCTTTGCTCTGAAGGCCAAGAAAGTAATGGAAGGTGGAGGGGAGAATGACTCGAAGAAAATGTAAGGTCTAAGCAGATGTGATGTTAATAAATGATGAATCACGTTGGATTCTGGCTGTCAGTCTGGTGCAGAGTCTGGCAGGCCTGCTGATCGAGACTTCAACCTTTTGGTTGCTGGACTGTGGAATGTCCAGGAGGCCCCAGGGGAGAGGCTGGGTTGGCTAACTAGGAGAGGGGATACTTGGAAAGCTCAGGATAGTGGGTGCTTGTCAGCAGATCCAAATATGTCTCAGTGTTTTTTTAATCAGGGATAGCAGTATTGGTATGTTCTACCTGAACATCTGCCTTGGATACAGAAAGGATTTTTTTCTGTGTTATCTTCATTTTTCAAGATGAGGATATTGTAGCATATTTCCACCATGATGAGAACGACCAAAAGGGAGGGAAACTTGGAAAACATGATGAGATCAGAGAGCAAGTTGAGGGTGAGAGTTACAGGATCTTCTTGAGTTGGCAGGTGAGAATGGGGCCAGTAAATGAGAGGACTGGTTTTGACTGAGACACAGTCTCTTTGTTCCTTAGGATGGGAAGGCCCACAAGGAGAGCTGTCACGTGGTGGTGGAGGGTGTGTGGGATTTCTTGCATGGTTGCTTCTGTTTTCTCTGTGAAAGAGAGGAAGTTTATTGTCATATCACGTTTTTCTCTCCCTCAGAATCACCCACGTTTTATGTGAGATTTGTGTACAATTCTGGAGACATCCTGGTTGCTAGACCAACTTTTTTTAATTGGAGTATCGTTGCTTTACAATGTTATTAGTTTCTGCTGTACAGCAGTGTGAATCAGCTATTTGTATACATATATCCCCTCTCTCTTTAGATCAGCTTCAGATTCAGAATGTCTATTTCCTGTTGTGTGTGTGCTTAGTCGCTCCATCGCGTCTGGCTCTTTGCAGCCTGTTGGACTGTGGTCCGCCAGGCTCCTCTGACTTTTTGTGCAAGAATACTGGAGTGGATTACCATGTCCTCCTCCAGGAGGTCTTCCGGACCCAGGCATCGAGCCCGTCTCTCCTGTGTCTCCTGCACTGCAGGTGGTTTCTTCACTTGCTAAGCCATTGGTGTCTCCCACTAGGAGACATCAAACGGCAGAACTTTGGTCCTCTCTTATTCCATGGCTGATGATTAGAGCCCAGTTTCCTTTAGAGGCAGTTTGTTTGGCATGTGATAAACCTGGGCCATCTGATGTCCTGCTTTGCTATGGAGTGTCCCAGTGGGGCCACCACTGAACCTGGCTCGGTAGGTAGGTGTTCAATAAGTATTTGTGGCATGGCTATAGGACAGAAGAAAGCAAGCATGCAAGAAGATAACATTCAATTTGCATCTAGAAAAGACACTACTAATCCAGCCTAGTATCATGTGTTTCTGCTCAGGAGAGTTACATCTTGCTTGTAACTAATTCCTCCGTCACATGTTTGGCATGCCAAGATTTTTGCCTAGACTCAGGAATACATCCAGAGTGGCTGAAGGGTGGCAGTGCTTCATTGCTGCCTCTCCCTCTCCCTCTGAAGTTAATATGATGCTATCCGAGTGCAAAGACACAGACAGGGAGAAATTTAATGCAAATTTAGCCAGGAGTCTAGTGCCACTTCACAAAATATTGATTAGGTGTCTGATTTGCTCTCCCCTGACAATGGGCCAAAGGAACGAACCAATGAGGCGGCTCCACTCCAGCTCGTCACGGTCATTCGATGAAGCCAGGCATCCAATGAGCAGCCGCTATCTTTTGATTGGGCGAGAGGCCAGAGAGGGGGGAAACCATCTTAGCAACAGCAAGGAAGAATTGCACACGCCCTTGCACACAAGCGCAAACACAGACCTGATGCTTTCCCTGCTGCAGGGAATGGGTGCTGATTGTGGCTCGTAAGGCTTTCGTTCAGTCACAGTCCTAGTTTCCTAAAGGACGGGTTTCTGTACACAGATCACGCTGCTCACCTGGTCTGTCAGCCCATAATCCCTTTTTAATAGAATGAAGGGGCAGCCTTCCTCTCTCTGCCCCTTCCAACCGCACGCACATCTTATTAAGAGCCAACTTTGATCTGCAGGTAAACGGCACAGGCTTTGTTCTTGAAATAGGCTGCTCCTGATCCCTTTCCGACAGCCGGCCCCACCATTGCCCTTCCCCATACCACATGCCATGGTAAAGGAGGCGGCCTGGAGGCCAGGCCCTCTCCTGATCTGTTGTTTCCTGTGCTTTCTGGAAGAACCCAAGAAGGGATTTCTCCAGGCCAGTGCAGGCTTCTGTGTGGCTATTGTTTTCCTTACTGGCTTCCCCTTCCTTGTTTCCTGGCCTTCACATCCAAGGGCCCAGGAAAGCTTTCCTGTTTCCAGCTTGACACTTGGCAAAGCCTTTCGTAGCCACTGGGTTCCCAGCATTTAACACTATCATTTGAAAGGCTCCTTCCTTTGGTCTCCACTGGATTTTTGTGTTTTCTGAGCAGTTTCCCTTATTCCCCAGGTGCCAGGGGCTGGGAGCTGCCTGCCAACCCATGGTTTTCCCAGATTAGTGGCTTCTTGCCCCCTCCCCTTCTATAACCCCTACCTCCTGCCCTGGCTCTGAGTCTGTTTGGAGGCCTGTGGTGACTGTGGGTAACTGGTGGGGCCGCACACGGATTCCCAGCATCTTTCTTTCCTTCATGGACGTTGCTGACAGCTGCTTTCAGCATGAATCTTTGATCTAGGAGCATCTGTCCCTGGG
The DNA here is from genome assembly GCA_006410615.1 of Neotragus moschatus. Taxonomy (NCBI): domain Eukaryota; kingdom Metazoa; phylum Chordata; class Mammalia; order Artiodactyla; family Bovidae; genus Neotragus; species Neotragus moschatus. Next base: position 2,034,378 of record SJYA01002186.1, read on the forward strand.
TCACCCAGTCGTGCTGGTGGCTCTCACTCATGTTCCCTGCCAACAGGGGTTGTTCCGTCTGGGCAGGAAAGCCTATCAGGAAAGACAGACTTCACTCTAAGCAGCGTGTGGCTATATTCTGTATCAGAGAAAAGGAAGTTGAGCTCATGTCATAGGAATTTTCCAGTCCAAGAAGGATTATTGTCTAGGAAATGGTACCCAGCTGTTTTCCATCTTCTAGCCTAACCAAACAAAGGGAATGGCATGAAATGGAAGCCAGAGAGGATTATTAAGACAGACATGAAGAACTCATTCCTGCATATTAGGCTTAACAGAACCTGGAAGATGTTACCGAAGGAACATTTGGAATTACTTTCCAAGTAAGGTACGATCCCCAGTTACTTTCCAAGTGAGGTACAATCCCCATCCATTGGAGTTTTATTTAGGTGTCTTCTCTCCGAGATGCAGTGGGATGGCTGTGATGACCTCCAGGGCAGCACTGTTGTCCTTGGGAGTCAGAGTGTTCTGGATTTAAGTTGCAGCTTTGCAGCAGCCTGATAATGTGGTATCAGAAGATTTATTAGCTTCACTGAGCCTTTTAAGAAATCTTTACAATGGAAGTCACAATATTAACCATATTGTTTTAAGTAAAATCATATATGTAAAATGCCTTGCTTAGGGCTTGTTGTAAGCATTCACAACTATTGGCACTTACCCCCAGTTCTAGAATTCCCAGAGCTTCATGCCATTAGCAGAGAAGGCAATGGCAACCCACTCCAGTACTCTTGCCTGGAAAATCCCATGGACGGAGGAGCCTGGTAGGCTGCAGCCCATGGGGTTATGAAGAGTCAGACACAACTGAGTGACTTCACTTCACTTTTCACTTTCATGCATTGGAGAAGGAAATGGCAACCCACTCCAGCGTTCTTGCCTGGAGAATCCCAGGGACGGGGGAGCCTGGTGGGCTGCCATCTATGGGGTCGCAAAGAGTCGGACACGACTGAAGCGACTTAGCAGCAGCAGCATGCTATTAGTGGATACAGTGTTATTAATCAATTTAAAAACCTGAGCATCTCCATGGAGCTTAGCTTCATGAGATCTGCCCATGGTTTCTACCAATGACAATTTTTATGTTTTTAAGCCAGTAAAGCAGCCAAACAGTTTACATAATAGGGAACCCGTGAGGCAAGGCAAATCTAATGCCAGTTGTACAGAGTCAGTGAGTGTAACATGAAAGGGCTATCTACTCAAGGGCTATCTATTCAATCACCCAAGAAAATATTATAAGCAGGGTGTGTTTTAGTTCAGAAACTATCATTTGTGTCCTGTGACTCAGTTCCCTTAGTTATATAGTATGTAGTGTTAGTTGCTCAGTCATGTCTGACTCTTTGCGACCCCGTGGACTGTAGTCCACCATGTTCCTCTGTGGAATTCTCCAGGCAAGAATACTGGAGCGGCTTGCCATTTCCTTCTCCAGGAGATCTTCCTGACCCAGAGACTGAACCTGGGTCTTCTGCATTGCCAGCAGATTCTTTACTGTCTGAGCCACCCAGCTGTAAAGTGGGCACAATAATTGTAAGGATTAAATGAAATGCTGCAGGCATGTTTAACTGCAAAAATCATACTGTATCCAACACACACACACTACCCTCATCATGGGACAGCCAACTGAATATTTTTAACGTGTCAAACGAACTGGTAAAAGTGTATGGTACTGGCACGAAGACAGAAATATAGATCAATGGAACAAAATAGAAAGCCCAGAGATTAATCTACGCACCTATGGACACCTTATCTTTGACGAAAGAGGCAAGGATATACAATGGATTAAAGATAATCTCTTTAACAAGTGGTGCTGGGAAAACTGGTCAACCACTTGTAAAAGAATGAAACTAGAATGCTTTCTAACACCATACACAAAAATAAACTCAAAATGGGTTAAAGATCTAAAGTAAGACCAGAAACTATAAAACTCCTAGAGGAGAACATAGGCAAAATACTCTCCAACATAAATCACAGCAGGATCCTCTATGACCCACCTCCCAGAATATTGGAAATAAAAGCAAAAATAAACAAATGGGACCTAATTAAACTTAAAAGCTTCTGCACAACAAAGGAAGCTATAAGCTAGGTGAAAAGACAGCCTTCAGAATGGGAGAAAATAATAGCAAATGAAGCAACTGACAAACAACGAATCTCAAAAATATACAAGCAACTCCTGCAGCTTGATACCAGAAAAATAAACGACCCAATCAAAAAATGGGCCAAAGAACTAAACAAACATTTCTACAAAGAAGACATACAGATGGCTAACAAACACATGAAAAGATGCTCAACATCGCTCATTATCAGAGAAATGCAAATCAAAACCACAATGAGGTACCATTTCATGCCAGTCAGAATGGCTGCGATCCAAAAGTCTATAAGCAAGAAGTGCTGGAGAGGGTGTGGAGAAAAGGGAACGTTCTTACACTGTTGGTGGGAATGCAAACTAGTACAGCCACTATGGAGAACAGTGTGGAGATTCCTTAAAAAACTGGAAATAGAACTGCCTTATGACCCAGCAATCCCACTGCTGGGCATACACACCAAGGAAACCAGAATTGAAAGAGACACGTGTACCCTAATGTTCATCGCAGCACTGTTTATAATAGCCAGGACATGGAAGCAACCTAGATGTCCATCAGCAGATGAATGGATAAGAAAGCTGTGGTACATATACACAATGGAGTATTACTCAGCCATTAAAAAGAATACATTTGAATCAGTTCTAATGAGGTGGATGAAACTATACAGAGTGAATGAAGTAAGCCAGAAAGAAGAACACCAATACTGTATACTAACACATATATTATGGAAAGATGGTAACGATAACCCTGTATGCGAGATAGCAAAAGAGACACAGATGTGTAGAACAGTCTTTTGGACTCTGTGGGAGAGGGAGAGGGTGGGATGATTTGGGAGAATGGCATTGAAACATGCGTAACATCATATATGAAACGAATTGCCAGTCCTGGTTCGATACATGGTACTGGATGCTCGGGGCTGGTTCACTGGGATGACCCAGAGGGGTGGTACGGGGAGGGAGGAGGGAGGGGATTCAGGGTGGGGAATACGTGTACACCCGTGGCGGACTCATGTTGATGTATGGCAAAACCAATACAGTATTAACCTCCAATTAAAATAAATAAATTTATATTAAAAAAATAAAAGTTTCAGCTATGAGTGACAGCTGGACAGAATTGCTCGTGTGCTGCTGAGGGACTCCGTGACAGTGACCTTTGGTGTCGTCCCTCCCAAGCAGCCGCAGACACCCACTCCTCCCCCTTCGGACTGTGATTCATCTCATACGCATTTTCCCTTTTGTCTCCTCATTTGCACGCTCATAGGCGACATGGATTTGGTTGGACCTGTGTCTGTTGAGATGGCCAGCCAGTAACAGAAGCCCCATGGGGACGACTGTGGTCTGGTTTCGGGAGTGGGTCTAGCAAGTGAGGTCTAGGTCAGGAAGCTATTAGCTGCAGCGTCAGAGAATATATTCAGCTGTCACCACTTTGTAATTAAAATAGCCTGGTAGTGGTTGCATTCCCCCACGCAGTTGCTGCCTCACACTCCATCCTCTCCCATGCACTGGGTGCTCCTGCAGAACAGAGGCAGGTGTTTTCTCCCTGGTCCAAGGTCTCTGGGGCTTGTTTGGAGACCATGAGAAACCTGACTCTTAGGAGGAAACGGACAAAATACATGTTTCTCCCCAGCTCCACCTTTAGTAATGACAGGGAGTGAGGGTCTGCACGGCAGGGAAGTCTGCAGAATGCTACAAACGAGGGCTTTTGTCTCCCTGGAGGGTGGCACGTTAAACACAGACAGTCATATCCCTAGCAGAGACTTGGGGTCAATTCCCAGCTGATAATTCCTGAGATTACCATAGTGAAGTAGGATTTTCCACACTCTAGATTTTTTTTCTTCATTTTCTATCACATTACATCCACGTGTTTCGTTGCTTAGATAGAATGGAAATTTGAGAAACAAGATGGGCTCATTTTTAGAGCCTGTTCAGCTACACCTAAGTTAAAATCCCTGCACTGTGATTGCTTGTCACATGCTTTGACCTTTTTTATATACTTAACTGTTTTAAGCATTGATTTTCTCATCTGTAAAATGGGGCTAATAATAGTATCTACTGCTTAAGGTCGCCATGAACATTCAATGTAATCTTTCATGAAAGCACTGAGTGTGCTATCTGGCATGAAATGATTGTGCAGCAAATGTCGGCTATATTGTTAGTATTTATCACTCTGGTTGGGGGACATGCTAAAAAAATGGATCAGATGTCGACTCGCCTTGTTCACTCAGGCTTGTCATGCATGTAGAAGTTTAGTGAGGACATTATTTGACACAGTTGTCGGAACCATGTAACAGAAGTGTACGAATAGGGTGCCATAACACTTAATTAAAATGTTTAATTTATTACCCTGGTGTTTTCTGCGTTTAAAGATATTGTGCACAACAAAACACAGCACAGTCCCCACTCTCTCAAATTGGCATAATACGCAAATTATATATTCAGCACTTATAGCAATATGCAAATAAAGTGTCAACATAGATGCAGCTTCATCAACACAAAGCACTTATTTTGTGCCTATTTTCCACAGGCACATCAGAACGCAATGATTTTGGACAAATCTAGTTTCTACTCTTTTGGAGTCCGTGGTATGTAAGAGATAATACAGGCAAACCTTGTTTCATTGTGCTTCACAGATGTTGCTTTAAAAAAAATAGGAGGGTTTTACAGCCCTGTGTTGTGAGGTGCTAGGCAGCATTTTTTAGCAAGAAAGTATTGTTTAATCAAGGGATATACATTGTTTTTATTGACATAATGNTCTAGTTTCTACTCTTTTGGAGTCCGTGGTATGTAAGAGATAATACAGGCAAACCTTGTTTCATTGTGCTTCACAGATGTTGCTTTAAAAAAAATAGGAGGGTTTTACAGCCCTGTGTTGTGAGGTGCTAGGCAGCATTTTTTAGCAAGAAAGTATTGTTTAATCAAGGGATATACATTGTTTTTATTGACATAATGCTATCAGATTATGTGGTATACAATAGTATAGTATAAACATAACTTTTATAGGTACCAGGAAACAAAAGAATTTTTGTGACATCCTTTATTATGATATTGGCGTCATTGCATTGCTCTGGAACTGAACCCACAGTATCTCAGAGATACACCTGATACTGAAATGTAGCATAGGTGGAAAGACAGATCGGAGATTCTGAAAGCAGACTAAAAAAATTTGTACCAGGAGCTAACTCAGAAATGTGAAGTTTCTCACCTTTGTCGTGAGACAGAAATTCATTTTAGGTGAGCACGAGTTAGCCTCTTGGGAATCATACATGGGCCAATAGGCTTTGATTAGTTTGTTGCCTAGGTTGACACACTTTAAATTGTTTTTCCTTTAAGTGCAGTTTTCTTCTTAAGAGTGAACCAAACAAGAGTGAGGGGCCAATTTAGCAGGAACCCATGGCAAAGCTCACCCAGCATTTAGCGTTCTTGTCTCAGAAGCCACCCCTACCCCTGTTTCACTGGTTGCAGTGGTAGCTCTGGAATTAATGCTTCTCCACAAGGCTCCTCTGTGTGATGTATTTACACTCTGGAGGCAAGTATCGTCCAGTCACCCTGCGTTAGAATCACCTGGAGTGCTTACGGAAATGCAGAATCCTATGTCAAAATCAAGTCCAGTAAATCATGGGGCTGGGACCTAGGAAGTTAGCCTTTCATCGTGGGCCTTGGATCACTGCTGTCCACAGCACACCCTGCTCTAGATCCTGCCCTTTCAACATTCCTCCTCTCCCTAGGCCTCCTAACTACTTCTGCTGCTGTTGCCTTAGAGCATATGTCTAACCTGGCTCCTTTAACCCTCTCTTAATTGGTCTCCTAGTTGTCCTCTTTACTAGTAAAAATAAGCTAAGAAGAATTCAAATCTTATAGTGTCAGATTTTACATAAGACCCTATAGTCAGCCCCTGTTTCCTATAGGATGACTTAGTCTCCTTACTGGGACAAGTAAAGCCATCACCAGCCTCGCCTCCTGTCTTATCCCCCAGGGTCCCCCTGTCCAGCCGCTCTGAGGACAGGTCTCTGAACACACAATGTCAGGGCACCAGGTCCTTGCTTGTGTTCTGGCATTTGGCTCGAATGACCTCCCATTACCCAACTCCTGACTCTCTGACAAATACCTGCTTTAATAGGATCGCTCAAGAATTACCTCGTCTGGGATGACTTTTCTATCCTTTTCCTTTTTTGTGCCTGCCTGCTCTCTCCCACCTGTATTTTCTTTGATGACAGCACTTATAACAATCCAGTGTGATATTAGTTGACAAGTCTGTCACTTCTTTAAAAACACAGCCTAGGTCTTTATCCTCTTGGCATCTCAAGAAACATATTGATGTTTTTTTCAGAATGAATGAATGAACCCATGAATTGTACAGTGTGGAGCCTCAGTCTATTCCCAGGCTAAACTTGCAGCTCAACAGTTGGCCAGTCATCTTACATTATAATGTATAATCTTATCAAGAGTCTTGAAGGTCCAAAGCAAAATGAAATCGCTTAGAGTTTTTCACATGTGAGTGGGCTCCATCCAGTTTGACTAACACATACTAAAACTGTGCGAAGCCCACAGTCTTCCTTCCCTTCGAGATGTGGAGATAAAAATAAGGAGAATGAAATAAATGAAACCAGTGTCTTTGTTATATAAACCGCAGGGTAAATTTGGGTAAGTGAGCAGTCTATGTGGCAAATGTAACTGATCTTTCTGGGGAGTTATTTTATTTAATTGATTAATTTAATTGCCTAGCAAATGAAATCTGAAAATCCTATCCCTGAGAAGGCTTACTTGCTACAAATCCATTCTCTTGTCTAAACCTCATTGATTGCAGTTAATTTCCCATCATTCCTTCTGTCTACAGCGTGATTTGAACATTTTACAATTTTCTTTCGGGGCTGAAGTTCAAAGATTAGACATAAAAAGTTGAAGACTTTCAATTCTACTGTCTGAGGCATTTTAAGAAATGCTCTCATGTGTTGCTGGGGGGGATGTGAAATGGAACAGCTGCTTTGGAAAACAGTTCAGCAGTTGCTTATAATGTGAAGTGGAAATTTAATATGAGACTTCTCTATTTCATCTCTAAGAATTTACCCAAGAGAAAAGAAAATACATGTGCACCTAAAGAGCTGTATGTGAATTTTCACCTCAGCAGAATCATAATATCCCCAAAGTGGAAACAATTCAAATGTTCATGAGTTAGTGAATAGAGAAACAAAATGGTGTATATCAACACAGTGGCGTACTACAACAATAAAAATGTAATAGTGATGCGTGCTGCTACATAGGTGAGACTCGAACACACGCTGAGAGTAAGAAGACAGACACAGAGGTATTCGTGCTGGGTTATTCTGTTTATTTAAAATGTCCAGAAAAGACAAGTTTCTGGTGACAGGGAGCAGAGTAGTGATTGCATGGGACTGGCAGGGTAGGAGCATAGGAACTGACTGCAAACAGGTGAGAGGAAATTTGGAGGGGGGGCGCTAACTGAAATGTCTTAGAACTGGATTGCAGGGCATTGGCACTTTGCTGCCTTCATGTTTTTGTCATAGTGAAATTACATTTTCAGAAACCTATCCCAGGTAATATTTTTTAAAGTCTTTAATCACACAATCTGGATTTTAAGTTGGTTTCTTTCCTCTTCTACAAACCTCTGAGACCCTTCACCTTTATATCACTGGAGACATATTCAGACTAGAAACTTTTTCTTCTCCTTCAAACTAATTAAGCTCTGATGACATCAGCTGTGTTTGCAGTGCACCTGATTAAGGCCATGATACTAATTAAATTTTTGAGTGATTGGAAATGCAAATTACCAGGCTGGATTGAGCAACAGACCTTGCTTCTGGGCTCCGCAAGAGTAGAGAACAACTGGCTTCATCTCAGGTGAGGGAGCTCTCATGTCTAACCTGTGTTGAATGAGATGGTGTTAACTGTGAATGACTAAGAGTTACCAATTTCATCCAGGGCCATATTTTATTTATAGAAGCAGTATATGTCTGGGTGGCTCATATCCTTGTGAGTACATTGGTAAGTGTTGTATTGGGATGGAATGACCTCCAAGCGTGGAGTTAGAACTGAGTTCACAATCTGCCTCTGTCACTTACCAGTGGCGTGATCTTTGTCTAATTATTTAATTTCTCTGAGCATATTTATCTTTATAACAGGGAATTTGATTATCTAGTTCAAAGGACTTAGTGGTTAATTCAAAGAGATCACATATGTCCCTGGGCCCAGCAATCAGGGGGCATTTAACAAGTGGGATCCATTCATAAGGTAGCTTAGGTAAGTTCTTCGTTCCATTCAACAAATCCTGAGTGTTTGCTGTTCATTTACTCCTTCAATTTAGGAAATATTTGTTGAGCATCTGTCTTCTTGATGGTATTCTTAATGAAGTTAAAAAAGACAAATTCACACCAGAGCAAAGCCTATGTGGGGAATATCTTATAAACATAATAAATAATTAAATTATATGACGTGCAAAGAGATATGATCTATGATTAAAAAAAAAAAAGTATTGGGTTGGCCAAAAAGTTTGGGATTTTCTATACCATCTTCTGGAAAAACTTGAACCAGCTTTTTGGCCAACCCAATAGGATGTGGGGGGCCCAGAGTGATGGAGGTGAGGGAAAGGATGGATTGCGATTTTGGGTGGTGAGAGAAAGGCTCAGTGAGCAGGTAGAAAATGAGCCAAGCCTTGGAGGAGCTGTGGGAGCTGGCATGTGAGAAAGAGCCCTGTAGGCTGAGTAAACAGTCGGTATAAAGAATCACGACTGTCATGTCCCAGACACCTTCAAGAAGTACCAGAGGGCCAGTTACCACGCCAGACACTGTATACATGTAGTAACCCACTGGTCAGAACTACATTCACAGTCTGTCTTTGTCACCTGCAAGTTCGGTGAGGTTTGGCTAATCATCATTAAATTTCCTGGTATCTGTTATCTATAAAATGAGATTTGAATCTTTACCAAAGAATGATCTGTCCCAAAGAATTGAGATAGTCATTTACCCTAGTCATTTCTGAGGCTAGAGTTTGTAAATCATGCTTCAACACAATGAAATCTATGGTTTTATTAGGTTGGTGCAAACATAATGGCTATTTTGGACTGTGAATTTTAAATCATTATAACTAGGCTCAAACACATCTTCATTAATCAAAATAGGAACCATTACAATCAACACATTTTTGCCAACGAGAAATGCTTATTCCTGTAGCATAAAAACCCATGCTGCAGGAGTCAACAAACGCTTGAGAAGCATTTTCTGCATCCAGCTGGTGGTGGAAGCATTTTCCCTGCAAAATGTTGTCGAGGTGCTTGAAGAAGTGGTCGTCAGTTGGTGAGAGATCAAGCGAATGTGGCAGATGAGGCAAAACTTTGTAGACCAGTTTGTTCAACTGCCGAAGCATTGGTTGTGCGGCGTGTGGTCAGGCATTGTTGTGGAGAAGAATTGGGCCTTTTCCATCGACTAATGCTGGCTACAGGCTTTGCAGTTTTTGGTGTGTCTCATTGATTTGCTGAGCATACTTCTCAAATGTATTGGTTTCTCCAGGATTCAGAAAGCTGTAGTGGATCAGCCTGGCAGCAGACCACAGACAGTGCCCATGACCTTTTACTGGGGGCAAGTTTGGCTTTGGGAAAGTGCTTTGGAGATTCTTCCAAGTCCAGCCACTGAGCTGGTCATCGCTGGTTGCCGTATAAAAACCATTTTCATCACACATCACAATCCAATCAAGAAATGGTTTGTTGTTGTTGTGTAGAATAAGAAAAGATGACACTTCAAGATTGATGACTTTTTTGATTTTCAGTCATGAGGCATCCACTTACCAAGCTTTTTCACCTTTCCAATTTACTTCAAATACTGAATGACCGTAGAATGGTTGGCGTTGAGTTCTTCAGCAACTTCTTGTGTTGTTGTAAGAGGATCAGCCTCAATCATGCTCTCAATTGGTTGTTGTCAACTTCCTGATGGCCAGCCACTAAGCGCCTCATCTTCAAGGCTCTTGTCGCCTTTGCAAAACTTCTTGAACCACCGCTGCACTGTACTTTCATTAGCAGTTCCTGGGCCAGATGCATTGTTGCTGTTTCAAGTTGCCTCTGCTGCTTTACAACCCATTTTGAACTCAAATAAAAAAGCCACTTGAATTTGCCTTTTATATAACATCATTTTTCAAACTTTAAAATTTATTGATTTTTAATTGAAGGATAATTGCTTTACAAAATTGTGTTGGTTTCTGCCAAGCATCAACATGAATCAGCCATAGATGTACATATTCACATCATTTCTATAGTCTAAAATATAAAATGAACAACAAGTAATAAGTCATTAGCAAAAATTACAGGGCAAAACATGCACATTAAAATGATGTATAACATAACCACATTTACTAATCTCAAAAATATACAAGCAACTTATGCAGCTCAATTCCAGAAAAATAAAGGACCCAATTAAAAAATGGGCCAAAGAACTAAATAGACATTTCTCCAAAGAAGACATACGGATGGCTAACAAACACATGAAAAGATGCTCAACATCACTTATTATCAGGGAAATGCAAATCAAGACCACAATGAGATACCATTTCACACCAGTCAGAATGGCTGCAATCCNCTCCTTTTCCTATTTGGAACCAGTCTGTTGTTCCATGTCCAGTTCTGTTGCTTCCTGACCTGCACACAGGTTTCTTAAGAGGCAGGTCAGATGGTCTGGTATTCCCATCTCTTTCAGAATTTTCCACAGCTTATTGGAAGTGGTCAATCAGGAGATGTCAAGAGTAAACATTGACATTTTAGAAATCAGTGAACTAAAATGGACTGGAATGGGCGAATGTAATTCATATGACCATTATATCTACTACCGTGGGCCAGAATGCCTTAGAGGAAATGGAGTAGCCCTCATAGTCAACAAGGTCTGAAATGCAGTTTTGGGTGCAATCTCAAAAATGGTGGAATGATCTCTAATTGTTTCCAGGCAAACCATTCAATATCACAAGAATCTAAGTCTATGCCCCAACCAAATAATTCCAGAGAAGCTTAAGTTGAATGGTTCTTGAAAACCTAGAAGGTCTAATTCTAGACCTTCTAGAACTAACACCAAAAAAAGATGTCCTTTTCATTATAGGGGACTGGAATGCAAAAGTAAGGAAGTCAAGAGATACCTGGAATAACAGGCAAATTTGGTCTTGGAGTACAAAATGAAACAGTCCTGTGGCCACTGCTGAAATATCAATAACCTCAGATATGCAGATGATACCACCCTTATGGCCTAAAGCAAAGAGGAACTAAAGAGCCTCCTGATGAACGTGAAAGAGGAGAGTGAAAAATCTGGCTAAAGCTCAGCATTCAGAAAACTAAGTTCACGGCATCCAGTCCCATCATTTCATAGCAAATAGATGGGGAAACACTGGAAACAGTGACAGGCTTTATTTTCTTGGGCTCCAAAATCACTGCAGATGGTGACTGCAGCCATGAAATTCAAAGATGCTTGCTCCTTTGAAGAAAAGCTGTGACCAACCTAGATAGCATATTGAAACGCAGAGAGCTATGTTTTTTCCAGTAGTCATATATGGATGTGAGAGATGGACTGTAAAGAAACCTGAGCACCAAGGAATTGATGTTTTTGAATTGTGGTGTTGGAAAAGACTCTTGAGAGTCCCTTGGACAATAAGGAGATCAAACCAGTCAATCTAAAGGAAATCAATCCTGAATATTCATTGAAAGGGCTGATGCTGAAGCTCCAATATTTTGGCTACCTGCTATGAAGAGCTGACTCTTTGGAAAAGATCCTGATGTCGGGAAAGATTGAAGTCACGAGGAGAAGGGGATGACAGAGGATGAGATGGTTCGACGGCATCACTGACTCAATGGACATGAGTTTGAATGAGCCCCAGAAATTGGTGATGGACAGGGAAACCTGGCATGCTGTAGTCCATGGGGTCACAAAGAGTTGGACATGGCTGAACGACTGAACTGAAGTGAATCTTGTACCCTGTTTATGTGTTGGTCTCAGTCTCCACAAAGTAAGCTCGTCCAAACAGGACCAAGATTTTTGCATTGTTTTTCTCTCTGTAGTGGTTGTGCCAGTGTTGGCATTTCACGTGGCTTCAGATATAAGATGGAGTGGAATGGCGCTTTGCACACATCAAGTCTGGTGAAGGAAGGAAGGTAACCCCTAGGTCCTCTGAGAGGGGAACTTCAGTGTTCCATAATCCTTAGTATTTGAGGACAATGTTATTTTGGTTAAAAGACAAAACTGTTTCTCTTCTTTGGTATCTGTTCGTCTTGACTCTGCCTTAGTATTATCAATAGGGGGGCTAGAAATGAATGAGAATGATCTCATTCTCTAAGGCAGAGCTTCTCAGGGGCACTGTGGGCAGGCTCAGGGTGGCTGGCGTGGTTTATAGGCATTTGCCCAAGATAGAGATGGTTGAAAATTTCTTATTGTGGGAAAATATTTAAAAGCAGTTTTGTTAACTATTTAGAGATTTTTCATTCTATGTATTTGAGCATTCATTGTATGGCTTCATCTGTAAACTTCCTGACTTCTATAATGACGATTTAGGTGTCTGAAACTCTATGAATAGCAATCACTGCCTCCTCCTATCCCCACCACCCATATTGTGTCCGAAGCTATTCAGTACAGTTGTCATTCCTCTGATTATTCTGTTAAAATGTCCTGATTTGATTAGTTTTTAGTTGTGACTTTTTTTAATCATCAGTGATGTCCTTTGCTTTCTTTGTCCTATAAAATGTTAGATTTTTTTCTAATTTCATTTGCTCTTATATTTTATATTTTGTTTTGTAACTTAGGAAGCATATGTGATTTTAATCATTGCAGTTTTGTTTTGCTTTTGGCTGCACTGCGAGGCTTGTGGAATCATAGTTCCCAACCAGGGATTGAACCTGGACCCTTGTCAGTGAAAGCACCGAGTCCTACGCACTGGTATATCACCAGGGAATTCCCTAATTATTACATTTTACAAGCAGATGTTAGATGTTTCTAGAAAGAAAATGATTTATTTTACTGGTAGAGTTTATGAAAGTCCATGTTTAATATCTTCTGTAACATTTTCTAATTTAAAACATAAATAATGAAATTTAATCAATTTTATTACTAAGTCTCAAATAGAGTCTCCTGATGTCTTTGCAATGTATCCCAGTTATACAGTTGTTATAACTTCCTGTGTGTGGTGACGTCAAAAAAGGTAGGGCAACACTGCCATAAATTATTCTTGTTGCAGTTTTTCTCCCTGGGAGATGGGAGTGTCAGTGGAAAGAATGTTAATCTTGGTGGAAAGGTTTTGTTGGAGAAATCCAAGATGTTGCTATTTTTGCTTTTAAAAGTTCCATTTGCTAAAATAGTGAAATAAAGAGGGCATGTTGAACTTGAAATTTCACAGTGATGGACATGGTATGATGGGGTTGGCTGTGTTTCTGCAGATTCGTACTTTGCCAGCTGTATCTTCCTGCTTCTTCCAGGACAGAATGGGTTGAAAGAGGCACAGAAATTGAAAAGGTATATATCACTGCATCCAAGTGGCCATACTTTGAAAGTCAGCATGGACTTAATAGATTTCAAAGTGTCAGAGAATTCATACAATTCATGAATGCACATTTAAATGAAGAGCAAGCGATAACCCTCCTACTTAAAAACAACCGAGCAAGTGTTTTTATATTGAACAAAACACTTAAACTTCATTTCTATTGAATAAATACATCCAGTCAGTAAAGGTGAAAAACACGAAATGGGTCTGAAGTTGACCTTACTCTTCCAGTATTCTAGAGGTGAGTGTGTAAGGGGTACCTCCTTTCTTCTGGAAGGTAGGCTGGGGAGAGAGGTCCGTGCTGAGCAAGTGCACTTGCAGCTTTGAATGCACAGCCCCAACCCCCACAGCAAGGGGCTGGGGAGGGGGAACATTCATGAGCTCAGGGGTCTCAGGAATGGGGCTGCTATGTTTAGCAAATATAGCAGCAGCACAATATTGGGAATATGCTTCTACTAAAAATTATTTGTTGTTTATCTGAAATTCACATTTCGTTGGGTCTTCTGTTTTTATCTGGCAACCCTACTTCGGACTTGATGGGAAAGGGATCTGGGAAAACATGAAGAAGTCGAAGGGCAGAAGTCTGCAGCATAGCAAGGAGATTTTATCGGGGACGGGGGCAGCAGCATCATTTCCATGTCATGGACTTTGAGTGAGATTTGCACAGGACAAGGTGCTGGTTAGGCAAGGGCTTCAGATGGGATCTTTATTGATTCTTGAAGAAGGCGAAAAATTACCCACAAAAGGAAGATGGTGGGAGCTGATGAAGGACATTCCAGGCAGAGCAAAGCAAGTCCAAGGCACAGAGGGTAAAATAGCTCCAATATCTGTCTCCATGAAGCCTTTCTGGTCCCACCCAGAGGAATTCATCTCCTTTCCTCTGTGTTGTCATGGCCATTTGATGAAGCCTAATTGCTGAGCTGAGTGCCAAAGAATTGATGCTTTCGAAATTGTGCTACTGGATAAGACTCTTGAGAGTCCCTTGGACAGTAAGATCAGACCAGTCAATCCTAAAGGAAATCGACCCCGAATATTCTTTGGAAGGACTGATGCTGAAGTTCCAATACTTCAGCCACATGATACGAAGAGTTGACTCCTTGGAAAAGACACCGACGCTGGGAAAGATTGAGGGCAGGAGGAGAAGAGGGTGACAGAAGATGAGGTGGTTGGATGACATCACTGACTCAATGGACATGAGTTTGAGCAAACTCAGGGAGATAGTGAAGGACAGGAAGGCCTGGCATGGGATTGTAAAGAATCGGACACAACGAGGCGACTGAACAACAATGAATCGCTGAGCTCTTATACTTTCTGCTATTGAGATGTCTGTGCTGTGGCCCATCAAGTGTCAAGCGGCAGGTTATAGAACAGACTCATCTACTATTCTAGTTGAGCAGTAAATCCAGCAGAACAGACTTTGCTTTTTGCAAAAGATTAAGAACAAATACATCAAATATTTTGTTTCTCAATTTTTCATATATGTCCATGTAGTTAAATAAACACAGAGAATTGATTTATAAAACATCAGACCTTAAATATCTAGGATTGCTTCCCCACGAGAGAAATTAACAACATGAAACTAAACCAAATGGAAAAATAAGTAAAATTCCTTGCATTCCCTAAGACTTATCCCCAAGCCAGCCCACATTGCTTTAGTATAGAAGGTCAATTCTCTATTGCATGTCTCAACAGTCTAGTGCTTTTGAATGTTCTGTCTCAGAGGAGAGAGACTGTCCTATACCCATGTGTGTGACAATTTTATCCCCCGCTCCCATTTAGAACTTCCCCATTACAGTTCTTCAAGTTATGGTGCTGCATAATTAAACAAGTAGGACCATGCTTTCTGCCCTTTGGGGCAGAGAAACGGAAACCTCAGGGGTCTATGGGAGGACTTTTCCCCCATATTCTTCCCATAGCTGTATGATTTAGGGGTAACTCACCCAGGGATAGTGGGCGTCCCTGTGGCTCAGATAGTAAGGAATCTGCCTGCAGTGCATATGACCCAGGTTCGATCCCTGTGTCAGAAAGATCCCCTGGAGAAGGAAAACGGCAACCCACTCCAGTATTCTTGCCTAGAGAGTCCCATGGACAGAAGGACCCTGGTGGGCTACAGTCCATGGGGTCGTAAAGAGTCAGACATGACTGAGCAACTGACCCCCAGAGATAAGAAGGTGGAGAAAGTGGCTTCGTCTAGCAGCTTTAAAATGGGAATAAATGTCCTTTTTGTGTGTATGTTTGGAAATGTTGCTTTGCAGAGCTTCACCAACCAAATTAAGTGGGTTGTGGTTTTGTTCTGTTTTGCTTTGTTGGTGGTGGGGAGAGGTTATTGGGGAAATTATACTTTACCCGTCTAAGGTTCAGAGTCTAAGGGTTCAGAGTGGTTTGAGCTTTTCCACTCTGGCAGTGTTTATCTTGTCCCCTCAGTTAATATTGTATGTTGTTTTCCTCTTTCTTTTACGTATTTGCTAAAAGTGCGGACCACTCAAGGATTTTACTCGGACCTCTGAGCACCTCTGTTGGTTTACCTTTACCTGAGAAATGCCCATATCTGGCTGTACGTTCCATCTGTGCTTTTTTTGGCACCATGCAGAGAGCCTGGTCGCCTTGGCCTTTCTTGGCCCTTGCACCTCTTTGGGGTGGAGTTAATCCCATGCTTTCTTTGGGCCCCACAGAGGGTTGGTTTCTGCTCTCCTGCGCCACCTGCTGTAACCTGCTCCAAATGCAGCCTTCCGGGCTCCAGTCCCAGGCTCCCCACAGGAGTCAGAGCCAAAACCACAGCCCAAGCAGATGTTACTTACGCGGCCAGATTTCTGTCCTGGTCTTACCTGCGCTGCCTCCACTGGCTCACCCGATCAGAATCCCAAATGTCCCCAGATGGCTTGCCCTAAGTCACGCAGACCCTGAGCTCCTTGGCCAGAAGAAAGGAGGCTGCCAGTGTGGGGACTGGTTGGTGATCAGGGGCTCCTGCCAGCTTGCTGAATATGTGGTCAGTGGATGCCAGCCTCTGTCCAGTGGTGAAAATGCAAATAGGTTTCTGTCACGATATCAGCACACCCAGGGTACTGATCCTTTCACGGGCTCACCAGCATGTCCCCAACATGTTCCTTAACTTGGCCACTAGTTTTCTCTCAAGCTGCTCAGGAACCAGAAACTTTTTTTTTTTTTTTTTTTTTTTAGCACTCTGGGCTTTCTTACATTCTCGCAAAACTTGGTAATTCTAATCACGGCGGTCCAAAGAAAGTGGAGTGCTGCTATTTATTCCCTACTCTAGGTTACAGATCTCCTGATGGTCAGGATGTTGGCATGCTTATTCTCTCTCACACCGCCTGGCACGTAATAGGTGATTCCCAGAAGCCTGTTGAAACGCACAGATTCTCTCCAGCCAAAATCCTGCTTGAAAGTCCTTCTCTAGTCTCCTGTTTAAAGTAAAAACTGTCAGATCGGAGATTCTGATGGTTCATTCCTGATTTAAACCTGAAAAGAAAAGTCTGACTTGGTAGAAAGAAATGATGGGTGATAGGTGTGATTTCCGTTAGTGCTCTGAAAAGGATGAGGATGGTCACCAGCTGTTGCCTCCAGCTGAGGTTAGAAAAAGTAGCAACATGTGTGTGCAGGGGAGAGTTGGGTTAGATAAGAGATAGAACCTCCTGAGAGCAAAGGTTACAGGAGACTCTTATAAATTATAAATGGAGGTTTATGCCAGCAATCATGATAGATACACATCCACTGAGTTCAATAAACATTTATTAAGTTCTTTCATGTTGCCAGCACTGTGCTAGAAGGTTGATAACATATAATTCCCGACCATGGAGAAAACTGAGACACGTAAGCAGACAGTTTCAAATCATTTCCTAAGTGCCACAAGAGAGGTGTGCCAGGGGCATTGTGAGAGCATGAGGAAGGGACACTGATTCGAGCTATATAGCCAGGGCTTCCTGGAAGAGGTGGTATATGTACTGGTTTTACCACTGGATTAGAGATAAGTTTCTTTCATCTTAAGTTTCTTTACCTCTGTGACTCTCTTTAGTTTTGTGAATTAGTTCATTTGAACAGCTACCCTTCAAATGCCAACAGATTATTTTACCAGGCCCCATTGTACAGATGGGAAAACTGAGACTGAAGACCAGGAAGCCACTTCCTAGGTCCTGGGGAATAATGGGCGGCTGCCGAGTGTTAATTTAGCCTCTTGTCTGTCACTTCAGTGCTGCAGCTAGTACTTCCCCAGGGTGGGAACCTCTGAGAGGCATTTTTCCCAGAAAGAAGTGCTTTTGAAATGGCAGGCCAGCTAGTAACGGCCCGTTTCCACTGGATACCCGGCTTACTGGACTGGCATGGTGGGGGTGGGAGTTCCCAGCCTCCTCCAGGGAGGTCACTCAGCCCCAGCCATGGCAGCTGGTGAATCCAGGCTCATACGAGGGAGGACAAAGAGTGCGGCCCCGAGCCCTCCACGCCCACTTGCCCGAGGCGGCCCCGCAGGGTCCGTGCCAGGCGCTGTATCGCCTCTCCACCCCCTACCAGGGCCCCTCCGCTCATCTGCTCACTCTCAGAACTCCTGAATGGGTCTTTGTGTGCACCCCAGGAGCTGGCTGGGCAGAGCCTCGATCGAAATGTTGGACCGAGATATCTCCTCTGGGTCCAGGCGCCGCTCGGCGCTCTGCCCATCTTGTGGGAGGCAGGCAGGTCTTTATTTTGCCGCTGGCCTGTTCTGTTATCTGGGATTGAGCCGGGGCCCGGGTGAATGGGAGAATGTTCTTCACCCCTGCACAGTGGGGTCACGGCCAGGGCCATGGGGACGGTGGTGCGTTGGTCCCTTCCTGGAGCTCTCTTTTCCACTCTCTCTCTCTTCGCTAAACATTTTGTCCTCAGAGGTGACTCTACTAATATTAACACCGAGAGGGGCAGTTAAATGGTCCCACCTTAGGTGCCAGGCGTTGTGTTAATAAAGGTTTTATCCCATTGAGTTAAATCTTCTCAACAATCCCATGAGATATGTCCCCATTATTATACCCATTTCACAGGTGAGGAAACCAAGGTCAGGAATGTTAAGGAACTTACCCTGGTGGTTCTGAACACAGATTGAATGGCCTTCAGGACATCACTCACCAGACACGAAAGTCCTAAGGCCGCTTCTTGCTTGGCCCCTTGAGCAATCACCAGGCTCCAGGGTGCTGGCTGCCTCAGGGAAAGCTAAAAGGAAGCAAAGCCTGGTTCTGGCAAAAGGCAGAGAGCCTTGGGCTTTCTCAAGTCTCATCTTGTTTATACTGTCACCCATTTGTGCTCTTTTTAAAAATAAAGTCAAGATTAACATTTTATTTTTGAGATAGAAGAAACTAGGGACTTCCCTACAGCTCAAATGGTAAAGAACTGCCTGCGCTGCAGGAGACCAGGATTCGATCCCTGGGTCAGGAAGATCCTCTGGAGAAGGGCGTGGCAATCCACTCCAGTATTCTTGCCTGGAGAATCCCATGGACAGAGAAACCTAGCAGCCTACAGTCCATGGGGGCGAAAAGAGTCAGACATGACTGAGCGACTAACATAAACACACACAGGGACGTATAAGGAAAAAATTGTGGAGATTTTTCCATATTGGAAATTTTCCTAAAGAGCCCTACCCTCACTCTCAGGAAATAAAATGGTTTTGTGAGGCAAACGCAACTGAAAACTAGAGCCCAGGACTGGCCTTGGGGAGACCCTCTGCTGCGGCCCAGCGTCCTGCTCTCATGAGGGGATAGAGTGTAATCCCAGGTGGCCGGACCTTCAGTGCTCTCTGGGTGGGCTGAAGTTCAGGCACCAATTTGGCTTTGACTCTTTTCTTAGGAGACAGAAGTGGTGGTCGTGGCACCATCTGTATTCACATGCGTCTGGCAGGGCTGCCTAGCTTGAGCGATGTGGTCCGGGGCAATCTTATGGAGCAAAGCTCAGTGGCCCTTTTCAGGCACAGACCTTATAACCATGGGTTTTAGAACAGTCCTGTTAACTGAGCCAAAT
This sequence comes from Neotragus moschatus, assembly GCA_006410615.1. Classification (NCBI taxonomy): domain Eukaryota; kingdom Metazoa; phylum Chordata; class Mammalia; order Artiodactyla; family Bovidae; genus Neotragus; species Neotragus moschatus. The sequence goes on from SJYA01002186.1 coordinate 2,053,985, forward strand.
GGCCAGCTGGAAAGGGCTGTGAGTATTTCTCTACTGGCAGAGAGGCTAGAGCCATCTATGGTCAAACAGACAAAAACAGCAGAAGGAATGCAGTTTAGATCTCGAGAAGAACTTCCTAGTCGTGTATCACAGTGCACTGATAATCAGGCACAATAGACTGTCCTTTAGAGTCTGTGTTTGCTTCTTTTCTTCATTTTTTTTCTCTCTCTCTCTCTTTTTTAAAGAAAAGATTACTCTTCACCCCTAGGCTCTTATTGCAGTACATGCTACTTCTGGGAAAAGGGGAATGAAAGTGTCAGAGGCCTTATGGAGAGGGAGATTCCTTTATGTCCATCGTTCACACTCGACAAGAAGCTGTATAGAATTGGAATCTTCACAATTGTGTGTGATGTGGCGTGTTCCCCTCTTTCCCCCACTGTGAAGAGTTAATACCCACTCCTAGCCACTGTTGCATTCAGCCCCAGAAATGACAGTGCTATCAAGATGTGTGAAGTAACTGAGTAGGTTTTCTATGCATTATTCTCCAAGTTGCTTTCTATGATCTTTGTGCATTGCTCTGATACCCAAGGATCTTTACTCAAACATATATCTCCATGAAACCATTCCCAACATCATGGTGTATTATTTTGGTCTAATTGTGGTGATACATAATAAATACTTGTGTTTTCAGTAACTGGAGCGTAAGCATGGCAAAGAAATCCCCCTCAAAGTCAAGAGAATAGTCTGTGGACATTTGCGGCCCTGAGATGCGGGGTATCAAACAAACAAGAGTCACAGTTGCCCGTGAACTCCCGTTCTGTTCCAGATCTCCACTCAAGCTGTGGTCATCCTGCAGTTTTTCTTAGTAGTCCCTTGTTCCTTTTTTACTGTGCTCATCTCATTTCTGAGAGTGGAACTCACTATTAAAAGATGTAATAGTGTTAAAGTGAGCAGAATTTAAGAGCTTGAGGCATAATTCAGGATAGACACAGGAAAGGACTTTCTGATTGTGACAAGGCGGATGTAGAGGAGAGAAACCCATTGAAAGAGGACAAATGATATTTACTGCTAGTACATTGGCTACTGAAGCTTGAGCAACTTTCTGGGTCTCAGTCCTTTATTCATAGGGTGACATGTGAGTCTCTGGACAGCTTCCTCTTTATGAATAAAGCTGTCCCTTTATCCATTGATTTTGGTTGGTAAGCAGTGCAGAATCACCATGTTTGGACCGTGAACAGTGGGCAGCAAAGCATCACCAAGAGTGAACAGAGGGGCATGTATCAGGAAGACTCAACTGAGAGTCATGTGTAAAATGGATTACAGCTGGTAGAAGCTGTTATTGGGAAACTAAATGGGAAGACAGAGGAAAAGTCCAGCAGAGAAAAAATGAGACGGTCAACCAAGGATGATGGCAGCAAGAATCAAAGAAAAGGACTGATTCAAGAAATAGAGGGAGAAAGAATGGACAGAGCCTGGCAACTCAGCAGCCAGGAAGGAGGGGCTTGGGAAGGAGGAAATCTCTGTGACATAGTTGCTATGCCATTTCCCTGGGGAGCAGTTGGGCATTTGTCCAATGGCCAGTGGGAGTAACTGAAATTTCTGCACTTTTCTTGCTGAGAAACAAGGAGAGAGGAGCAATGGCCCATTCGCTCTGTAAACTTACCCCTATAACCTATCATTATGGGTAAACCATGGCCTTGACATAGGGTGAGTGGGGTCATATGACTCCATTGCCACTGCTGTGGCCCCACTCTTAAAGGTGATGCTCTCTGACACTCAGGTTACTGTGAGTTACTGGGGCTCTCTGCATGCAGAAGCAGGGAGAATTCTCCAAAGAACTGAGAGGGAAACATTTTTTTTTTTTTTTTTGCAGAAAGTGCCATGGCAGTATCCTGCATGATCAATAGCACTGGGTGACATTCAGTGTTGTGAATGACCTCACACGTCGTTCACTCCTCTTGTTACCATTTTCCAACTCATAATTCCAAGGCTCTGGTACCAGATTTCCTTGGTGTTAATACTGAAATGGGAAATGAGTGGCAGTTGGGTTCTGTGTTCATTGCTGTCATGCAGCCTGAAGACAGCGGGCATGGGGAAGGGCAGTGAAGATGGCATCCTATTTGCCTTCAAGATGAACGAGTTCGGTGTGGGACCGCTGGGTTTGTCTCAGTGGTATCTCCCTGCCGGCCTCTCAGATAACCCTGCATCACATTCTTTACCCTGACTCCAGAACAAGAAAGAATAGTCTTTCAGTAAGCAAAGCCCAGAGGACTAAAGCTTTCTTTAAAACAAAAAGCCCAGGGGTTTTCCTCTTAGGATCCAGGTTGGTCTCTGGCCAAGGACCTATGAAATCCCCTGAAGATGAGCATCTCTGAAAGATCCAGCTGTATTAATTAAGAGCAATAAATTTGACTCTTCTCACAACCTCACTTGATTTCCCACATTGAGGCTGATTTTCGTCTAAGGTATCTCCCCCCACCACCCTTGGCTGGAAATGTCAGTGTCTACTGTTCATTAGTTAATATAGGGAAACTAAGCATCCTTGTTGTTAGGTCAGTTAACCTTCAGTTTGTGAATTTCCCTCCAAAGCACGGAGATGGGGTTACTTCTGCCTGTCATGTTCCCACTGCAGCTGGAAACTGCTAGAAAGCTTCTGGGTCAGACAGTGCGGTGTGCTTTGGATGAGCCCATTCCTGCGAAGGTTTTCAGTATCAAGCCTCCTGCTCATAATGCCAGGTTTTTTGATAAACTTGTTGAAGCCACCTTAGTTTCCTAGAAGGTATTTATCCATCTACACATGAGACTTGCCCTGATTTCTTTAGGTTGAAAATGACAAGTGGATCCTGGAACCCTACTCCATCTGAGTAGGAGAGCTCAGTACTGAATGACTGCTCTAGTTATTTCTGGATACATAGGGGTCATCTTGTCCTACGAGAATGTGTCCAAATCTTACTTTTCAAGAGACTCTGTTTTCCCATCTGAAGAATACCCTCAGACTCTGACCGTGAACCTGCAACTCTGTTACCTTTGTTATCCATACACTGATGCCAAGAATTGAGGATGCAATTCTATGATCATCATCTTATTGTTTTTGCAGGGCTATTTGGCTAATCTTGCAGGCACCTCTCAGAGACAGTCAGTTCTCAATGATCTGCACATGGATTACACACTTGGTGAATTATTCACGGATAATTTTTAATTCCAAACTGGCTGTGCAACTGCTTGACAGGCTCCCTTGAAGACACTCAAGGTTTTCCCCTCCTTCAGGGACACCTGGGGAACATTCCGCATTCTAATGTTCACATGATAGAAAATAAACGGGAAAGTAAGCTGATTGAAAAGTCATCAAATGTAACAATTTCCAAATCAGGAAAAGAAACCAAAACTTTGGGGTAATCCCTTATGGAATTGGATTATTTCTACCCAAACATCCCTCTATGATTATTAAAAAATAATAAAGAAAAATCAAGCAATATATAGACTGACTTCATCTTCCTCCCAAAGCCACAACTGACAAGAATAGAACTGCAATATTGAACCCTAAACTGAGTGGAAGCTCAGGAATGAGAGAGGGTATTGACACACAAATTCTTCTGCCAACTTGGGATCCCATGGGGCTTGCACTAAAAGCTTCCCTAGTCCTTTCTCAAGACAGTCTTCAAGGGAGTTGACTCTGAGCCATCTGGTCCATCCTCTTAAGTGGAATGAAACCCAATCAAGCAAGGTAAAACCAAAATGAAAATCAGTTGTGCCTCGTCTCATCTTTGGTCAAGGCCTCCCGGGCCTCTACCACCTTAAATGCAGAGCGTGTGCGTTCTGCGCACAGAGACTGCACAGGGTGGGCCCCTGCCCTTTTCAGGGAGGGAATGTAAGCAGATCCCCAAAGAAACTGCCTGGCTCAGCAATTTAGGGGCTTGTTGTGACTGGCCTGGCCTAAAAGAATTCAGCAAGCTGCACCTTTGCCAAGGAAAATGCAAACGCTTCCCCGAAACAGGCGTTGAGGGTGATGGGCTCATCTGTGAACCCAAGCAGGAAAAGCAAGGCAGACAGAACATTCAGGAAATCAGAGAGGCTCCTTAGAGATGGTTTTCTCACTGAGCCATGGGCGGAGGCCACATGAGCTGATGAGGTGATACCCGGCAGGGTGAGTGGGGTCCAGAGTGGAAGGAGCTGGGGTGGATGGCTTCCTCCTTCCACTCTGAACCTCCTGATTTCCCTGAAGAGCAGAGTCCTGTTTCTTACCTAGTCCAGCTCCTCCCTGGTACCCCAGTGGTCCTCTGATGGGCTCAGCATCTGCCACCTTTCCCTGGACCCTGAGAAGTTGTTAGGGGCTGCTCTCAGCTCTTCGGGGGGCCAGAAAGGACCCTGCCATGACCTGACTCCTCCTGCTTCTGGTGGCTCATTGCACCTCTTTTTTTTGTTGTTGTTAAAAATGTAAAAAGAGCACAGACCATATTTTGTATATCATCCTGTGGCTCAGACAGTAGAGAACCTGCCTATAATGCAGAAGACCCAGGTTCGATCCCTGGGTCAGGAAGATTCCCTGGAGAAAGGAATGGCAATCCACTTCAGTATTCTTGCCTAGAGAATTCCACGGACAGAGGAACCTGGCGAGCTACAGTCTTTGGGGTTGCCAAAGAGTCAGGCGACTAACACTTTAACTTTCTCAAATCCCCCTATACTTCTTGGTAGACGTTTTACATTTGCCTGCCACCTGCCACTGCTCCAACTTTGTGATTTCCAAGTCCATAGGCCTGGTGACCCAACTATATACCTTGTGCTGACCATGGCCCCCAGCTGTAGCTGTCACTAAATCAGTGGTTGTTAGCTGACAGTAATTAAGATTACTACGGGACATTCTTTAGCATGATTTTTTTTTTTTTTTTTTTTTTGCTAACACTTGTATTTCTATTGCTGTCACGTGTGTGAGCATATAGGAGGTGTTTAGTCAACACCTGATGGATTTAGATCTTTCTGATGGATTAACGATCTTTTGCAGCCAGGAAGAAACTGTGTCTTATAATGAGTCTGGCTTCCTCTCTGCTTCTTTGCACTCAGGAGATCTTTCAGGACTTTGTTTCTACTACACCCCTCAACATTTACCCTTATAGCCACCTCTCACCATCTCTCGAGACCCACGATGGTTTTGGAAACATCCCCAGCATCTTGGACCTCCCTTGAGGGTCTCTCCTCACGTCTCCCTACCTCTGAATTCCCTTATTGGTCTCTTGTCTCTCCTTTTTCCTCCAGCCTTAAACTCTGTGCCTTTTCCCCTCCTCCACTTAAGCCCTCTGTCCTCTCCATCAGAGGTCAATTCTTTAATGCATCGTTTCTCTCGTCTGCCCCACCAGCTTTGCCCTCATTTTACAACTTTGCCCCAGCCCTCATCATGCAAGCAAGCCACACATACCACATACCAGCATCCCTCAAAGCCCCATCCCTTGCTTGCTTCTTTGTTATAAAGCTTCACCTTTTTAATTTCTCCCACCCCTCTTCTTCCCTCTTCCCACCTGGCACAGGAAGTCTTACACATACGCTCAAAAGATATCATGACAGCCAACAATTTCACCTGTGCTTTTTATCAGCACTGTGTGTCATAATACACTCACACTGGTGGTGGTATTTTTTGTCTTATTTTTTTCATTTTTTGAATGGAAGTACAGTTGATTTACAATGTTGTATTAGTTTCAGGTTATAGCTAGTGTTTCAGTTCTATATATCTGTCCTTTTTCAGATTCTTTTCCATTACAGGTTGTTGTGAAATATTGAGATAGTTCCCTGTGCTATACAGTATGTCCTTTTTGGTTGTCTATTTTATCTATAGTAATGTAGGAATTGCATCCTCCTAATTTATCCACCTCCCCCACAATTTCCCCTTTAGTAACCATAAGTTTGTTTTCTGTCTGTGGGTATATTTCTGTTTTGTAAGTACATTTATTTGCATTGGAGGTGATATTGTTAAAATTTACTATAATCTGGCTTTTTATAATCCTTATTAATTTTAGGTTCTGTCTTTACATTCGGACATAACGCATAACACTTTTCTGTTCCTTTGTTTCCATGTCTTACTGATGCATTTTACGTGTGTATATTTCTGCTCATTTCCCCATTAGAATGGCCAACAATGAAATTAACTTTGGAGGCAGCCTTCAAATAGAGATCAGGCAACACTCAGAGAAGATAAGGAAGAAATTCAGAGATGTAGAGTGTAGGGGGGTGGGTCTTTGACAAGCTGGCTTCTAAACATCTCTTTTAAACCCTGAGCGTCTCCATAACCTGATGAGCGTATGGGAATGTGGCCTTCTCCTTTGTGTTTTGCACTGTACTCAATGGTATTTGCCTCACCTGGGAAGTACTTACATATTGGAATTACCTGAGAGAGTGAAATAAATGATTCTGTTCAAGGGAAAGAGAAGATAAGATGTAAGCACATTTTTGATTTAGGTGATCGTTGAATATATTCAATAGGAGTTACATGCTCTATGGGAGAATTTCCTGGATGTCTTTTGTCCTTTCTCCTTTTGGTACTCAGGTGGTTCAGAGACCCCAACACTCTCAGAGCTAGAGGGATGCCTGGGGTTATTTCTGTCCAGGAGGTCTTCTTGCCTGGGCCCATCCTTTGACCAAGGAACTTCCAACAACAGAACCCTCCTGATATTCTCCAGACGGAGCAGATCTTTTTTACTTTTGGATTGAACTGCTGCTGCTGCTGCTGCTGAGTCGCTTCAGTCGTGTCTGACTCTGTGCGACCCCAGAGATGGCAGCCCACCAGGCTCTGCCGCCCCTGGGATTCTCCAGGCAAGAACACTGGAGTGGGTGGCCATTTCCTTCCCCAACACATGAAAGTGAAATGTGAAAGTGAAGTCACTCAGTCGTGTCCGACTCTTCGCGACCCCATGGACAGCAGCCCACCAGGCTCCTCTGTCCATGGGATTTTCCAGGCAAGAGTACTAGAGTGGGATGCCATTGGACTAGCAGAATGTTTTTCTTTTGTGAGTCAAAAAGCATTCTCTTTGGAGTTTCTCCCCATTGGTTCCACCGTATTCCCTCAAACCTAGAGCAAATCTCATCACTTTCTACCTGAGAGCCATTTGGATAGTCGAAGACGGCGGTTATTTCCTATATGGAGTTGTATCTTCACCTGCGAAAACATTTCCACTTTTCCAGAGTCCTCAGAGATTACCGCTGGTCTCTTCTATACTACGGCTGTTCTATTATCAATGTGTTTAATTTTTCCTGCTGTGGGGTCCAGAGCAGAAAGGGATGCTCCGACTAGCCCAAAGGGGAACAAGAGTCTCCCTCCCACCCCCGTTGTTTTCCTGTGCTTCTGCCCCTAACCCTGTGTCCTTCACATGCTTCAGGCCCTCTGTTATTTCCTCCTTTGGAAGTATTCCTGGATTCTTATTCCATCCTTCATAGCAGACCTGTCACTGAAGGTCCTCAGGTTGAGATCCAGTTACATGAAAAGGAATCTTTTGTTTTTGCAGCTTTCCATGAATTCGCCAAATCCTTAGTGATTTTTTTTTTTTTTTTACTTGACTTCAGTTTTTAACAACGTGTAAGCATCTTCATGCCAGGGAGGCCTGGCGTGCTGCAGTTCATGGGGTCACAAAGAGTCAGACACAACTGGGCAACTGAACAACAACAAGCATCTTCAGGGTTGGTTGCCTTTTTTGTATTCGGTCCAGAGCCCAGTATAGGTCTGAGAAATATTTAATGAGTCTGTATTATGAGTTGCCATTTCTCCTTCATCACACCATTTCATTTTCTTTTGCCCAGGGTGTTTGTGTGTTGTTTTGTCTTCAGTCCTATAGTGTCAAGGTTGTTTATGGAGAAGGAGCCAGTGAGGAAGCCATTTATTTTTATTTTCTTATTGTTATTGGAGGATAATTACAATATTGTGATGGTCTCTTAAAAAGCAGAAACATCAATTTGCTGTCATAGGTCCCTATAGTCAAAGCTATTCTTTTTCCAGTAGTCATGTACGGATGTGAGAGTTGGACCATAAAGAAGGCTGAGCACTGAAGAATTGATGCTTTCCAATTGTGGTGCTGGAGAAGACTCTTGAGAGTCCCTTGGACTGCAAGGAGATCAAATCAGTCAGTCCTAAAGGAAATCAACCCTGAATATTAAAGTACTGATGCTAAAGCTCGAAGCTCCAATACCTTGGCCACCNGAGTTGGACCATAAAGAAGGCTGAGCACTGAAGAATTGATGCTTTCCAATTGTGGTGCTGGAGAAGACTCTTGAGAGTCCCTTGGACTGCAAGGAGATCAAATCAGTCAGTCCTAAAGGAAATCAACCCTGAATATTAAAGTACTGATGCTAAAGCTCGAAGCTCCAATACCTTGGCCACCCGATGCGAAGAGCTGACTCATTGGAAAAGACCCTGACGCTGGGAAAGATAGAGTGCAGGAGAAGAGAGCAACAGAGAATGAGATGGTTGGATGGCATCATTGACTTTAGTGGACAAGAGTTTAAGCAAACTCTGGGAGCTGGTGATGGACAGGGAGGCCTGGCGTGCTGCAGTTCATGGGGTCGCAGAGAGTCGGACATGACTTGGCTACTGAACAACTACTACCATACGTCAACATGAATCAGCCATAGGCATACACGTGTCCCCTCCCTCCTGAATCCCCAAGTCTACTATTTTTACTCCCAGTTCAGTCTTTACACATGATTCAGCATAGAGCTGCTACCAACATCAGGGAGGTAACGGAGTTTAAATAGAGATCAGTGGGCACTGGCTTGAGTTTTGGCTTGCTGAAAGTAGTACGCGGTGGCCCCAGTCCCCTGGCCAGGACAGCTAGAAGAGTCATGGAGGCAATATGACATGGTGGAAAGAGCTCCAGGCTGAAACAGATTTAAGTTTGATCCCTATCATGGCTACTTATTTTATGGGCACTTAACCACTCTGAACTCAGTTTCTTCATCTGTAAAATGGGGCTAACCCAACTCCATTTCGGAAATGGTATGAAGGTAAAATGAGATGGTGTGTCAGCACACAGGCATGTGAACTCTGGCTGGGGCGCTCTTGTCATTCTGTCGTTTCCTTACTCCGTTCTAGCAGATAACGAGCATCCCAGCAGGCCCACTGGCTGTTCCCCTGCTTTGATATAATCACATGATGATGCAGTCTCTCCGGCAGGCTTGCTCTGTCTGTGTCACACCCAGCACAGTGTCCTCAGGATCGCCCAGTCGATCGATATCGATAGTCCTTCAGGGTGCAGCTTATTGCCCTGCACCAAGGAAGGTCTGGGAGTCCCCCCCATCCCCGTCTCTCCAGAGATCGAGCACGGTCTAAATGGGGAAAGGGCAAGGCAGTTGGGAGACTCGGGCCCTTAACTCCACCAGTGGCTTCTCTAGGGCACTGGATCCCTTTCTTGGGTGCGTGATTCTCCGATTCTGTTTGCAGATAGAGTGGGATGTTTGATCTTCTCCTTGCCTGCCAGGGTGGGGCTTCCCTGGAGGCTTGGATGGTTGAGTCTGCTTGCAATGCTGGAGACTCGGGTTCCATCCCTGGGTCGGGAAGAAGAAGGAAGTCCCTGGAGAAGGGCATGGCAACCCACTCCAGTATTCTTGCCTGTAGAATCCCATGGACAGAGGAGCCTGGCGGGCTACAGTCCCTGGGGTCGCAAAAGAGTCAGGCAAGACTGAGCCACTAATGCTTTCACTTTCACCTCTAGTTGCCTGCCAGGGTAAGTGGGAATGAATGAGATGGAATCTCTCCAGAGAAAGACACTGTTTGAACATAACAGTCTGTTTCCATCAAGGTGGGGAGCAGGAAGTTGCCAGGACTCCAAAAGGCCAGGTGTCAACACTGGTGTGAGTCCAGGAGCCTGGAGCATCCTCCTCTCCTCAGATGGCGGACATCATGCCCCTCTCCCCAGAAGAGCCCCGTGTGAATATCCGACTTCATGATCCGTTAGGGCCGGTGAGGGAATTGGACATGAAACAGAGGCGAGTGGTAGCCAATCACCCTGTCCACACAGCCTAAACTGTGCAAGTTCATGACTCATGCCATACTCACCTGGACCGGAGACCCCCAGACACTGGGAACTCTGTCTCCCCAGACTGTTTCTCTGGTCAGTTACGGAGGACCCCGACCCTGCAGCTCACACTGGGGCTGTTATTTGTGGCAGGAACGGGTCTCCACAGCCCCGGGCAGGGGCACACCCCTGGGGTGTGTGCACACCTCTCCCTGCTCCTCCGGGAGGCCCTGGCCTGGCTGGGTACCGCCTTGCCATGCCCCGCATCTTCCACAAGGGGGAGCCCCCGGAGGGCAGCGGAATTTGGGAAGCGCTGAAGTTTTCTCCTCCTGTCCTCTAGCTGATTTTCCCCGAACCCAACTGTTAGATTCTTTTGTTGTAAGGTGGGGGCCTGAGCTGACACTTTTGGAGGCTGCGGGTGAGAACCACAGCTGATCTGCCATCTTTCCTGGTTTGTTGTTCTTTACCTAGCACCATCAGCTAAGAAGGAAAAGTAACAAAGAACTTGAGGACTTTCATGGCTCCCAGGCCCTGGATGGAGGCCGGCGGCATCAGGCAGCTTCAGACAGAGAACCGTGGAAGCTGAGGGGCAGCCGGGATGCGCCTGGGGCTGCAAAGCCCAGGTAGGTACCTGGGAGGGGTTGACAGAGGGGCGCCCGGGGCCCAGAGCCCCTGAAGGTGGGAAAAGTGGACGGACTGGAGGGATGGAGGACGAGCAGGGCAGCCAGGACCTGGGAGGTTGAGGGAGCCAGAGGGAGGAGCCCCAAAAGAGTGCAGAAGAAAAAGTGATGCAGAAGAGGGACCTTGAGCTGGAGAGGGAGGGCTTGGGGGCTGACTCAGAGACTTTATTTGAAGTTGGTTCCAGCTCGGCTGCTCTAGAAACTTTATAGGACATCAGAGGCTGGGAGTTTGAGAGCGAAGGCTCAGTTGCACAAGAAATTTCAAAGTGAGTAGTTGTGCCTGGGAGTCTCTCTAAGCATATGGGTTGTGTGTCATCGAGCCACACCTACTCCGGCTTTTCTACCTAAACCAGGAGGATTCCTCACCGGCTGGTGTGTTCAGGTTCTCTCCACCTAGGACCACTGTCTCGGGCTTTCCCTCCGTGCTGCCAATGCCCACAGTTACTCTCGAGAATGACTAGGAGGCAAGTTCTCATTCTGCCACTTGGTGAGATTCACTTAAGCAAGGAAACCTCAGAGTCTTCATTTTCCTTGTCTATAAAGGGAGATAATAATATATTACTGATGAGCCTTGTAGGATTTTTCTGAGGATTGAGTAAGTACGATAATGTGAATAAATGCTCTTAATAGATTATAATTGCTAGCTAAATAAAAGGTGGCGTTAATGGTAATGAATCAGTGAATGTGCCCTTCCTACTCTCAGTGGGGTATTCTCCTACTGGGCTTTGAAAGAACCTGTGTGAGCATGTGTATGTGTGTCTAAGTGCGTATGTGTATCTGCGTATATGTATATCTTTGACAGATAAGTGGGAAACTTTGTGTTCTTTCACTTCCAGCCACCTTCAAATGTTCCTTTTTGCGGCCTCAGCTGCATTTTTCTATTTTTCAAACACGCGGATAATGATTGATGGTGTCTGCTTGGCTCCCTGGACGAGTGATTTTTCTGTGTCCTGGACACTGTGCTGCCCAGGTCAATGTCATACCATGCCTTAGGCACATGATCAGACCAAATACGCTTGGAAGAAGCAAATAAGAGGTTGTTTTTATAATCCCATCATCATATTCCCTGACAACGTTCTTTCCAGTCTGCTTGTTATTCACAGAAATGCCTCACATGGGAGGCTGGGTTCTGCATTCTGAGTCAGGCTGGTTCAAGCAACCTATGAAGGCTGCTGAGCTTGGCTTTGATACCTGTGGACACATTCACTCTTTCCTAGGGTTTTCCAGATGACTGCTGCAGTCCATGGGGTTGCTAAGAGTCAGACACGACTGAGCAACTTCACTTTCACTTTTCACTTTCATGCGTTGGAGAAGGAAATGGCAACCCACTCCAGTGTTTTTGCCTGGAGAATCCCAGGGACGGGGGAGCCTGGTGGGCTGCCGTCTATGGGTTTGCACAGTCGGACACGACTAAAGTGACTTAGCAGTAGCAGTGGTGTACGAGGAAGGCAGTGTAGACCAGGACAAATCCTTTGATTTCACTGAGCCATCTCTTCCCCATCTGTCAGATGGAGTCACTACTCCCCTTCCTTCCTGTACCCCTTCATGTAGGGACACCCAAGATAGATGTAAGGCACTCCTAAGATCATACTTGAACCCCCGGAAAGTCTGTAACTCTACAGTGTGACCTCATTATAAGGTATTACCATTGCTATTCTGCAGGTTTTTCACTAGGGATTTACCTGCCTTTCACAACTTTATTTTAAAAGCAATCTTTTCCTGGATGTTCATGTACTCTCCTCTTCATCTCCACCAACTGGCTGATGAGTCAAATATTTACAGAGATGCTAAGTGATACACTTATTTTCAAAAAACTGGTATCCCGTACAAATCAGATGTATACATGCACAATGTGTGCATAGACTGTATTTTTCTAAAACCTCCAAACATATATATATTCCTTCTATTTTCAAGCATGTACTTACTCCATTTTAAGTACAAAATATACACAAATATATATTTTAGCAAGAGACATACACCGACATTGATGCAACATACTTGCTTAGCAGATTTAATGGGCAAGAGGAATGAACAGAAACCCTATCAAGCATTCCAGCTCCTTTAGAGTCCCAAAGTGACCACAATATACAATTCACGTGGTTAAAAAAAATCATGGATCAATTTCTGTCCTGTTCCTAGTAATGAATATCAATATCTTGCCTCTTCCACACAGACTCTCAGCAGCTTCAGATAATTTTAAATGTTTTTTTTTTTTAATTTGCAAAGTCAATTATTTTGAATCTCATTTGAAGCAATTAAAAAACATCCTGACATTTTAGGTGATATTTTTTTTCCCAAGTAAAATAATTATAAATAATACTAATTATGAGCAAATCATTCAGTTACTCTCAGCCTAGTTCAACCTTTAGGTTAATAAACCAATCCATTAAAATTCATCTTGCTCAAAGGACCAATTTGTTAAAAAAAAAAAATGTAGCGACCTTTCACCACAAGTATGATTGATATTTTCTTTAACAATAATCAGACCTGTCTTTCCCAGAAGAGAGTGTGGTCAAGTGGTAGGTGTAGAAAGCTAGGGTTCCTTTATGCCTGGTCTCAGTAATATTTCTTGGGCTAAGTCGCTTCAGTTGTGTCTTACTCTATGCAACTCCAAGGAGGGTAGCCCACCAGGCTCTTCTGTCCATGAGATTCTTGAAGCAGGAATATTGGAGTGGGTTGCCATGCCCTCCTCCAAAGGATCTTCCCAACTCAGGGACCGAATTTACATCTCTTATGTCTCCTGCATTGGCAAGTGGGTTCTTTACCACTAGCACCACCTGGGAATCCCTAATATTTCTCAGTTAGGTACAAGATGATGTTGATGAAGATGGTAATGGGAATACACAAAACTAAAACTCTGATTTCAAAAAGTACTGAAAGAGATGTAAGTCTCAGGACAGTTGCCCACAAAAACTGCCAATATCGTTCTTAGCACTGGGAAAGATTTTAGCCCCTCTGTCTACCTCTGGTGTTCCATTTCCTTCAAGGATGTAGGCCTGGGATTTGCAAATGTGGCCCATCAGCCAAATCCAGTCTACCACCTGTTTTTGAGATAAAGTTTTATTGGAATAAAGCACATCCTTTCATTTGCATATTATCCATGGTTGCTTTCCTACTGTAAACTCAGAATTGAACAGTTGCAGTAGATGCCATATGGCCCACAAAGCCTAAAATATTTATTTGGCCCTTTGCAGGAAAAGTTTGCTGACTCCAGGTGCAGGATGATGAAAAAAAAAAAGTAGTTATCTTTGCATGTACACCAACAAGTAATATTGAAGCAGCGCTTTACAGTTTATAAAGTCTGACAGCATTATTTTGCAACTTAACCGATGAGACAGTGCAGACTTTTCTGCGGTCGTCCAGCCATCATGTGGTGTGGGTAGGACTTGGACTCTGCCCTCCTGGCAGCCTGGAGGGAAGCAGTCCATGGAGGTGGCTCTCAGGCTGAAGCGATGGCCGTGTATCTCTTTCATCTGCCCAGAAGTGCTTGCTGCTGAAAGATGGTTGAGGAAGCAAAATTCTTCACATTCTGTCCCCTCTTTATCTGACCTTGACCTGGTTGACTTTAACCTTGTTCCAATTCTGTGTCCCTCTTCTCATAATCAGAATGGGGAAAAGTTAAAGTCTCAGTCGCTTAGCTGTGTCCAACTCTTTGCAACCCCATGGATCATAGCCCGCCAGGCTCCCCTGTCCAAAATGGTACCAATAAACAAAACGGAGAGGAAAGTGCTTTGCAGTCAAACAAAGCTAAGCTTTATTGCATCAGCTCTCGCTTATCCACACTGAAGGAATGTGTCTGCCCTGAAATTGGCACTTGGGGTGCTGATATTCTGAAACAGCCAGGAACAGCAGTCTTGGTGGAATATGCTATCTTTTGTAAAGTTTGCTTTTTGAAATGGCAGATACCTCTCAATTACTTTTTTTCTTTTCCTTGGTTTATGGTCAAATTTATATTTTCTCCCACGAGCTTGTTCTGTCTGCTAGCAAGGTGGACCACAGGTGCTGGGAATGGGGGGCAGGAAGGCCGGGATCTTGCCTTTGAGATCTATGGATCTATAATAAGTTCTTTCCAGAGACCAAAGATTTTCTTAATCTTACATTTTCTTGTAAAGGAGAGAAGGATAAAGCAAGAGAGATGAAAGTAAAAAAATTCCAAGTCAAACCTTTCCTGAAGATTCTGAGTCAAAGATAAGGATTTTTATTGGGGGGAGGGGGTCTTGGATTTTTTTTTTCTAATTGGAGGATAATTGCTTTGTAGTGTTGTGTTGGTTTCTGCCATACAACAAGATGAATCAGCCATAAGGATACGTATGTCCCCTCCCTCTTGAGCCTCTCCCCTACCCTTACCCCACCCCACACCTCTGGATCACTACAGAGCACCAGGTTGAGCTCCCTGTGTCACACATCTCACGAGCTATCTATCTCACTTATGGTAATGTACATTTCAGTGCTACTCTCTCCCTTTGTCCCACCTTCTCCTTCCCCTGATGTGACCAGAAGTCTGGTCCCTATGTTCCAGAACCCTGCGAATAGCTTCAGCAGTACCATTTGTCTAGATTCCATGTATATTTCATTATATGGTATTTGTTTTTCTCTTTCTGACTTACCGCACTCTGTGTAACAGACTCTAGGTTCATTCACCTGAGTAACATTGACTCAAATTCATCCCTTTTATGTCTGAGTAATATTCCATTGTATATATATGTCCTGCAGCTTCTTTATCCATTCAAATGTCAGCAGACATCTAGGTGGCTTCCATGTCCTAGCTATTGTAAATAGCGCTGTGATGAACAATGGGGTATGTGTGCCTTTTCCGATTATGATTTTCTAGATAACATATTAAAAAGCAGAGACAATACTTCGCCAACAAAGGTCTGTCTAGTCAAGGCTATGGTTTTTCCAGTGGTCATGTATGGATGTGAGAGTTGGACTATAGAGAAAGCTGAGCACTGAAGAATTGATGCTTTTGAACTGTGGTGTTGGAGAAGACTCTTGAGAGTCCCTTGGACCGCAAGGAGATCCAACCAGTCCGTTCTAAAGGAGATCAGTCCTGTGTGTTCATTGGAAGGACTGATGCTAAAGCTGAAACTCCAATACTTTGGCCACCTCATGTGAAGAGTTGACTCCTTGGAAAAGACTCTGATGCTGGGAGGGATTGGGGGCAGGAGGAGAAGGGGACGACCGAGGATGAGATGGCTGGATGGCATCACTGACTCGATGGACATGAGTCTGAGTGAACTCTGGGAGTTGGTGATGAACAGGGAGGCCTGGAGTGCTGCGATTCATAGGGTCACAAACAGTCGGACATGACTGAGCAAACGAACTGAATAATGAAAGATGCTGAACATTTTTCATGTGTTTGTTGGCCATCTGTATTCTTTGGAGAAATGTCTATTAGGTCTTCTGCCAATTTTTTGATTGGGTTGTTTGTTTTTCTGATATTGAAAAGATAAGGATTTAAACAATTGATCTAATTCAGCCTTTCTCCTCAACAATGTTTATTTGGAGTGTCCTCTCTGGTAGGCACCACTAGGAGCTAAAAGAGTATCACATTGACTAAGATTCAGATATTCTTCAGGAAATGGCTTGTTAGAGAAATGAAACCCACACATATGTGTCTATATAGTAAGCCTCCTACACAGGAGCCTTTAAGTTTGTGAACTTTCATAGGTGCAAAAGTGCATTCTCGTGTCCGATCATGCACGAGTTCACATTTCTGATTTACATTGCCACGTGCGTGTGTCCTCTACAAGTGGCTGTGCTCTTGTGCACTTTACCATGCAGTAGTGTGTAGAGTATGGCAGTACAGCATCTTTATTCCAAGCCCAGCACGTCCAAAAGCAAACAGAAAAAGAAACATTGATGTAGCTGGTACTACTAAGAGGAGCCAACTATTGTACTGTACTTTCCACGATACTGTACTGCAAGATTAAAAACGTTTATTTTTCATGTGTTCCTTTGTTTTTTATACATTATTTGTGTATTGCAGTACCGTACTATGTAGCCAGTTGTGTTAGCTGGGTACCTAGGTTAACTTTGTTGGACCTATGGGAAAATTGGACTTAGGAACATGCTGTTGGACTGGAACTCATTTGTATGTAGGGGACTTACTGTAATTAAGGCAAAGGGAGCAGAGATAAAATCAGCACACGCTCGAGAAGACATTGTCTTCCTTATTGAGTAATCACTGATGATACTCTGGAGGAAGTGGCGTTTGGTGAGACTTAAAGGGTACGTAAGTTTTAGACATTTTGAAAAGGTAGGTGTTGGGCATCCTAGGAAGAAACAAAGGGAGCAAAGCCATAGAACAAAGTATAGGATTTGTGTGTGATCAGAAAGGCTTTCGTCCTGTTTGGAGCATATGGTTATGTGGGTGTCCAGGAAGGTGTGCCAGGTAGAATAGGTCAGAGTCAGAATCTAAAGGGAGTTATAGATTGGAAAGTTTGGTGTCTATTCTATGGATGATGAGAACCATCACATATTTTTCTGCAGGAGAATTAGATACATGGTCCTACCTGTGATTTATTGAAAAAGAGTAACAGATGTTTGAAAAGAACTTGCATGGAAGGTCATCAGTTAGCAGCTAGAGCAGTGATCCAGGCAAGGTGAATAACATAACTCCTTTGTCTTGTGCTATATTTGCAGGAATGCTCCTCTACAACCTGGCTGTCATAGGTTACAGCATTGGCTGAAGGCTTTCCAAAGGCATTTATTTAATGGCATGCCAGTGGCATTTACTCATAAAACCAAAAAGCCATTGGGGCCAGAAATAGGGGTTTTGGTTACTTCCCCAGACAGGATGCAGTTGGGGTGATTATACATGTGATTCATCGAGGTCGGGAAACAAGTCCTCCACAAACAAACACCCCTCCCCTCCAAACCCAGTGACTCATGGCTTCTTCACTCTGGAAAGCTCTGGAGTCCAGGCAGAATGTGAGGTATGATGTTAAATCATAAATCCTTGGTGTTCATTGTTACAAGAGAAACATTTTTATTCATTCTGTTCGCTCATTGAAGCAATAAATATTGAGTGAACTCTTACTGTTTTAGACACAAAGACATGGAGTTATAAAACATAGTTCCTGCCATAAAATATTTTCCAGTTTAGCTAGGAAAACAGGTGTAACATGTGTGTTATCATAGAGATAGAAACAGTACATAAAGGTCAGAGGAAAGACCCGTAACTGCTCTGGGAAAGGAGGAGCAGCACTGGGATTGGGTCCTGCCCTGTTCATCATTCATTCAGCAAATGAATTATCTAGGACTTACTGTATGCCAGTATTCTTGCCTGGAGAATCCCACGGGCAGAGGAAGCCTGGCAGGCTGCAGTCCATGGAGTCAAAAAGTATCGGATACAACTGAGTGACTAGGCACACACACACATGCCAAGCATTGTTATGAGCATGAGATGTCATGCTTTTGCAGTGCTTACTTTCCAGCAAGACAACTCAGATGTTAAATAGAGCTGGGAGCCAAACACATTGCTCTCCTCAGGGAATTTACTTATAGAGGAACGTTACGGGCTTCCCTGGTGGCTCAGTGCAGAAGATGCAGGAGACACGGGTTCGATCCGTAGGTCGGGAAGATCCCCTGGAGAAGCAAAAGGCGACCCACGCTAGTAATCTTGCCTGGGAAATCCCATGGACAGAGGAGCCTGGCGGGCTACAGCCCTTGGGGCGTCAAAAGAGTCGGACACGACAACTAAAACAACAACAACAGCAGCAAAAGGAACATTACGGGGCCGGGGGGAGCTTGCACTGCATTCAGAGAAAGAACAGTCGAAAAGAAGCATGGACCTTACCCTGTGAGTGAAGAATGGAGAGAGAATGCTCAGGTTTAGGAGTACCCAGTGTGACAAGAGGGCTTATTTATAGACCTGAAACGGATGCGCAAGTCGCCCTGGTATTCTTTGGCTGGAGTTAACTGAAAGTGGAGATTCTTCTCACATAGAGATTCGTGCACTGAGTCCCCAGACTTTCTGATTTTGCAGTGCCTATTGGGCAACTGGGGTCACTGTTTTCAGGGATCCAAGTGCTGTGGTTTGAACTCACAGATGATTTTTCTGTACCTCTGTCTGACTGTCCCGCAGTAGCCCAGTGCCATGAACATTAAAACTGAAGACGCTGGCTGCCTCCTTGCTTAAATATCCAGGTCAAATTCTGTCACAGCCAACTCTGGCTTGGAGGTCACGCTTGATTCTCATTTTATCAGGTTGTCTAAAATAACCCGGCCATGAGGTAGTTATTGTTATGGTACTCATTGGAATGGGATTTGACCTATATAAGGGAAAGAACTAGGACAGAAATAGCTCTTCAGCCCATCACAGACCTGGAGAAATCCAGTATAAGCAGCTGCAGAATCACAGAGTTGGAAGGGACTCAAGGTGACTTAGGTGTTATTGGCATCTGCCTCCAGGCAGATATATGCCTGTCTGGAAATTTAATATAAATTCTAGAAGTCATTATTTTAACAATACATAAGAATCTGCCCATCCTGAATAGTATAGTTCCCTTCAGGGCAGTGATACTGCCTAGCCTCAGGCAAAATATCTTTGAACCTCCTAGTCTACACTCGACCTCAGAACCTGTAGCATATTCTTTTGAATATACTTAGAAGGAGGAAATGGTTGTCTTTGGAGGCTATTTCACATTTTCTACAAACCAAGTGCTGTATCCAGTTGGTCCAGCAGAATGATACCATTTTTGATTGAAAATGAATTTCAATGCAGCTGTGAAACGATGAGGTGACATTTTTGTTTGGCTCATAACTAGTTCAAAGGAGATTTACCAGCACTTGCAAAAGTAACAAGTACATATTCTCCCAGATGGCTAATTTGTGGGTCTGTGAGCTCTGGTTAGCTGTACAATTCCTCATTCTACTTGGTGAACTGCTTGAGGTCAAGGAGTGCGCCTTGTCTCAAAATAACCATCTACCGCAAGGGCAGGTGCATGCCGGGGGCTATTTATATAATTAAGCAAAATTTATATTTATAGAATTAATTATATCCTGTAATTAGAATTAATTATACTAGAATTATTTATATATTATATTTAACTTATACATATACAATTTAACAATAACAGCATCAGTTTACAGCCGTGTCATGAACTCTTTGTCCGTTTTGATATTTTCACCAAATATGAACCCTGTGATCACTTCCTACCTGGAGGCTAATTGCCCAGCATGTGGCAACAAGGCAGCAGTCTGTGTGGATGTGACGCTGCTCTGGGGCAGAATTCAGCTTCTGCGTTGAGCTGGATGGCTGACTTTGGGAAAAGTGCGCAAGCCTGTGTCCCCATCTTTAAATAAAGAGGTTGCGCTTGATACTGGGAAAAGGCCCGTCTGAGGAATAAAATATCAAGGAGCTACTTGGCCCCTAACTCTGTGCCTGTTGTGGGCTATTTCGTAAGGTCTTAGTGTCGATCCAGATTCTTGTGTTTGCAGGTGACAGAAACCCAGCTCGTCTGAGTTGAGGTAGCAAGACAAACCTCAGCCAAGGCGAGGGTCTATCAAACTCCAGAAATAACCCGAGTCAGGGATTCAAACCCTTTCCAGACACCCTTCCTCCAACTTTTCCTTGACTTCTCTCTCCAGTCAGCTCTGTTCTCTCAAATCTGCTTCCTTGGTGAGCCTGAAGAAATTTTCAAAATCTCTGGGAAGTCCTCTGGGCCAGAGGAACAAGCTAATGTGCCTGGCAGCTGCTAGTCCAACCACGAGGTTGGTTGGAGAGAGGGGCAGCTCCCCCAGAGAAGGGGCTGCTGTACAGCCCCAAACTGGAGCCCCTGGAAAGCCTGCCATCCTGTTTGTCATCCATGTTCCTCTCAGCTCCACACGTATTGGCTGGGCCCCTTCTGCTCTTCTTGAAGCTTCTGCCCAGCTTCATTATCTCTGAGGCTAACTGTCTGGGTAGCAACATCCCTCCCTATCTCTGTTCCCAGAGCGCCTTGAACCCATCTATACCTCGAAAGGATGACTCCTCTGTGGTCTGTTGATAGGTTTCTCTTCCCCATGAGACTGGGAGCTCCTCAAAGGCCCCAACTGCCTTGATTGGTTTTGTGTTACTTGAATTATTAGATTATTTGTTTATTAGTAATTGACAGCCTACTGTGTATTAGGTTCTGGAAGGTCAAAAGAGAAGGAACCCAAAATCACTATTCTCAACATGACCAAGGTCAAGTGGGAAACGTATGATAAACAGGCACTTGGAGTATAGTGAGGTGGTGTGAGTCCTCCATGGATGTCCACACTGCTCTGTAGGAGCACAGGGCACACAGGGGAGGCTCCTTCCTAAGCGAGGACGGGGGTGGAGAAGGCCAGGGAGAGTTTCTGAGAGGTAGAAAGGGCCTACCCCGGGTCTGTGCTGGGCTCTGTTGCATAGGATTGAACGTGGTTGTATAGTCCAGAGGGAGGGGACGTTCTTCAGGGATCCCTGAAAGTGCAGTATAATCATAGGCTTATGTTTGAGTGGGACAGATAAGGCAGACATACACAAATTATTGAAAAATTGGACAGTTTCCAGTGAAGTACTAATTTTATTTTTGCACAAGGAGTATAGGAAAAAAATGAGATTATCATGGACTTACAAGAGTCATCCTTCAGGACTCCTGGGTCTGGAAGATCCCCTGGAGAAGGACTCCTGGGCCTCCCTGGTGGCTCAGACAGTAGAGAATCCGCCTGGAATGTGGGATACCTGGGTGTGATCCTTGGTTGGGAAGATCCCCTAGAGGGAGGCATGGCAACCCACTCCAAGATTCTTGCCTGGAGAATCGCTATGGACAGAGAAGCCTGGCAGGCTACAGTCCATGAGGGTCACAGAGTCAGACATGACTGAGCGACTGAACTTTCTCTTTCAGGACACGTGGGCACTGCGGCACTTCATGGGGAGTTGACAGTGCTAAATCTAAAATCAGAGAGGCTGGGTTTCAGTCTCACCCTGCCAGCTACGAGTTTGGTGGCAATACCTCAAATCTCTAATTTCTGCATCACAAAGTGAAAATGCTAAGATTCATCTCTCAGAGTTATACTGAGGCTAGAATAAGACACACAAATGAAAGTACTTCAGAAACACCATAAAGCACAGTACAAACTTGCTATTCTTTAAATCTGTTTTCTGTTACAACAGAGTTCTTAATTGACAAGAATATTTGGAAATATGAAAAATGAATAAATACGCTTGCATGGAAAGACACAATATTCACACTGAGAGTTATGTTAATTTTACTTACTGGCTAAACATTGTGGTTAATGCCATTGCAAAATGAATCACATGTTAATGAGTTGACTGACATTTCGTACACTTCTAACTCTGAGGATAGGGCAGTCTGACTCAGCTGGCCATGTGATAGAGTAGGAATTAAGTCATTTGGATGTAGTGATTGTAAAGTGTTCTGTCTACCAAGTGAGCTATATTCCTGTAGACAGAAGGTTTACCTAGGCACCCCTTCTAACTGTATTTCTCTAAGAGATGAAACCTTCCCTTCGGTGCCTCTGTTTCCTGCTTTCAATCGTCAGAAATAATAGTGGCATTTTCAGAAGTTACACTCATCTAGAAGATCTGAAAGCGTGTGATCCATTATATTCTGGGTGAATCTATCTTAGGGTCTGAAGGCAGGGAAGTACAGCCAGTAGGTACAGAACAGATTCTACCAAAGGAATCTCAAAGACCTTGGAGTCTTTGAGTATATGTCAGAGACTAGAATGAAACACTAAATTTTAGTTGTCCAGCGGTTTAGGCATAACTCTCTCTCTCTCTGAGTCGCTTAGTTGTGTCCGAATCTTTGCGCCTCCATGGACTGTGGCCCGCCTGGCTCATCTGTCCATGGGATTCTCTAGGCAAGAATGCTGGAGTGGTTTGCCATTTCCTTTTCCAGGGGATCTTCCTGACCCAGCGATCAAACCAGGGTCTCCTGCATTGCAGGCAGATTCTTTACCAAATCTTTCACTCCATGTGCTCCTTCAGTTTTCCAGAGCTCTTAGCCACCACAGCATGGAAAGAAACCCCTGCCTTGTGTCCCAAGTTCACCACCAAGGCCAACCCCGATCTGATGATTGTAGGAGAGAGTGATTCTAATGCTCCTTCCTGTTGCTGTGAGGGTGGCCCTGAAAATCAGGGGACGAGGCATTAGAGACTGTCACTTCAGTGATGAACCCAGAGACCATGAAAGTAAAGGCTCATTTACTCCCAGGCCTAAGGTCAAAGCCATCGCCAAAGGGTAGTTTTCTTTCTCCACCTTTTATCAGTTAACCTCGCCTTTCTAAAACGGACTTTCCTGGTAGTTCAGATGGTAAAGCGTCTGCCTACAATGCGGGAGACCCAGGTTCAATCCCTGGATTGGGAAGATCCTCTGGAGAAGGAAATGGCAACCCACTCCAGTACTCTTGCCTGGAAAATCCCATGGACAGAGGAGCGTGGTAGGCTACAGTCCATAGGGTCTCAAAGAGTCAGACACTACTGAGCGACTTCACTTTCTTTCTTTCTAAAACTACATAAGGAAAGAGTACGTGGCTCCTTTTTGGAATACTAGACCTATGAGATAGGATTACAAGTTCCACAAAATAAAAAGGTATTCTAAGGTCAAATCAGTTTGAGAAATTCTGAGTATGTCCCCAATGAAGATACAGAATATATATGCCTGTATCTAAGGCTGCAACAAAATACTGAACTCAGCTTTCCCAAAGTTATTTGACTGTAGAACTGTTTTATTTAGTAATATTCATTAGCATCTTGTATACTTCTTGTTCCTCTTTAGTACAGTTTGGAAAATGCTGTTCTCAGAGAAGCTTCAGTGAATCTTCCAGTTAAAGGCTGAAGTCTATGTCTTAGATTGGAGAGAAGTTGAATAGAGCTTAGATACAACTTTGTCAATAGGGAATACTTGCTACCATTCCAAAGATTCTTTTCAACAGCGGTTTGCAGGGAGGGGAGCTGAAAGCAGCAATTGGCGTTCTAGTCCTTTCATCCAGTAAAACTTATTTCCAAGATTAATTCAGAAAAAAAAGTTTTTCTTCTTTTTTGTTAGACTAGATAGATCTCATGGACGATCCCTTGAAAATATTGAAATTGACTTTCTTCCCTCCCCTCTTCCCTTCTTTTTCTTTTTTGTAGAGACTATGAAGTTTGGGTTTGATTTATAACTATTATGGTTAGTGTTTGATGGAACCCTATGGAAGCCTATTTGCCAAGGGAAAGAGTAATAACTAGCAGTTTTAGTTATAATCACAGAAAAATCCTTTTCTACCTTCAGTCTTTCCATTGTTGTGTGATCATAAGCCATATCTTTAATGAAACCTTTTTACTAAGTGCTAAGGTTGTGTTTTCTCTCCATAGGCTCCCCAAAGTATCTTTTCTTTCTAGCGACAAAACGGGAAGAGAATGGAAATGGGATCAACTCCATTCATCATGTGCTTCATTTTATTCCTCTTCTCTGCTTTCATTGATTGACTTTCTCCTCCTATCACTGCTTTCCCTGCACGGGTTCAGAATTTATTCAGTTTATAGGATATCATTTCACCTCTGCTTTGTAACTGACCTTAGTCCATTCATATATGTATTTTCTCTGCCAACTAGAATTTAAAGTTTATTGAAGGTAGGTGCAATACGTTTATATCTTTCACATTATCTTCAGAGTCTCATATGTAGTGCTCTGTACATCTGAATTGATTTAAAAATACTTTACGTGAAGCTGAATGTGAGTGAGGATAGCAGCTCCTCTTTTGGGCTTACTGTCTCTGTGTCTAGAACAGAAACGTTGGAGCCCACGTGCATGCTAAGTCGCTTTAGTCATGTCTGATTCTTTGCTACCCTATGTACTATGGCCCACCAGGCTCCTCTGTCCATTGGATTTTTCAAGCAAGACTACTGGAGTGGGTTGCTGTTTCCTTC
Source organism: Neotragus moschatus (assembly GCA_006410615.1). NCBI lineage: Eukaryota > Metazoa > Chordata > Mammalia > Artiodactyla > Bovidae > Neotragus > Neotragus moschatus. The sequence goes on from SJYA01002186.1 coordinate 2,078,515, forward strand.
TCCAGGGGATCTTCCTGGCCCAGGGACTGAACCCATGTCTCTTGCATTGGCAGGCAGATTCTTTACTACTGAGTCACTTGGGAAGTCCCTTTTCTCTCTTAAATGGCACCAAAGTCTTCTGAAGAAAGGGCTTTTTTTTTATGAGGGTGGGTAGAGATCATGAACATCTGGATTAAAAAGAATTTACATTCTGAAAGTGTGGTGAGTTGGAGATATTTTTTATTGAACATAGCCATTTTGTGATTTGATTTCCCCAGGATATGAATCAGAGAGAAAAAACTGAAGTCTTGTCCCAAAAAAAGACAGGGAGGACAGCAAAGGATTTTTCACTGGTAAGGCAGTTTATACACTTGTCCTTTTTGTAGTGAGTCACGGTCTGTGATACATTTCATAGCGATGTCTATGAGTTTCCAAATCTGGAAGAAGACAGATCAGCCAAATAAGGGAGATGGAAGAAAACAGACTTTTAATCCACCTAGTTACCATTCACAGAGCTTTAGAAGTGTAACTCCAAAAAAAAAAAAAAAAAGGCTATTCCAGCACCCCACTTTTAGTCAAGTCTTTAAACCCATTGAGAAAGAATTAGCTAATCACTTCCAAAATATCTTAAGCAGAGCAGCAAAGGAATTCAATAGCTAGCTCCAGGGTTCCAGAAAAGTTCTCTCTTCCTAATCTCTTCTCCAAAATCTCCCCTCTTTTTTTTCTCCCCTCTTTTTTTTTTTTTGCTATAATTCGAAGCTAACTCTTCTTTTTTATCTTTCATATTGTCTAGCCAAAGTTCATCTTAAAATGAGATTGTAAACTTTTTTGAAGGTAATTATCACTTAACCCCTTAGGGTTTTTATTTTTCTATTTAAGCAGTCTCAACTCATTTAAAAAATTGTCTTACGTCTAATTTTTTCCCTCCTTTGAGTCATTTTGGGTTACTATTCTGAGGGTGTTCCTCAGATATTCTAATACTAGAATTAAAAATGCCAACACTTTGTTACATCTGCTTGGATACCCCCAGGACCTAGTGCCACTCAGAGTACATCACAACTGCTTGAATAAATATTCAATGAATGCATAAATATGGCCTCATATTTGTGTAGCTTCTAATATTTTGTGGAAACCTTTAAGTTCCTCAAAAGTTATCTGAGCTTCTCTTATTTTCATTCTCCATCCCCCCAACACACACAAAAAATCTTCCTTTTAGTTATAAAGCCAGTCAGAGGTAAAATGGAGACCTGAACTTAGGTCTCCAAGTCTCAGTCGTGTGAGTTTCTTGAGCTGACCTGAACATTTTCTAAAGCAGGGCTGGTAGTGTTTTGAAAAATATAGACCCCCCAAACTCAACCTCATTCTCAGACAATGAAGCACGTGATGGAAGGAGAATACACCACTTCTAACATGTCTTTGTTTGAAGGTATATCTGAGCATCATGTTACTTTTTCATTGTAAAATGTGATTTCTTCATAGATAGCTTTCCATCTTCTCTGATCCAGAACTCCAATTCCCACTGCCTTTCTGCAAGCTTATCATTTTTTTTTTTTCCAACATAGTGTGTCCCTATTTTGTTCTGGGCATGAACTATTAATGGCACAGGACAGGGGACTTTTAAACCCTTCATCAAGATGTACATGGTGCCTTGGTTGAATGGTATGCGGTTGCTTAAGGGTGTTGGGACACCTCACAATTCAGTCCCTTGCTGGTCCAAGATTTCTCTAGTGTTGACATAAACCATCTTTACCATTCCATTCACTTTGCTAGAACATACAAAGTGAAAGTTGCTCAGTCGTGTCCCACTCTTTGCAACCTCATTGACTATACAGTGCATGGAATTCTCCAGGCCAGAATACTGGAGTGGGTAGCCATTTCCTTCTCCAGGGGATCTTCCCAACCCAAGGACTGAACCCAGGTCTCCCACACTGCAGGCGGTTTCTTTACCAGCTGAGCCACCAGGGAAGCCCAGAACTTACAAAGGTGGGTATTAAATGATCAAAGAGACAGGGTTTCTTGAACTGAGCTCTTTAATGGCAGGGACTATGTCAGAAATTTTTATATTGCCTTCCCCTTATCCATGGTCTGGCACAGAGCAGGTACTTAACATGTATTTCTTATATTTAATTGGCATCCATAAGAAAATCCAGACATCTAAGACTTAGTCTTGACTTTGTCCATAACAGTATGCCCTTGGATAGGTCACTGAGCTTTGTTATGTCATCCAGAAAAATGGGATATGTATTTACTTTTAAAGAACTAATGAGAATGTGTGAGTTACCGGAACTTGGACTTTACAGAATATTGGTTTTGGATTTCACAGACCAGGCAGGGTTCTATTCTTTAAATAAATACTTTACAAACTATGGTCTCTGTGTCACAATCCTCTATCAAGCAAATGATCAAAGCAAAAGGACTCTTGGTGACCTACTTGTGGATTAATATTTGTAATTAGTATGTCATTTTTGACAAATTTCTCCAACCCTCAATGTCTATTTTTTCCTTTAATTCACATTCCGTTGCGGTCGTCTTTATTGTTGAAATGGAATTGTCAACTTGAAGCTAATTTGAAAAATGCTTTGCTGCAATCTGGGTTCATAAATCTTAACAGGAAGAGCTAAGAGCCAAGTAGCTCAGAGCATTGTGAAATCATTAAATTAGGCTCCTGGAATATGTGAGTATTCTACTTTCTTGTTAATCTGAAGCAGAATGCCCAGAAAGAGTATTTCATAAATGTTAGTGTTGGGTGCTGGATAACCTAGAAGTGTGTTGCATTTATCAATGAAGGAAATCTGTATTCTAATGTTGACTTGTTTTTTAAAAAAATATCTTTGTGAACTTGAAAGTGAACAATTATGATGTCTCTCATTTTGTTTCCTCCATGTTTCTTAAACCAAAGCTTTCCACAAATGTCTAAAGTAGACATTATAATTATCTGGAGGAGTTGTTAATTCACAAGTAGTTGGGCACTGTCATCAAAGATTCTGACAGAGTAGATTTGAGGTGGGATGGGTCTCCAGAATTTGCAGTTCTAACAAGTTTCCTGGTGTTGCTAATGCTGCAGGTCCAAGGACCTCACACTGAGCCTGCTGTGTTTCCTGATCTCCCTTATGATGGTCAAGGGTGGTATAAACAAATACTCATGCATTGCTCCTCTTTATTGAGACTGCTTTAATAAAATGGAACTAGATAGCTATCAATCGCACAAACCCTAGGTGGACGTCTATCGGTCAGAGTGTCTGAATAGAACTATGGTGAACTCATAGCCAGATTTTTTTTTTTTAAGTTAAACTTCGAATTCCTTCATGACTTTTTAGAGCATACTGTTGTGGTCTCTTCCAAATTCCTTCTTGAGTCCTCTGAAAATAGATTACCTGAATCTTTAAAAGCAAAAGAGGGAAGACATGTCTCCATTTTTTCCCCCAGGTTGTCATTTTTGATTCCATACTCTCTTTCCCAGAAAATGGACCAGGTACCTGGACAACAGTTCTCTGTCAAGCTATTTTAAGCTGAGCACTTATTTCCTATAGACATGATGTTATCAATTCAGGATTTCTTTTTGTTACTGGAAGCCTATTTCATCCAATGCATTTCAATTCAGTATGATACCCACTGAGTGACTACATACGCTGGCACTATTTTAAATCAGATGTTTAGGAAAAGACATGACCTAGATCTGCTCAAATTCCTGCCCTTGCAGAGACTACATTCTAGCTGAGGCTGACAGTGAACTTAATACACAAAGCAATATATTAAGTTCCTGGTAGTAGATGCTATGGAAGGGAAGGAAATAAAGCAGGGTAGTGAGGTTCAGGACTTCAGGGACTGGCCCCAGAGGGTTGTGTGTGTACTTGCATTTTCAAATAGAGGGGCCATGTAAGCAAAGACCTGAGACAGATAGGTCTATAAGCATGTATTTATCTAAAGAAGAGTGTCCTAGACAGAAAGAATAGCCTGTGTGAAGGCCAAGGGGCAGAAGCATGTCTGGCATATTTAAGGAAAAGCGAAGAGGACAGTGGGGCTGAAGTCAAATGTGTGAAGGGGAAATAGTGGTAGATAGGAGAGGTGACATTGAGGTAAGGTCAAGACCATATAAGGCTTGCTGCTGCTGCTGCTGCTGCTAAATCGTTTCAATCGTGTCCGACTCTGTGCGACCCCATAAATGGCAGCCCACCAGGCTCCCCTGTCCCTGGGATTCTCCAGGAAAGAACACTGGAGTGGGTTGCCATTTCCTTCTCCAATGCATGAAAGAGAAAAGTGAAAGTGAAGTTGTTCAGTCCTGTCCGACTCTTGGCGACCCCATGGACTGCAGCCTACCAGGCTCCTCTGTCCATGGGATTTTCCAGGCAAGAGTACTGGAGTGGGGTGCCATTGCCTTCTCTGATATTATAGGTAGGTCACTAAAAAAGATGTTGGCTTTAATCTGAGTGAAATAAGAGTCACTGCAAAATGTTGACTTTCAAAAAAGGACCTGATCAGATGTTGTGTTTAGAACATAGTAAGTAGGACTAGGAAGGAGCTAAGAGGCCAATTACAAGGTTATGCAGTAAATAAAGCAAGAGATGATCTGGCTTGGGCCATGGGTTTATTGATCACTAGAGATGGTGAGAAGCAGTTCAGTTCTGTATATATTTTGAAACTGAAGTTCAATAGGATTTCATGATAGATTGGCTGGAGAATGTCAAAGGGAAAGAAATCAAGGCTTTGACCTGAGAAGCTACAAAGATGAAAGTGCTGTCAGTTGAGAGGTAAAAGGCTATAGGAAGATCAAGTTTGTGGGGAATGTTGGGATCTTGAATTGGGCATACTGAGTTTGAAGTGACTATTAGATACCTGATGGGAGATGTCAAGTTGGTTGTTGCTTATGCACATGTGGGGCTTATGAGAGTATATGGCATGTGTTTGGTTAAATATGGGGTCACCAGTGAGGTTGAATGAGATTGTCAAGTGAAGGAGAGATTGAGAATGAGTGGCAATCCAAGTAGAGAAACCGGGAGTGGATGGTGTCCTAAAAAGCCAAGAGAAGGAAATGTATCAGTTAGAGGGGAGTGAAAATAGAGTTAAATGCTGCAGATAGGTCAAATGAGATGAAAACTCCAAACTTACTGTTGAGATTCACAGCTGAAGAACTGTAACAAGGACATGCTTGGTGGAGCAGTGATGGTTAAAGTCTAGTCTAAGTAGCATAAGGGAGAATGGTAGAAGAAGAATTGGAACGGTGAAGAAAGACAACTTTTGAAGCTCCTGCCAAAGAAAGCAGAGAAGTGGGCGGGAAGCAGGTGAGGAAAGTGGGGTCCAGCTAAGGGTGCGTTGGTGGTGCTGGTGTTTGTGTTTGTGTGGGGTTGGGAGAATCAACAATATGGTTGTGTGCTGCTGGAAATGATCCAGTAAAGAGGGACAGATTAATGTTTTAGGCCAGATAGAAGGGGTTCCTTAAGCAATTTCATTGTGTTGGCAAGCAGCGATAATATCTAAGATCCAGGTAGAAGATTCGGCATCCAGGAAAGCAGGTATCTTCGTCAGTGGTAACAGGCATGTTTAGGAGGAGTAGTGCTGATGGGGTGGCAAGTGTGGTATTGAGACTGGGTAAAATCCCTTTTGATTGTTTCAGTTTTCTCCATAAGGGAAGAGCCAACATTATCTCATAAAATACCAAAAAGGATCCAAAAGAAAATAAAGCCCACATATATGCTTCCACACATATTTGTTCAGAAAATAAAGCAAAGCCAAACACAATATCAAAAGTATGCTGTAAATGTTTCTTTTGGGGGCTTTTTCTAAATGAACTGAATTGACTGAGGTTTTTGAGTAGAGACGTAGTATCTTTTCATGTAGGGACTCTTCTCCTGGAGACTGCCTCTGTCTGAAGCATAGGCATTCTTTGTTGCTCTGCTAACCCTCACATTGATTTAACATTAGGGCTGTTTGTATAGAAATTTTTATTTGCCAGCTCAGTGTGCATGAATATCTGTAACATTTTTTTCAGATGGTGTATGTGGGTAGGAAATGTCCACGAGACTTCTTCCGCAATGATCTCTTGCTCTCCATATCAACAGTGTGGACGATCTCTACCATCTTGTCAGTGTGGTCCATTTTACCTTTTGTAGATACTGGCTGCGGTTCTTTTTGTTTGTTAATTTTTGTTAGAGTATGTCTGCTTTACGATGTTGTGTTAGTTTCTGCTGAGCAGCAAAGTGAATCAGCTATACGTTTATATATATATCCCCTCTTTTTTGAAATTTCTTCCCATTTAGGTCAACTCTACCACGTTGAGTAGAGTTCCCTGTGCTATATAGTAGGTTCCCACTAGTTATCTATTTTATACATAGTATCAATAAATGTATATATCCCGGTTCCCTGATTGACTGTTCTTAATTAGCTGTGGTTTTTCTTCTTTTTCCAGGGGGAGGTCAGGAAGAGGATGACAAAATATTATTGTAGCCTAACATTATTAAGCACCAGTGCTTAGCAGTGGAACCATATGGGGGCAAGCGATCAAGAAACAAGCATTTAGCTTTTATGTCCCAGGCGCTGTGTGTGCTTAGTTGCTCACTCGTGTGCAACTCTTTGCGGCCTCCTAAGCTACAGCCTGCCAGGCTCCTCTGCCATGGGCGTTCTTCAGGCAAGAATACTGTAGTGGGTTGCCATGCCCTTCTCCAGGGTATCTTTTGATCCAGGGATTGAACCTGGGTCTACTTGATTGCGGACGGATTCTTTACCGTTTGAGCCGCCAGGGAAGCCCATAGGCACTATAGGCAGCATCTAACGAATACATTTTATTTGGTCCTTATGATAGACCTGTACCATAAGGTATATTAACCCAGTTGTGAGGATGAGTGAATTGAGGAGAAATGACTCAGTGCTATCACAGGAAAACTCCCTGTAAAATTTTAAGTAAATTAAAAGACTGACCCCACCTACTAAGCTGCTCACAAAAGAGCAAAATCCACCAAAATCACAGTGTGGTTTGATTCCTAAGCTCCCAGTCTTACTATATAAGTTATTGCATAGTTCGTCTAAACCCAACTGAAATCCAGGTGCCTATTGCTAGCTAGATCAGAATCAAAGAGGCAGCTTACTTTGCTATCTCATGGTATTCAGTTGGAAGCATACACACTTCCAAACATGTATGTAGAAATGGTTCCAAAAAAAGTACTTCCCTTGGTGGTCCAGGGTTAAAACTCGGTGCTTCCCAGGGGGCCCAGGTTCTATCCGCTATCCAAGAAGTTCTGCAAGCATAGGTATGGCCAAAAAAAAGGAGTGGTTTACGCTCTGTTATTACTTTTTTTTAAAGTCGCTGAGTCATCTCCGACTCTTTGCCACCCCATGGACTATACAGTCCATGGAGTTCTCCAGGCCAGAATACTAGAGTAGGTAGCCTATCCCTTCTCCAGCAGATCTTCCTGACACAGGAATAGAACCAGGGTCTCCTGCATTGCAGGTGGATGCTTTGCCAACTGAGCCATCATGAAAATTAAAATTATTAAATAGTTAAAGACAAAAGGAAAATCTCACCTTCTGTCCCCTGAGGGAAAAAGCTCCTTCCATTCCTGAAAGCTTGGACATGGCTGCATTTCATACTCAAAATGGTATCGCTCTGGTTGATGAAAAAGAGAACATTCCCTTTCTCTTCCGAGAGGAATACTGAAATTGAAAGAATGAGAAACCCCAAAAGAATATCCAACTAAGTTTAAATTTTTTTCTATTCAGAATAAAAGAAAATCAGGTAGAACAATAAATTCCTTTGTTCAAGAGGAACCAAATGGTGGTATCTTGGTTTTAACAACAAAGGAGAATTCTTCATGGTAATTGTTGATTAACACTGAGCAGCTCTATTTGTTAAGGAAGGAAGGATAGTTTTGCTGGTAGAGTAACTTACAAAATTATGTTCATGAATATTATGTAAATTCAGTAAATTCCTTCAATAATGAATATATGAAATATAATATTTTACACCTGAAAGTGAAAAGTGAAAGTGTTAGTCATTCAGCTGTGTCCAGCTCTTTGTGATGCTGTGGACTGTAGCCCACCAGGTTCCTCTGTCCATGGAATTCTCCAGGCAAGAATACTGGAGTGGGTTTCCATATCCTTCCCCAGGGGATCTTCCTGACCCAGGAATCCAACCTGGGTCTCCTACATTACAGGCATATTCTTTACCATCTGAGCCACCAGAATTTAATCCAAAACAAAAAAGTAATCAACATCAACATTTTGTGGGGTTGAGGGGGAAGTTAGTAAGGAAATGTCAAGTCTCTAGCTATTAAACCTTCTAATTTTTTTTGTTTATTCTTAAGATATGAAGTTATAAACTCTCTACTCCGTCTATACTGGGGCACCTGAAATAGGAAAAATGATACCAGGACATCAAAATGTTTTTGTTTTATTTTCCTTTCTACAACTTGGTGGGGGATGAAAAGTTCTCATTTGAGAAGGGACAGGAAAACTTCTGGGTTTTCATTAGGAGCTTAATATGAGAATACCTACGTGAAAATATATGCAGGATGCTTATTTTTCAATGGGCAAAACTAAATCACTTGTCCTTGTCCACAAAGATCACATTAGAGAAACTTAAACTAGTTTTTGCACAGAAGTTAGTGGCTAAGAAGGTATGCAAAGATAGAAATTAGTTACTAAGAGGAATCATGATTTTCTTTTTCCCCAAAGAACTTAAAATTCTCTTTAGCCTCCAAATTGGATAACCTAGATACCCTTCTACCTTGGTACATCATTTTATAATGGAGACAGGATTCAGCAGGGATGAGTCTCACAGGTGCAGAGGATCCTGGGAAAGTCTTTCCTCCTTCCATCTCAAGACTTGTTTATATAGTGTATATATTTTATACTACAGATGAAACTTGATTTCACTTTTTTGACAATTTCTCATTGCCTAGTGGCCAGCTCACTTGTTCCTTTTGGCTGATTGCAGAAGGGCTGAAATCCCTCGAGAGAAGGAGGAAAAAAGGGAAAAGGGCAGAGACTCAGCCCAGTTTTCTCCAGCTTTAGTCCACTTCATTTTAGGAGTCTATGACTCATCCCTGAATCCTCCCCACCCCCAAGCACCTTCCTTCAAATCATAGCCCCCCAAATGTATTGTTGGACATTTTCTTTAGTGGTGCCATCTTGTTCTGAGATTACAGGGAGTGCCGATTTTATTAGAGTTTTTTCAACAAAATTGTTTAATTGTTGGTGCCCCCTGGCAAGTGCTATGTCATTCTCAACGCTTCACAGCATTCTACCGACACCTCATCCTTCTAACTTTCCTTTTTTCTTTATTTTGAATTCTTCCTTTTGTTTGGTTTAGAACAAGTCTTCCCTTTATTTCCCCTACAGACTTGTCTTTGGAAAAGACTCAGAAGAGCCAGTTAACTTGGCTTCCTCACTTCTGCTCATCATGTGAGTACAATTTATATTTCTAACTATTATGCAAGTGTCATTAAACAGCGTTTTCCCCAGGTTTCTATGGAAGAACTGCTTGCTTGATCTTTGCGACGTTGGCACTCTTTTAGAATTAACCACGGAAAAACTTGATGACACTTCTGAGCTTCTTGTAAAATTTATCTTCAGGGTAATTTTATGGTGTGTGTTTCCCCCCTTGAAAGTTTTAGAGAGCTGGAGTTCTGTCTCTTTGCAGTGCATTCTAGCAGCTGTGTCTCATTTGCTTTGCAAGGGCATTGGAAGAAATTGCTATTTTGGAAGCTCCTTAACATATGGGAAAATTGTACAAAGCACTTTACAGTTTGCATAGTGCTTGCCCATTGTTTTACCCAGTCATTTCTCATAAAAGCCCAGGACATATTATTTACATTTCCAGAAAGAGAAATAGAGGTCCTGAATAAATAGCAGGAGCTTGGCAGGACAATTTATCTTACTGTGGAATTAATCAATAGATTAAATCTCTTCCTTCAGATCCTTTAATAACTATGACCAGAAAGCCTCATGTTTTTAGACCAATGTACTCACTGTATATCTGAGGAATATGTGGTCCAGCTAGTTTTAGGTCTGCCCTAACAAAGAGCCGTCCTATTGATTGGACACTGGGAGCTGTGCTGTTTAATGCTTTTATTAAAAGTGATACAGTGGATGCTAAAAGCACTTGTTCCAGGGTCACACTGCCTAGGTTTAGATACAAGCTCCAACCTTTATCAGCTGTGTGATATTGGATGAATCACCTGACCTTTCTCAGCCTCATTTTTCTTATCTGTAAAGTGGGAATATTAGTTGCTCCTTCTTGGGATTATTGTGAGGCTGGATTGATTGAATTCATGTAAAGCTCTAAGCATCGCACCTAGCACACAGTCAGCCCTCAGTCAGTAGTCACTATTACAGTGTTACAATTCAAAAGCTGGCTACCTGGTCATTTTTTTCTAAGAGTCCTTTAAGTTGATTTGTTTCATGAAATTACACATTATGACCCAGTCAGGACCGGAGATAGTTGGGGATCTCAAGAGGTAGTTGGTGAGATACACACTACTATATAATATAATTAGATATTATGCTAATATTTCCTCCCCTCTTAACTTCTTAAGATCATCATAATTTCTCAGTCTCTCTGTCATTCTCTTTAAAACACAAAGCTATTATTATTTCTCCCAAATAATATGGGATTTTGACAAAAGACCCTATTTGCTAGTACCCACTATTTCATCCTAGCACTTTTGGAATGGTAGCACACAAAAAGGATGAAAGATGACACTGATTTTCTTACAGTTCCAGGCGGAAGTAAGGTGTAGAGGAAATAGCAGGATTTGCCTAGTTGTGAATGTTCTCTTGCTGGAATACAGAGACTGTGTCCCACATCTGCTTCTAGTTTGCTGGGCAAGCTGGACAGAGCACTCTGCTTCTCTGTGCCAAAGGTTCTGCAATTTGAAGAGCGGTTATAACATCCACGGGATGATCCACCATTTCCCACTTGCTGGGACCTTCCCATGGCAAGCACCACATCTCAGGAACTTCCTCAGCCCCAAGGAGACTGGGATGATTGGTCACCCTGAACATCTTAGGGGGCTCACAATAAGGGCAGTGGGCATAAATGTGCTTTATCATTTCATGGACTAAGGAGTATAGACAACCCAGTTCTTAACACCTAAGTTCCCAAAATAGTGCTAGGGGTTGTTGGAAGGAAAAAAATTGGTAATACAGTGTATCATTTCTTAAATAAGAATATACTTTAATTCTTGGTACATTTTTTAACAAACTGCTTAGAAATATATAATGTGACTGGCAAGTTCCACTAATGGATATGCCATTGTACATCATTCTTACATGTTTAAATATATGTAATTGAAAGTATACAAAGGCATATTCATACAGAACAGTTAGGACAATTACTTTCAAGTCATGACAAAAATAATTTGCATTGGAAAGATCTCCTTTGAAGCATTTTTACTGCCTGAAAAGTTCTGTTTTGCACCCAAGGCATATTTTTGAGAAGATTACCATTTACAGTAAGTGGATTCGTGATTTGTCTTCAAAGGAAAACAAGATAGTCTGGGGAAGATGACATAACTGACCATCTATTTGCTATCCAAAAAAGAAATAAGACAACAAAGGATGATAGTCCATTAACTGAGGCAGCATCAGTGTTCAAAAGATGTGCAAAAATATTAAGCAAAGTGCACACTCAGGAATTAGAGTAGTTTCCCTAAATGATTCAAATGATTCATTTATATTTCTTTGAGGGGAACTTCAAAATGTACAAGTATGCATTTGCTTGGTAATTCAAACACTTTTATTTGTGTTTGACCTGGAGGCATCCAACCAGAATTTAAGCCAATGTAAGATCTATTAGTGAGGCTTCTTGTAGACATGAATAGCAAGATAAATAATACAATAATATGTATTAGTAAAAGCATAAAAACAAGTTCAGTCAAACTCAATTGCTTACATTAAGAGAAAAAAGTAATATTTATCTTAGAAGTTAGACTTTTAAAACATAATGGCTTGTTTTCTGCTTGGCTTTTAAGTGAAACATGTAAGGAGTTCCCTGGTGGTCCAGTGGTTAAGACTATGTTTCCACTGTACAGGGCACAGGTTCCATCACTTGTTGGGGAGTGAAGGTCCCTCATGCCATGTGGCATGGCCATAAAAAAGTGAACAAGCAAATAAATAAAATGGAACATATAAACCTCTATGAAAATATTAAAATATTGAAGACCCTGAACACATCACAAAGTTTTTCTTTATCTACCCCAGAGGGCCTGTGGCAGTCCTGGGTACATGTCAGACGCTTAGTAAAATCTTGTAAACTTATATGAGTGTTCTGTGTATTAACAATAATTCAAAATAACATAATGAAACTGGAGTGAAAAGGGCATGGTCTACCATTCCACATTCAACTTTTCCCCAAGGAATGAACTACTTTCCCTCTCAGACAGAAGCAAAGAACTCATTCAAAAGCAGAGCTGAAGGCTGATGGAGTTATTGTTGTTTATATTTCCCTGGACAGAGGAGTAATTCTGTTGGCTTCAAAGGCCTTTTCTTCTACCTTCCATCACGACATGCTTGTGCAGGAAGAAGCCTTCATCCTATTCCTACATTTTACAAACGGAAACCCAGAGGAGGGAAAATTTGCCCCCCGGGTCACAGATTCAAACCTTCCCAGATATTTGTTAATCCTAATTTAATTTTTCCTAATTTCACCAAATCGAGCTGTAGGGAATTTTCTTGGCCCTTCAACTTTTTTTATTTTAATTTTTATTTTGGCTATGCTGGGTCTTTGTTTCAGTGTGCAGGCTTTCTCTAGTTGCAGCTTGCAAGGGCTTCTCCTGTTGTGGAGAACGGGCTCTGGAGCATGTAGGCTCAGTAGTTGCCCGGTGAGGGCTTATGGAATGTGGAGTGTGGAATATGGAACACAGCATGTGGAGTCTTAGTTCCATGACCAAGGATGGAACCTGAGCCCCCTGCACTGGAAGGTGGATTCTCAACCACTAGACCACCAGGGAAGTCCCTGGTCCCCTTTCAAGTCCAGGAGTCTCCCCTGCTCCTTGTGCCCTGCCCTACCATTCATTGTTATTCCAATGCCAATACTCCTACATCACTCTACTTTCTTCTGTCACTTTCCAGTGGCATTTTGTTAACTTTCAGACAACACACTTGAACCTCCCCTTCAAGGTCTGAAGCTGAAGGAATTTTCTAGATTACCCAAAGCGCTATATAAATTTAAGGGCTGCTCCTGCATTTCTCCTTAAGTCTGCACCCCTGGAAACAGTGATGCATAGCTCCGGGCTAGTACGGGTTACTCTCAGGCTTCAGTGATGCGAGTCAAGGCTCTGCTTTATGGTTAATTTAGCTGATGTTGAGGAGAAGGCAATGGCACCCCACTCCAGTACTCTTGCCTGGAAAATCCCATGGACAGAGGAGCCTGGTGGGCTGCTGTCCATGGGGTCGCAAAGAGTCGGACACGACTGAGCGACTTCACTTTCACTTTTCACTTTGATGCATTGGAGAAGGAAATGGCAACCCACTCCAGTGTTCTTGCCTGGAAAATCCCAGCGACGGCAGAGCCTGGTAGGCTGCCGTCTATGGGGTCGCACAGAGTCGGATACGACTGAAGCGACTTGGCAGCAGTAGCAGCTGATGATGATGAGAGCAAGCTGAAACTTGTGAAGACAGACATAAGTTGGAACAAACCGAGGTCATAGCTTGAGCAGAACCTTCAAGAAGACAGATTGCCTATGGCTCTTAGAGCATCCTTCCCTCAACAGTAGTAAGGCAGACTGAAAGTAGAAAAATGGCAGTCTCCTTTCAGGGGCATATGAGGGCACAAAGATTTTTCAAAACTCAGCCCCACAGAGAGGAAATCTGCTTGATATTTATTCAGGCCTCTTTCTCTTAAATCTTGATTACCCTTGGCTCAGCTAGGTGCTAAAATTTATGCATCAGCGACAGGTGATTCTTATGTAAGGATGGAATCTCGGGTGTGATAAATTTGGTCTTGAGACATCTCAGCTCGCTTGCTGCAGATGGCAGTGTCATGATGGCAGAGTTAGAGACTGGTGTCCTGCTGGGCTGTGGGCTGTCTGTGAAATGGCTACTCAGTTCAGAACTGCCTGAGCCAATTCCTTGAGCCTCAAGGTCATGACCAAGGGCCTCAGCCCAACTGTATGGTTGACATTCATTCTAGCAACATTCTTTCCTGCTCCCTTAGACACTCCTCTGACTCACTCCTACTCAAAAGTCCAGCAAGAATCAGCTAATCTGTGTTCTTTGTAAATATCTTTATAACATGAGGTCTGTGTCATGGTTAACTGTTATTCAGGGTGAATTCTGTGTTTGTAAGGAATTGCTTATATGATACTATAGCATTTGTTGGTTTGGCCAAGGAGGTATTTTCACTCACTACATCCTTGTTGGGTCCTGCAACTCTCAGGGCACAGGTTCTTAGCCTTTGTTTTAAGCACTCTAGAAATCCTCCTAAAATGTGTATATGCACACCAATTGTAAACATACACATCTCTTTCTAGGGAGAGCAGTGTTCATAAAATTATTATAAAGTCTGAGATCTAGCAAGTAGTAAGGGTCACTATTGTCGATGAAGGAAGCATCTCTTGTTTTCTTCTAACTGAATTTCCAACTTTGGATTTTAGCTGGAACTTGATCAGAGGTTAGAAACATCAGGCAATCTTTGGAGTCAGATAGCCTCGATTTTGGCTTAGACCCTGGCTCTACATTTCCTGACTCTGCATGCTTAGAAATTCCACCGCTGTGTGCCTCACGTCCTTGTTTACTCAAATGGGGAAAATATCACCTCCCTTGTTATGCTACTGTGGGACTTGAGGGAGGGATATATTCAATATAAATCTTGTCTTGTACCTGGCATTTGTTTACTTTTCAATCAACAGTGGCTAGCAGTGGTTACGGAGAAGGCAGTGGCAACCCACTCCAGTACTTTTGCCTGGAAAATCCCATGGACGGAAGAGCCTGGTAGACTGCAGTCCATGGGGTCGCTAAGAGTCGGATACGAGTGAGCGTCTTCACTTTCACTTTTCATTTTCATGCACTGGAGAAGGACATGGCAACCCACTTCAGTGTTCTTGCCTGGAGAGTCCCAGGGACGGGGGAGCCTGGTGGGCTGCCTTCTATGGGGTCGCACAGAGTCGGACACGACTGAAGCGACTTAGCAGCAGCAGCAGCAGCAGTGGTTAAGAGTCAAGTGTAATTCATATCTCTAGAGCACGGGGGGTGGTGCCCAACCCCATGTGTCTTCTACCTTGCTGCATTTTAAAAGGTATCTCCTGTGTTTGTCTAATTGCTGAGTCATTAGCTGCATGTCACAGTCCTGATAAGCATCAGCAGGATCTACACACCACTCTTAGAGATGTCACATTCCAGTCCTCTAATCCACCTCTTATGGGCAAAAAAAGGTATTAGACCCCCCGAATCCCATTTTACATTTGTTAGTATCTTTAGAAAAATCATGTTTTATGAATTTTAACAATTCTTCAAAAGGGGTATGTGATGTATATTTTAGCAGGGGACATTTTTCCTTACCTTACATCATGTGCAATAACTTACTTCATCTCCAAGCACATAGTAAGTACTGCTCAATGTCTGCTGAATGAATGAAACAAAATTCTAACAAAAAGCAAGAGATGTACGCATGAGAACATTAGTTCCTTCACTAGTCATTCTCTCATCCACCCTCATCTTCCCATTCTTTGTCTCTAAAGACCCCCACAAAGATGACTCACGTTGGGAATTACAGGGAAAATGATTCTATTTCAGGACACTTGCCATGCCAGATAGTGCTAGTGGTAAAGAACCCACCTGCCAATACAGGATCCATAAGAGACGTGGGTTCGATCCCTGGATTGGGAAGATCCCCCTGGAGGAGGACACGGCAACAGTATTCTTGCCTGGAGAATCCCGTGGACCGAGGAGCCTGGAGGGCTATGGTCTGTAGGGTCACTAAGAGTTGGACAAGACTGAAGTGACTTAGCACACATACGTATCGTCCTGGTATCAGGTGCTGCTTTCCTATTCGGGATCCGAGGCCAATAATATCTAATCTCAGCATCTCTTTTTTAAAAAAATCGGTATTTCTATAACAAGTGTAAAATCGTCCTAATTGGGGAACCCTATTTCTTTTTTTTTTTATACTAGAGATTACAGTTTCTTGATACTGGTCAAAAAAAGTTTTTGAAGAGCAAATGCACAGAGTGAAAAAAACTACGTTTATGTAAATATCATGAGAGCTAAATGTGATGCCCTGGAAGACAGCAGACTTCACTCCGTATGCATGAGATCTGTATCTCAACTATACCAATAAGTACTACTCAAGAATATGTAAAAATTCCTTCTGCATATATGCATTTTTGTCGGTCTAGCTCATTGCCTAGTTCATAGGAGTTAATGAATATTTGTTGGATGGGTTCATATTATATTTCTATTATAATACGTATAACTTATTTATTTTATATTTATATCATTCCAATCCCAAAGAAAGGCAGTGCCAAAGAATGTTCAAACTAACACACAACTGTACACATTTCACACGCTAGCAAAGTAATGCTCAAAATTTTCCGAGCTAGGCTTTAACAGTACGTGAACCAAGAACTTCCAGATGTTCAGGCTGGATTTAGAAAAGGCAAAGGAACCAGAGATCAAATTGCCAGTGTCTGTTGGATCATAGGAAAAAACAAGAGAATTCTAGAAAAATGTCTACTTCTGCTTCACTGACTACGCTAAAGCCTTTGATTCTGTGGATCACAACTAACTGGAAAATTCTTAAAGAGATGGGAATACCAGACCACCTTATCTGCCTCCTGAGAAATCTGTATGCAGGTCAAGAAGCAACAGTTAGAAAAAAAAAAAAAAAAGAAGAAGCAACAGTTAGAACTGGACATTGAACAAGAGACTGGTTCCAAATTGGGAAAGGAGTATGACAATGCTGTATGTTGCCACCCTGCTTATTTAAGTTATATGTAGAGCACATGAGGTGAAATGCCAGCTGCATGAAATACAAGGTGGAATCAAGATTGCCAGGAGAAACTTCAGTAACCTCAGATATGCAGAAGACATCACCCTTATGGCAGAAGGTGAAGAAGAACTAAGAGCCCCTAGATGCAAGTGAAAGAGAAGAGTGAAAAAGTTGGCTTCAAACTCAACATTCAAAACACTAAGATCATGCCATCTGGTCCCATCACGTCATGGAAAATAGATGGGGAAACAGTGGAAACAATGACAGACTTTATTTTCCTGGACACCAAAATTACTGTGGATGGTGCCTGCAGCCATGAAATTAAAAGACTTTTACTTGCTTCTTGGAAGAAAAGCTCTGACCAACCTAGACGGCATATTAAAAAGCAGAGATATTACTTTGCCAACAAAGGTCCGTCTAGTCAAAGCTATGGTTTCTCCAGTAGTCATGTATGGATGTGAGAGTTGTATCATAAGGAAAACTGAGCATCAAAGAATTGATGCTTTTGAACTGCGTTATTGGAGAAGACTCTTGAGAATCCCTTGGACTGCGAAGAGATCAAACCAGTCCATCCTAAAGGAAATCAGTCCTGGATATTCACTGGAAGGACTGATGCTGAAGGTGAAACTCCCATACTTCGGCCACCTGATGTGAAGAACTGACTCATTGGAAAAGACCCTAATGGTGGGAAAGATTGAAGGCAGGAGGAGAGGGGGACGAGAGAGAATAAGATGGCTGGATGGCATCACCAACTCGATGGACATGAGTTTGAGCCAGCTCCGGGAGTTGGTGATGGACAGGGAGGCCTGGCATGCTGCAGTCCGTGACTGAATGACTGAATTTAACTGAGTAAGGAGAATGCAGTAATTTCCATATAATATCTGTATGGACATTTATCTCTGTAGCCCAGCTGACTGATAAACCATTAAAAGACAGTGTCTTCTGCACCTCTTTTCTATGACAAATAGAAATTTTAGAGAAGATGGGTGTGAGGCTGTTGAGTGAGTGTGAGTTGCCATTTAGTGTGTTAACAGTGCGTTTTGCTGTTACACCCATTCAGGAGCTTTCTGCAGCCTTGTGGGTGTGTCCCCTTTCCTCTTTCTGTCAGTCTTACCTTTTATAAGAGAACTAACCAGTAGCATCAGAATGGCACTGGCCTGCCTGACTTAGGGCTCATACCATGGAAGCGCAGCAGCACATTCAGCAACAAGTCTCTGGAGCATCCCATCCCAGGGGGCAGACTCACCTGGGAAGTTTGGGGAAAGGTGGCCGTGTGGCCAGAAGAGCTCCCTCCAGTCTCCAGTTTTCTCATGAGCCATACTTACATCTGTGGCAGTGGCATCCAGAAGCCAGTGGTGGGAGAAGCATAGAAACTGGGAGGCCAAGAGAGTAGAAAGTAAGGAAATAGAAAGAAATTATCCCTCAAGTGAACCATATCTTTCTTTCTTCTTTCTGTTATTGCTACCCTAAGCCCTGTCTTCACCTTTGATACTCAGTACCATATCTCAAGTGTGTTTTCCCGTTTCACCACTGATACTGCTCTTTAATGGTCATCGAGGGCTTACCAGGTAAGGGCTTACCAGGGCTTACCAGTGGTAAGGAATCTGCCTCCTGCCAATGTAGAAAATGCAGAGATGTGAGTTGGATCCCTAGGTCGGAAAGATCCCCTGGAGGAAGAAATGGCAGTCTGCTCCAGTATTCTTGCCTGGAAAATTTCATGGACAGAGGAGCCTGGTGGACTGCAGTCCATGAGGTTGCAAAGAGTCAGACACAGCTGAGCAAACATGCCATGTGTTGTCTGCATGTGTGTGTGTCTTACAAAACATCTAAGCAAACAAGGCATTGGTCCTTGCCTTATACTTCTATTAGGGAATGAGGAAAAAGTAATCAGCATTTATTGGGCACCTATAAGAGCTAAGGAATTGTACGTACTTGTCAATTCAATGAGTTTTAGATGAAGAAAAATGAGTATGAGGAACTAACTTATTCAGAGCTGCCACCTAAGTGGTGAGACGGGATTTGAGAGCTTTGGCTGTTGGGACTTCCCTAGTGGTCCAATAGTTAAGAATCTGCCCTGCCAGCACAGGGGATGAGGGTTCCATCCTTGGTTGGGAAGCTAAGATCCCACATGCTGACAGTGAAGACCCAGCACAGACAAAATTTGAAAAAAGAAGAAAAAGGAAAGAAAAGAAACCTTGGCTGTCAAATCTCTGCATTTCTGCATGGAACTCCTTAGAACAGATAGAAAATCCCAGGAAACTGAGTGCAAAGACTTGCTTGATGGTAAAGAGCATTCAACTTGGAGATTTACCATTTTACTTCGTTGAATTCCTTCCCTATACAGACCCACACAGAGCTTCACTCATTTGTATACCCACCTATGTGAGTGTAAGTCTCCTTCCTATTCATACAACAGCAAAGGTTCCATCTCACAGATATGGAGCTCAGGGTCTATGACTGCACTGCCAATGTTAGGCAGGCCAAGATGGTCATGGGAGGTGATTAAGTAGAAGGGGAATGGCTTGATAGTGTCAGACTGTGTGACCACATACCAGAGTACTTTGGTTTTCCTCTTACCCATGTTGATGTTTGGAGTCCTTGCACTTGAGTTTGAATTTCCTCTAACTCAATATTATTACCCATTTCTGGGTTCCTTCTTCAAGTAGCTTCATTAGACGTTGAAGTGCCTATACTTCCCACCCTGCTAATTTCTCAAATTCCTTCCTCTTCATCCTCTCTCCCTGATACTCTTCTTCCACTGAGTTTGACTTCCTGATGCAGAATAGCACACTGAATGCCACGTGTCAGTTAATAGATATCTCTGTGAAAATCAGGAGAAACAAAAGCTTGCCACTTCCCAGTACTTATTAAAACATCCCAAAACAGCTCATGTGCTAGTGCCAAGGTCAAGGAGGTCAGCCCACACTTGAGCTCAGGCATTTGAGTCTGTCAAATGAGTCAGTCACATGGAAATGTTGGGGCTTCTTGGCTGGACGCATGTCCACATTACTGTATATAAAGATGTCTGTCTGCTGTACCAGCATTTGCCATCATGCTAAACCATCAGTTTAAAGAGTGCCTAACGTCCAGAACCCATTTGTCTTTACATGAAGTTCCTTGTTTCCGGGGAAGATGAATTTCGTTGTCTGGTCTTTGGTCTCCTGTTTCCTGGCCTCTCCCTGATCACCCCCACCTCCTTCACGCCTCCTCTGCACCTCTCCTTGCCCACTGGCAACACAAACGCACATGCAACCCCTGGTATGCCATCCGTCTTCACCTCTAGAGTGGACATTCCATCTAGACCTGCTTTCCCACTTAAATATAATTCATGTGCAAGTCGCTGGTGCCAAGCACATGGCTAGCACAAACCAGACATTCAGTAAATGTTTGGTGAACGAACGTAAGATGGTATGACTAGACAGGTTAGTTTATGTTGCTGCATGTTTGGCTTCACTGAATCATTTGGGTTTTTTCCTTTTCAGGAGCATTCATTCTTACTCCCTCTCTGCCTTCCTCAGTCAATATTTATTGAGAGTCTTTGATGTGTCAGGCACTGGGCTCTATGTCAGCATGAGTGAGACATGGTCCCTACTTCCTTGGAAGGTCCAGAGTGGGTTGTACTGATTATGTTGGTTCTAAGTCAGGCAGCCATACTTGATGAATCACCAGCCACTGAGAGCAGAGCCTTGAAGTGGCTGTTTGGAGGAGGATGCAGCAGAGGAGAACGTTATTCTGATCTTAAGACTCTCACAGCTCATGGGGTAGTGAACAAATAAAGGCATGAAATATAGGATTATATATGCCTAGTAATAGCAAATGATGGAGTTCAGTAGAAATGGCTAGGATATCTCATAGAGGTAAAGCAATGAATTTTTCTCCCTGTTACATTTCTCCTTGGTACCTTTAACCAGTATGTAATTTACATAACAGATATTTTTTCTGTACTTCTGTGTGCTCAGTGCTATGCCAGGGTTGGGCACATGGCAATGCAAAGTGTGAAACTTGCTTCTAGAAAGGTGCAGGCCGGAAGACAAGTGTCTGACTCATATCTGAAAATGAAGTGAAGGGCGAATGAGAAGAAAAGTAAAAGTGAGGAGAAATGGATGGGGATGGGAAGAAAGCAACCAAATCTAAGGGTTTCTTTTCCTTCCCCTTTTGGTGTCCAAAGATGCGAGCTTTGAACTCAGGAATTTTAACTTTCTCCCTGAGAAATGTTTTTAGGAAGGAGCTTTATACATTCGAGGTGATAGAATGTGAATTAAAAAAAAAAAAAGAAATGTGAAAAATGTCTAACTCCTGCAGTCTAAATTACTGGAGACTAGCTCATTTCCTGGAGAAGGCAATGGCACCCCACTCCAGTACTCTTGCCTGGAGAATCTCATGGACGGGGGAGCCTGGTAGGCTGCAGTCCATGGAGTCGTGAAGAGTGGGACATGACTGAAGCAACTTAGCAGCAGCAGCAGCAGCTCATTTCCAGGTGACTTTACTCTGATCTAAGATTTCCAGAGAATTTTCACATTTAGCCATCTCTCCTATCCATACACTATCAACCATTTAAACAAAATTTTAAGTTTGTTTCTGTTACAATGGCTGGGAACATTAGATCTTATGTTCATTTAGTGCATATTTATTTGGTGTTTGGGCTTCCCAGGTGGCGCTAGTGGTAAAGAATAGTCAACACGCTATCAGGCTCCTATGAGGAAGGCAAGAGAGGCTCAAAGGACAGTTGGCCTCTGTACTGTCACTTGAAGAAAAGTGGTTTCTTTTAAACGTTGACCTCATGCTTGATGTGCCTTGAACACAGGGGTAGTCACTTTACACATGTTATTTCTTTCAGCTCTCCCAATAACTTTATGGACTAAATCTTATTAACCCCATTTTACAGGCAAGGCCTCTGGGGCTCTGAGTAACTAAGACAATACCCCTCATAAAGAGGGCAGAGAACACAGACAGGTTTCCCAGGTGGCAGTAGTGTAATGAACCCACCTGCCAGTGCAGGAGACCTAAGAGACATAGGCTTGATCCCTGGGTCGGGAAGATCCCCTGGAGGAGGACATGGCAACTCACTCCAGTATTCTTGCCTGGAGAATCCCATGGACAGAGGAGCCTGATGGGCTCCAGTCCGTGGGGTCACAAAGAGTCAGACATGACTGAAGCGACTTAGGATGCACGTAGGCAGAAAGCTTACATCCAGATTCACTGACTTCCAACACTGCCTTCGGCAAAGCTGTCTTTCAGAATGTCCTTTTTAAGACCTAGAGCCATTTCTTGATGACTCGGAGAAGCTCTTCTCTATCTGGAGACTGAGGAGGGGTTAATTTGGTCTTGGATTTTGTCTTCTACAGACCTTTGGGGTATCTTGGAGGATGCTATCACTTGCCATATCTTGGCCTGTTACCCACAGAACATGCTAGAGGGTCCCTCTTCAACTCAGCCATCTGTGCTCTTGGCTTTCAATTTCCATGAAAATGACTGGACACATTCCCCTTTTCTCATCCATACCCAGAGCTAGAGAGATATTCTCTTGGCTCTCTTCAGTAATATTTCCAAACGTTGTCTTTAGCATCTGTTCCAGGGTCTTTATACCATGTTCCCTTTCTCGTGTGTATGTTTTTATATGTGTTTGTTATATTAATTCTTACAGTAATTGCATTATGTTAATATATTATAGTTCTAACACAAGTATATTAAAATTCAGAAATTATAAATTTTGATCATTAAGAACCAATGCTGAGAGACTGTCTTTGCCAGTTTGTTTTAGTAATTAAAGAATGTAAGGTACAAGAACGAATAATATAAGCAACTTCTGAATCTGAAAGTATGCATATGACAGCCTGGGGACCCAAAGGCAGCTCACACCAGGTCTGAACAGTCCATCTTATATGGCTGAAGGACAGGACTGCCTCAAGGCAGAGAACTGGATTATTCGTGATCATAGAATTCTATGAATTCTGCAGCTTCAAGGAGACTTTGCCAGGCAACCTCTGCACTGTACAAGAGGAGTTGAATTCTGGAAAAGTTTGTGGTTTGCCAAAAGTCAAAAAAGAAGGCGTGATACGATCTGAAGCAGTTATTCTCAGACTTTATTATTTTTTTATCTATACATAAAAAGGAAATGGTTACAATATAGATTCCTGAATCACAATCTCAGAGAAATCTGATTCAGATCAAGGGTGGGGCCCAGAAATCTGTATGATTAATAAGCCTGTTGGGTGATTTGGCAGCTGGTGGTCCTGAGACTACACTTTAAGAAACATGACTCTGGAATCTAGACTTTATGACTCTCAGTCCAATTTCTTCCCAAAGGAGTAGGCTGCCTTCCCACATTAAAAAAAAAAAAAAAAAAAATCCAAACAAGACATGAGACTGTTGGTGACTCACATTAGGGCTCTTCTTTCCTGACTCAACAGTTAATTCCTGAAAGCGTCACTCACTGAGTAGTTTTCTTTCACTCAATCCATCAGCCCCGCTGATGTGCCAGGTGCTAGAGATGTAAAGATTAAAACACAGCTCCACCTCCAAGGAAACCACCTATAGCAGGAGTCATAGCTACTATTGCCATTGTTTATCCATGCTTCATAGAAGTTAGCTCATTCCTTACCTTTAGGTAAGCCTGTGCGTAATAAGAAACTGAGTTGGGAGTTGTTCATATATATATATATATATATATATATATATAAAATCATGCATGTTCTCTGAAACTTGTTCTTTACCTTTAGTATGTCTTTCAAGTATTTCTCTTTATTCTTTATATATACTAACCTTTATAGTAGCTACAGAGTATTTTCCAGTATTGGCACACCATCATATATTTAACCATTCCCATATTGATGGATACTAAATTGTTTCTATTGCCTCCTGTTACAAATAGGGTCACAATAGACTCCAAACTAGGTCTTGTTATCCCTGTCTTACAGATGAGGGGAAGTTGGGTAACTTGTCCAAGGTCTCACAGTGGCAGAATTAGGATTCAGACTGAAGCTTGTATGTCTCAAAGACCACAGAGTTACTTTCTTTTCACTATTGCACCTTTTAATGATTACGGAAGAATGGTGTGAGTGCTGGACGAGGTGGTCCTGAAAGCTAGCTACTGAGAGAGCCTCGGGCTCATCTGGGGAATAACATTTGAGCAGAATTTAGGAGTCTTCTGGGCAGAGGGAGAAAAGCTAGTCTAGAAGGAGGTACAGGTTTATTGCAAACCAGTCAGTCATATGTACTGATCATCTACTAAAGGAAACCTACAATACACATGGTATGGAGATTCACCAAAAAAAGTCATGGTATTTGCACACTGGAATCTTGCAGCATGATTATGTGAAATGTGCATGAGAAAAATACTAGAATAATAAGCTAGTGAGCGTAATATAAACAAACACCTACCTCATTTGGCAGCTTCAGCAGAGCCCTGGAAATGAGTGGGCTGTGGGGTCTTTTCTATGTGGTGTGGCAAAGAAACGTGCCCTCTTAATAACTCTGTTTCTTTCTCTGAAATGAAGGAAGTACTGTCTCGCCCCTGCCTACTTGTCAGGGATAGTGCAAAGCTTGGTTAATTTCTGTAAATGTTTTGAGTTCCTCTAAGGTGTGTGTTCTGTAAATAAGAGGTATTAATAGCAGCCATCTGAACCCAGGCAAAACTGACGTGAACTGTAGTTCTCTGAGAAAAACCCAGGAAGGGCCACAAAGCCTAAAGTCCACCCTGGGCCCGTCACATTGACCTTCCTTGAAAAGGCAGCGTGGTTTTCCTATGGGGCATTGCAGTAGCTCAGGCCCTGATCTCGAGTGGGAAAATTCAGGAGACTAGCTGGATTTTCTAACATTTAATTTCCCAGCTGATTACTGTGATGAAGAGTCCATCTGGCACAGCCCAGTTGTGAGGTATGTGTGTGTGCAGGGAAGTGGGACTCTAGTAAAGGCAGAGCTCTAACCGAGCGAAAGAACAAGCACGGTGGAGCCAGGCCGTGTTGGAGCCCTTGGCTGAGATGTGTAAGCAGGACTTTCATCATATTAGCATTAGCGTTAGGCCATATGTTGTAAGAAAGGCAGTTAGGGAGCCAGCATTTCTCTTTCTCGGGGCTTTTATGTTCGCTTAGTGAGGATTTGGTGGTGCCTTTGTCTGCCATGGATCTAGAGGGGCTGTGAGCAAACTAAGAAGAAAAGCCAGCCCTGGGTTTCAGCAGCAGCATACCAACATTTCTATCCACAGACTCACGGGAACTGAGCGGAGGCTGGGAGATGCACCCTTACGCTCCTGCCCAGGGTTGGGGGCATTGTTTAGGACAGGGGGTTCCCTGGATCTCGTGCTCCCCTACTGTCATCCCTGCAAGGAGCAGGGGGTAGAGGAAGCCATATGTTCCACTCAGATCCTCATGGCTCCTTTGGCATAACTGCAGTTCCAAATCAACCCACAGGCATGTCGATCTCATAAGCGCTAATAGGACTTACAGATGTGCACAAACCGACGTCGAGATGCTCAGCTGAACTCCCGGATGGAATTTCTCGTAATTTTCCATTACCCGGGGGATCCTGTGTAAACCTGGCCCAGACAGAGTTTTTATTGTATTTTATTTCTGAGCTCCAACTGGGCCTTCCCTTTGGAGGTCAAGCCTCTCGGTCTCCTTGAAAATTCCGTTCTCAAAGGTAAGAGGCTCCTGGCTGCTGTAGTCACCACTTTTGCTGGGGCTCCAGGTCCACAAGGAAAACTCATCAGTGACTTGATCTTAATCCCTCACTGCGTGTGCACAGGTCACTGAAAAACATCTGGCAGCCCTGACCCTTTGTGTTCCTTTGCCAAATGTATTGAAGCGGGGAGGAACTTAGTGAGCCCATCTGTGGTTCGCCATGGAGACAGAGCGATGGGCTAGGTAATAGCCTGACTTTGGGAGGACCCCTGAGTCTGTGTTGCTCAGTCAAAAAGGGATCAATGACCTCTCTACCGTGGCTGGAAGATCTCCACTTTTACAGGCTGTGAGGCTGAGTTCCCGGAGTTGAGACTAGGAAAATGTCCTTTCCCACATCTCAGAAATGTGAAAATAAAGTTGGCTCCCTGTAGGTTGGAATCCATACTTAATTGCCCTCTGGGAAATTCCCACCCTGCTTCTTGGAAAGGTGGATTTCATAGCCCACAATGTTAAGTTTGACAAAGAAAGCCAGATCAGTAGAAGTGACAGTCTCTGCTATGGTCCTCTTAGACTTCTATTTCTGGAAAGTGCCTTTAGTTTAATGACTTGGACCATAGAAGTTTCACCTTCTTGAAGGGCCAGACATCCATTAGTGAACCTATGAAACACAGTGAGACCTTGTTTCCAATGATGGCGCCTCCTCAAGGCCTAAGGATGTCTGTAAACTCTCTCTGTGACTGAGTGTCCTGGAGAAAGGGCAAGTCCTCTGATTTCAGGTCCTGTTTCATCACAGATGTCTAATGTCCTAGCAGCAGGGGGCTTGGCAAAGTCAACAAGGTAGGATGGAAACAACCCTATCTCTGTCACTGTCTTATCCTTGCCCTCACCTGCCCTCACCTAGAACCAGGAACCTTCCATGCTTCCCAGGAGAAATGGTAATGCCAGTCAGGACCAGCTGCATTGCCCAGAGGGAGGTCTTTCTTACAAAATGCATCATCTCACGTAACTTTTGAGGACAAATGAATTAAGATAAATAGATGTGGCATCCCAGTCTGCACAGAAATTTTTCTTTGTCATGATTTTCCTTGTCTTCAGCAGACTTACTTGTCAGGAGGTTTGTATCTCACAGTGATTGGGGGTGGAGGATGGGAACTGTTTTGCCTTTTTTTTTTTTTGTTTTTCTACCTTACCCTAGTAACTTTGAATGTGTGAATAAAATATATAAGACCTATTGCATACAAGATAGAAATTCAGCATGAGCTCCTTTCTTTAGTAGCTAGAGTGTCCAGAAATAATATAATAATAACAATTAAACTTTACAGGAATTCAAAACTTGGTCTCATAGAGGTTGCTGAGTAACTCCTCCCACTGTCATGAGGAAGACCAAGAAATGCAGATGCAAGAGGATTAGGGGCTCAGTCGGGAATGGCAAATACATAGTGTGCATTTCATCAACCTCCTTCTCCAAGGGCACTGATAACTCACCCTCGGAAAAACACTTTTCCTGCTGAGCTCAAGCAGGATTTCAGACTCCTTCTCAGTCCAGTCAACACCCTCTACCCGTCAGTCTGTGTTGGCACAAGCGGTTTCATTTGTAAAGAGAAAAAAGTGGCATATTGAGTTTTTCATGGCATCATTAAAATGTTTCAAGAAGGGATTTTGGACTCTATCTGTGGCATTTGCCAGCCTTTTCTGTTTACCAATCATTTAGATGGGATTCAAGACTCAACTTTCCACTTACTCCACCCATTCTTGTCTGCCACCCCAAAAATATCACACCAAAAGAAATAGGAAATATGATCATGCTTTTATGAGCCATTCGTGAGGTGATGTCTGGTCCATATTAAATGTCAGAAATAAATTATTTATGTGAGAAGGAAACATAGAGATGTGATTATATTATGGATATTAATCCTACCCAAGAAGAGCATCTTAACCATCTTGAATCCTCCTGAGAGACCCTAGAACTTTCACAGTTATTCTTTAATGACCACCTGCCTTGGTAATATATAGAAAGTATGTCAACATTTTTCACAAGGACACTGTACATTTGATGCCCTCTCTTCAAATCCTGAGCTCATCCTCTCCTCAATCCTGCCCTATGTGTGAAAACAAATAGAAGTTCAGCAAGCACTAACAATTACACCGGGTGGTGGGCAGATTGACTTGTCTTGGTGTAGATGGGCTAAAACCATTTTGCAGAATCAGAAACCTGAGACCTGTTATCTGTCACTCCTGGTCAGAGTTATAGGACCACACAGTTGGACTGGCTTGACTAGAACAGGCTGCTGGAGACCTTTCTCAACCTTAGTTGACCTCTGACATTAAACCCTACTATGAACTTTTGGAGGCTTAGTCTTTGGTGTTAATCAAGATGGCGACTGCAAGAGTACATGTGGCCAGGGTCTCCTGTATTTGGGGATTATAGGTGATACAAATGCCTGACTAATAAAGCAGAATGAGAGAAGGGACAGCTTAAAATTCCTTCAGTCTGACCTAGGACCCTCTCGCTAGTTTAGGGGCTGAGAGAGTCTTCTTCTGACACTGTCATTACAATCATATATGAGCTTTGGGAAGACACTCAGCTCTCTGCCGTGATATGGAGTGATAATACCAACTAGAGTAACTGATGTGTAAAGCATTTTGCAGTTTGAGGCATTAACTCATATATGATGGAGAGGCCAAACATTCTCTTCCTTACCTTGCATGCGGGGTATAAGACTGAATTTCAGGGTAGAATAAGGGAAGGTCAGTTTACAAAATGTGAAAAAGATGTGGTCTTTGACCTCAGGGCTAGAGGTGAGAGATTTAGAGGGCGTGTGTGTGCGTGTGTGTATGCCTATATGTATATATGCATATATATATGTATGTATCTAGGTATGTGTATGTTTACATATGAACACATGAACATGTACCTATACCCATGTTAAGTTTATTACTTTATACTTTGAGATGTGTCTCTAGGCAGCATTTTAGCTTGCCAGCCACTGTTAACATGGCTGTTTTTCTTTCTGCATCTCAAAGAACAGACTCCTTAAAGATTTTCCAAGATGATGTGAAAAACCATATTTTAAAAATCTGAATGCTATCTGAATCAGCTTCATGCGCATCTGATATAACCTTTCTTCCAGACTAGCCTGGCTGTGTTGATCATTTGTTTACTGATATCTTTCCCTTTTCCCACAAAGGACTGGAAGGGTTGGAGGAAGGCAGGTGGTGCTGTAATGAGAGGTATCTAATATGTTTTCTGTTCCTGGAGGAGTTTGAGAAAGCAGTAAGCCAACTTATAAAGGAAAAGCACTATTTTGGCAGTCTAGACAGAAAAGAATCCTCCATCGCATGACTGGTTGTTGCGTTGATTTTGTAAAGTAGTTCTTCCTCTTGCTGATGCTCTAGGATCACACAGCGTCCCAGCAAATGTGTCTTCACATTAGGGCAAGACAGTCCTCTGATTCCTGGCAGGCAGGACAAATAGCCAACAGGCGACAAGGCTGGATTTCCTGGGGTCTGGGCTACCGCAGCTTCCTGAACGAAAAAATGCAGGTGACACTCCCCTGCCCCCAGGCCAAGCAGGTCACAGGGCAATTGCCCAGTTGCCCACTGGGAGAGGCCCACCCTGTTCCTTTCCCTCCAGGTTCATTTTTCATGTTGATTGAGTCATGATGGCTCAGTGCCACAAAACATCTGAGGATGTGCCTTGTAGGGAAAAGGTCAGAAAGGACACCAAGGATCTCCCCTTCCCTAAAATGCTGGGCTTGCTCGCATGCAGTCTGTTGTAAGGGATAGGCTGGCAGTGCTGCCTGGGGGGCTCTGTCTCTCTCTGTTAGTGGCAGGAGCAAACCCTCCATCTTGCTAGCTTCAGGGTTGCCTGGCTGTCTTATTTCAACTGAGGCAGCACAGCTTGCTTTAGCTTTGAAGTGTGAAAACCAAATACAGGTTGGCAAAGGGGAGAGATGGAAGCCATGTAGCCTTCTTGGAGCATGAAGGCACACACTCAGCCCTATGCACTGAACACAGAAACTTTTCTCATCCCCTTAGCAATCCCTTGTCCCATGGCCTCTCCTGAAAATTGTGATGAACACAGCAGCAGGCCTGGTTGGTTGCCCCTTACTGAAGCTCCTTTCTCATGGCTGGTGGGCAGAAACTGTGAATTTCTGTCATTTGGAAAGGGTCCAACATATGCCCCCTTCCAACTCTCTGGTGTGTGTCTTCCTAATCTCGTGACAGTGAGGCCAGAACACACACACAGGCACACACACACACACACACACACACACACACACACACGCCCACAGACCTGACTGTGGTGTGTCCTAGCACCCTGAGCAATGATTTAGGCTATTTATTTTTTCCCCTTTCGAGGTCCTAGAGAAGATTTTAGAATTTCTAATACAGGAGACTGAGAAAGGAAAATATTGGCTTCAACAGTACAAACATCTCTGTCCTGAAAGAAAACGTTAATTTTCCCCTAAATCAAATGTTGACATCTATCGGCTGCTGCCGAAGACGTGTCGCTAAGGGTGGGAGAAGGTCTCTGCTCCAGAGCATGGGTATTGGGCCAGAGTCTGTCCTCTGAAATGCTAACTGGTTTAGAATCTAAACAGGCTTGGTTTAGAGGTTTCATGAATCGTTCCAGTTAGTTTTCAAAAAGCTGATCTCTCCGGGATGCCCTCCTGAGCAGGGAAGCAGGGACCAGGGTTCCCTGCTGGGGAACACGTTCTTTCCTGCAGAAGCCTGGGCCCCTTCTGGATGTCTGCAGTGACGCAAGCACTGCCTACCTCTGCCACGAGATACAGGCTTTTAACTGGAGGTGGGAGTGGGCAGTGGGAAAGGGCCAGCTGAGTGGAGAGAGGACGGAAACCACAGGCAAAGGGAAATTTCCAGAGCTAGGTACTTTACCTACCCTTTGCCCCACTGCCCCCAAAACATACAGTGTAATAAATACTCTTCTTTGTTCAACACCTATGTTTTTAAAATTCCAAATTGAGTTACCCCACCCACTCTCTCCCTCTAACTAGTCACACACACACACACACACACACACACACACCCTTTTCACTTGTTAAGCTTGAAAAATGATGATATATACAACCAGCGCGCTTTGCCAGTGTGCACAGCGAAGGCCAAGATTAATGCAGAAGGTTGGTGCAACGTTGCCGCAGAGCAGCGTGATCAGAATACAAGATGGAGTGCAGGGGGAAAGGCCAAGAAATATGTCTGTGCTTGGAGTTTACACAAGTCTCCTTAGCAACTTGTCTGAATTTATTTTTCCCTTAATGTGTGTGAGTTTCTTCCAAACCCCTAGTGAAAGGGGAGTGGAGTTTCTGAGTCCCCCCGCCACCCTTCCCCTTCCCTGAGGGTGAAATCCTTGAGAGCCTTTCTCTTCTTCACCAGCAGCGCCTGCCCGCGCACCCCTCCCCCGTCGAGGTAGCTCTGATCCTCTGCTTTGTGACTCTGTGGACTGTTGGTAGCTTTCCAGAAATTCTCGTCTCCATCTCCGTGGGGGAAGGCTGGGGCCCGTTTCTGATGGCCACAGCTGTGCGGGCTTCTGCCGCAGCCGCCGCTCCTGGTGCCTGCTCTCCTGTGTGGCATCCATGTACATGTGCCTGCTTACACACCCGCATGTCGTAAACGAAGGGAGAAACAGCACCACTCCTCCCATCGCAACTATTTTTAAAAAAATGTTTCTGTCTTGTTCATTTCCATTCTGTCTTCCGTCACCTCCCAACACACACACACACACACACACACACACACACGCACACAAGATCCTGTAATTCTAACTAGAAGATGAATATAAAGCTATGAGAAAAAAAAAAAAAAAACAACCCTGCCTTTTAGGAATCTGATATGTTGGATTTTATGTGACCCAGGCTCGCTTCAGGGGAGACGACCATAAATACTGCAGTGGTTTTCCCTACAAGCGCTTTACCTGGAAATAACTCTCAGGAAGTATGACTGCTGCCTCGTTGGAGCCAATGTTGAATATAAATCTTCATGTTTCTTCTTCTTGACCCTTCTCCTTTTAGAGTCAGGGGAAATAAGAAAAAAAAAAAAAAGAATCCTAGCCAAAAATCCGTTAAGGTTTGATTCTGGCTTTTTTACAAACAGATGTTGCTTGTCATTCTGTTGTTAAGTAGGCACCAGATTGGACCAGGCAGTAGTGTGTGTGTGGGTCTGTGTATCTATGTGTGTGTGTAAGAGAGAGGGAGAAAAAGAGAGAGAGAGAGAGAGAGAGAAGAAGGAGGGAGGGTGGAGGGCAGAGAGAGAGAGGCATGGAGGAGAGAGAAAGAGTATGTTGGGGGAGTAGATCAAGGGCCAGAAGGCAAAACCAGATTGATTTGGGGAAAAGTTGAAGTAATATAGATGCAGTTTTTTTTTTTTCTTTCCAAACTTCAATTTGATGGAGACTGTATAAAATCCTGTTCTATCTGGCTGGTTTTTGTTGTTCCAAAAGAAGAGAGAAATGTGGGGATCAGTAGATGTGAAGAGCCCTGGATGAGAAAAACTAAGGTCTTCCGGGGTGCAGTGCAGAGAGAAGGCTGGAGGCTCCCCTGGAGGCATCTCTGCCCTGGAGTAAGGCAGAGGTCCCTGTTTCAGCTAAACTTAGTTTCTTGTGTTTGCTCGTCTCTTCTCTTTGTAAGCATCACGGTGGATGTTCCAGGCTCTTTTGTACTTTTCCCAAAACAAGAATCTCCTTGTTTCACAGCCAAGGTTCCAAGGAACACTGACTCTTTACCTATCGCCTATGTCCTTTCTTGAAGCATCCACGTGCTCTACTAAACTTGTCTCCCCCTGCCCTGGCCGCCCTGCACCCCTGCTTAATTTGTAACTTTCTAATCCAATTGTGGTCTGCTTTCTCAAAAGCAACACATAGCTTTGAACGTGCAAGTGTGTTAGAGTAGCCTGGCATATAGAAAGCTTTGTGCAGCAGATAATTCATTTATACCCAAGAAATGACAGACATCTGATTTTTTTTTAAAAAAAATATGTCTTCATGTTTCCATACCAGAATCAGGGTCTTCTCTGTTTTTTTTTAAATTTTAATTCTTGTAAAAGCCTTTTGGCTTTATTAACCTAGAGCTAGAAAGGAAGTTGTAGGCTGGCATCCTTACTTGCATTTTAAAGAGGAAGAGAAATTGCCATCCTGAGCAAACTTAATGCTTTCAAAAGTGAAAGCGTTCTCCTCAGCCAGCTGCGCACGAAGCAACTTGTTACTGGCAGGCTCTCTCCCTTTTGTTTCCTCGGGTGTGTCAGAAGCAAATTTGCTTCCAACTTCTCACTCTTCAGTAGTTGGTCCCTGTTATACATCTGTTGTAAATGAACGCTTAGTGGGCTTAAGATCGTTTTTAAATGATCCCCCCCCCCCCCGCTTGCCGCCAAAAAAGTCCACTACTCCAGTAATCTGAGGGCATCTTTTGTTTCAGTCCGATCTATTTTATCCTATCATGCCATTTTTCATGTCTTCGTTCCTTAGCCGACCTAGCCACACTTTCATTTTGCATTGTACGTAAAACATTCTCTTTTTTTTTTCAATACAGGGAGCGTTTGGTAGGAAGGTTTTAAATAGCAATTCCTAATTTTCCCTTTGCCCGAAAGGAACATGAAAACCATGGCGTTGCTTTGCCAGTCTCCTCCCTCCCTTTCTGGTCAGTTTTTCCTGAGGAGACAAGGATTCCCTTCTACCTAAGCTGGCTGGCCGGGGTGCCGGAAGCCTCTGCGTGGGGTACTCCCACCATGGAGGCTGGTGTCCTGGTGGCCAGATCGCAGGTGGAGAAAATGTGCTCGGACGTGGGGGACCCACGAATTACTCTTGGAGCAGCACTTGCTGGATGCACCTCTTTTGTTGAAGTGATTGGATCTTTCTACAAAGAGCAAGGGCTGCAGAGGGTGAGAAAAGACATCAGGAGAACTGGAAAGCCACAGGGAGACCAAGAGTGGCTGTCTCTCCTGCTTCCTTATGTTGAGTCAATGCCAAGGGCAGACTTGAGCTCTCCCTCCCTCTCCACCTTTCTTCCCCCCTCTCTTTCTCCTGTCCTTCCTCCTCCTCTCCCTCTCTTCTTCCTTCTTCTTTCTCCATCTCTCCCTTTCTAATCCTCTCTCTTTTTCAGTCTCTTTGTCTCCTTCCTCTCTCCCTCCCTCCCTCTCTTTCATAACAGGTGGAAATTGTTCTTTCTTTTCAGTTGAATTGCTCTTTTCCGCCAGGACAAAGGAGATCTGCTAAGATTCTGTTCGAGAGGTCCCTCCTAAACAGGAGGAGGGTGGAGGGCAGGGGATCTTTCTGTCGGTGTCATTCTGCTGACATCACCGTGAATTTGGTGTTCAAGTCCACAGCCAGGCAAAACTCAAGTACGTTTTCCCTTTTACAAGCAGCTGCTCAGTGAGTTTTCCTTCCTTCAGTAAAGGAACAATGAAGGAAAAGCAAACCCTGCATCTAAAACCTGCCCGATGAAAAACTGTTGGAATGGCAGCCAAGAATCCTGCTGGGGTGGAGGGGGACAGACTCCTGAAGCCACCACAGTCAGATATTTTACTTCTATTTTAGCGGCCCCATCAGCAGAGAGAAGTAATGACTCCTGAATCATTTCAGAATCAAAAAGTTAAAATGATGTCTCAGTGACGCTACATCGTGCCAGGTAATGATTGCCCAACTTGATTATACCTTAACTGTGCCTAATTATTGATAGGTTCTTAATCATGTTTAGCAAATGAGCAGTTTGGTATAAAATATCAGAATTTGGGAGTATTCCGAGACGTCCCATTCCTATTTGATCATTTTTCTGGTAAAATTGTTCTCAAGCTTCATCGGTAGCCAGGGAAATTCCAGGAAAAATACGAAAGTGACTTATTTGCAGAACCTTTCTATCATGTGTAGTTCTGGAAATGAAGAAAACATAACGCAGCCCAGTGTTTTTCTAGAGTTAACTTTTATTTCAGTCTTTGGTGTTCCTTTTTACTTTCATTTTGAAATTAATTCTAGTTTAGCTTTGTAAAAGAGTTGGGTGACAAAAAGAAACCAACCACAAACCAAGCAAAGAATCTTGATCCTTTTAAAAATAATTTTATTTTCCAGACGCGGGTGAATGGTTTGAAGATGCTGGCCTAGCAAGATGGCAACAGGTTTAAAAAATAGGATTCATAAGAAGTTCCTTTTTTCAGGTAACTACATTTTTCTAAAATTTCTCCCAAACCTTCCATTTTCTCAAGTTATTACAAGTTTTTAGAGTATGCTTGAATGATTTAATTATGAAGATAAACTGCATTTTAAGCTTTGCTTTTCTGACAATAGCAACCAGCTTTATAATATTCAATGTAAAGAACGTTCAATTCTTTGGAGTTCAGAAAAATATTTTGAAAGTTAATATTTAATAGTGCTTATTTCTTTTGACAACAATTTAGGCAAAATTCATTTGAAACCATCAGGTGTCATTCTTAAACTCTGTGGTTATCTTCAGGAATTGTACTTAGAACTATTAGAAGATTGCTTCTAAAAAGCTTAGTGTATGCTCTGAATTCCTGGAAGATATGGCTTCTAAAAATTGCATAATAATTGATGCCTTGTAACATAAAATTGCATAATGGTTGATGTTTTAACTTTAGTCCTAGATGAGTAATCTTATATATGTGGAATTTTATAAAACTGTGCTTACACAGGTCCAGTGACAAAGATATGAGCCCAGCTATCATGATATAAATAAATTATTTTCGATGCTGTTGAAGGACTTTGTGCCACTTAAATATGTTTAATAATACAAATGATATATTTACTTGATGAATTACCTTACCCTGCATTTACCCTTGTTTTTAACTATTAGCCTGCATTTCCCAACTTAATTGTTACTATCTCCGAGCGCCCTGCAGATTCTTGCTTAAGAAAGCAGGCCAAACTTTGCTCTGAAAAGAGCCCTTATTTTTCTGCTCGACACAAAGAAGGTTCTTGAAGGAGGTATTCAATTAATATTGGGAGGAAAATGTCTCTTCCCAAATAAACCATTCTTCTACTTGATCGGTGTTTGACTTTCTTTTTTTCTGCAACCTAAGCATCTTCTGATTTCTCTTTTACTTTTTAAAGGTAAAACTCTAGATTATTTGAAAGTTAACATTGCAAAGCCTTTAGAGTGAATAACTTTTCTCTGTCCTATATTTTCCCAAAAAAAACGACAGAGGCCCCCAATTGAAACTAATAACTGACATTTACAAAGGTGATGAGCTCTTGAATGACTCAGTGTAGTACTTTGACAGATTTTCATCCATCGCTGACGAGTACTGCATGCTATATTTTTAACAAATGATAACAACAATTAGTTCTCATTACTTTGCGAGCATAAGCCTATTCCTTTTTATTTTAATAAGAGGTCCAATGTCACACCCGTTCCAGCCATCCTTAGCGGTGTTCAAAGTGCCCATCCTCAAATACCTCTGGCCCCATGCCCTTGTCAGGGAGATCAAAGGAAAGTAAGAGGCTTGGCGTTTATTTTAAAATCTTTTATTTTATAAAGGAAATGAACATTTTAAAATAACAGAAAGTCCAAACCATTTTTGAAGTGACTGGTTTGGATCCTGCTTGCTTCCACTTGGGATTGTTGTTTCTTTGGATCTAAAAGTCAAGCCACGGAGCTGGGACTAAATTCTCCCGTCTTGGCAACCTTCGCAGTCATGCCCGCGGCTCCACCACGATTAGACAGGCAGACAGCGAAGTGTCTATGAATGGTTGCCTCTTCATCCCTGTCTGACCCACTGTTGGTTTCCTGCTTTTACCTTTTAAATTGTGTGCCTAGGAGCCTCCTCTTTTCTCTGAATAATTCCCAAATTCATCGGTCTTTTTTGTTATTAGGAGAGCCTCCCACATTCTTGAGACAGGAATAAATGTTCATATATCAAGGCAAAGTTCTATTTTTTTCTTTGAGAACCAAAATCTATAGACATTGCTGACAAAAAGAGATGGAGGCATATGTTTTTCCCAACTTCTCAGAAGAGAGGTGATTTTGCTTTCTATCATTTGTCCCTGAAATACTTATTGCTTAAGACTACATCCACAATAAAATTCACAAAAGGAGCCATTAATGAAAGATCATTGTCTTGGCTGCCCCATTCTTACTTGTAGAACATTGGTTTTGAAGAAAGAAGGTTACACTGATAAAACCCTTTTATAAGAAGTCCTTAGAAACATATCCATTCCCACAACCTGGAACAGTTATGCAGGGAGCCACCGTACAATTTCTTTTCTGGTTCGGATTTTATAAAGTATGCCTAAACTTGCTCAGTGTTGGTGTTTAGACCAATAATGGGGGTGGGGTGAAGGTGAAATATAAACTTTTCCTGAAGAGGAATCTTCCAAATTAATAGAACTGGACGACATCTCGCATAATTTTCAGAAAATACTTACAAGCCTATTGGTGGTGCTTGCTAGTTTACTACTTCTGTTTGCTGGAAAGCACATAGGAAAGGAAAATTTCACCGTCTTTTTTTTTTTTTTTCATGTAATTACAGGTATTTAAAAGAATGAACTTGCATTTGGGCTTGCCTATGTTTCTCTCTTTCTCTCCCCATAACTGAAAGACTTTTCTTCTGCTGTTTTGCCATCCATATGGCACTATGTTCAGTTTGTGTGTTAAGGTCTGAATGAATGAGGCTTCCGTAATATGAAGCAGTAAAATGATGAGACTGACCCCAAAGCCCATTGTGTCTGTGGGGGAAAGTGAAAAGAGAGGGAAGTGTATGGGGGAGAACACAGAAGATGCTGCTTGACTTTTGCCCTTTGAAGAGCAGGATGAAGCCTTTCCATTTCTGGCATGACACGATGGAGTGGCAGAGTCTTTGGTTGGACTAACGATGTTGACGTTTCATTTTCAGACATGTCAGACCCCCACATGAGAGAAGATACTGAGGCCTGTTGCCACAAACCCGTAGATCCGAACTTGTGGTGGTAGTGCACACAAGCTTGTGTCTATAGGTATGTGTCTGTGGGCGATCTCACAGACCACGGGCTCTGCCTGTCTGCCATCCAAGTCCCTCCCATTTCCTTGATTCTGCCTCCCTTTCCCTTAGTTTCCGCTATGAGGGGTAGACGTGGAAAGAGGGGTCGATGAGGAGGAAGGAGGCCTTTTGTCCCGAAATGGATGAGGCTCTTCAGTGATCAGTCTATAGGGCTATCCTCAGTCCCTGCTCTCTTCAAACTCCTCTCAAGCTGTCAAACAAAGAACCTGGGCTTGCAGGCGAGGCAGCAGAAGCTGGGGTGACTCAGACAATTTACTGTTGAGCGGTGAGTAGACACATATATAAGGGTTTGTTTTGTTTTCTATGAGCCTGCCTAATTGCTTTCAAAGTTATTATGCTTTCAAAGTTATCTTTTTTGGAAAGTGACAGAGACTTGTGTACAAGACCTGTTTCACCCTGCTTTGGGTTCTACCTTACGGCAGTTCTTCTCCCATCGTGCCTCAAGTGCCATCAAGTCAGTCTTTATCTTTAAAAATAAAATTAACGAGGGGAATGGGTACCTGACTATTTATACTTCGGGACCAACCATGTAAGAAAAAGAATTTTTTTATAAAAAAGAAATGGCCCATTTAGGTCCAGCTTTATATTTGTCCAGAGTTGTTTTATAACTCTTCACCATGTTTAAAAGGCTGGAATGAAAATAATTTTATCCCCTTGCCTCTTAAATGTCACCATTGTGCCAGGATAGGAAAGCCAAACTGACTCCAGATCAAAGCAAAACTGGCTATATTTGTCTCATTCCAACAATGTGAGCTGAAGAGTCTGTAAACAGAACTCAGGGTGAAAAGTTGATCAGATTTGGATGACTCTAAAACTTTTTGCATTCCCTTTTGGTCAAACATAGCACCAAGAATCCCCTTAAGATATATATATATATAGGTGAAGCCTCATTTAACAAAAACAGTCAATATGGAATAGTTAGTTACTGAGTTAGCATCAGCAAAAAGTTTGACATTCAAATGGATACTTTTTTCTTTTTTTCCACTAAATGCTGTCTTCTCCTAAGAGCCACACAGTTCAGGGGTAGATAGAGCTCTTTCTTCTATCAAATTAAATTTTGTATGTCAGAATTAGGAAGGCCCGGATATAGATGGACGTAGTTTAAAGAATACCAAGCTCTGCAAATGCTGCAACCCGAGAGTGTTGTCTGTATGTGTTTCCTTTGTGTTTGCTCTGCAAAGCATTGAGGAAGGCAGTTTGTAGATCTCAACTTCCAGCTTGGCAAGAAATCAGAGCTTTATTCTAGAATGACGGAACATTATACCCCGAAGAAAAAGTCTGTCCCCATTGGTGTGTTTTGCCCAAGGCCTTTATCTACCCATAAGCAAACAATCTATTTGGTTGGTTTTATATGCTCCTTTGAAGCAGTTGACTTAGAATGGATAGGCTGCTAGCAAATTAAACCTGAACCTTCCCTGAATAAGTGCTTAGGTTTTATAAAGGCAAAATCGCATCTCTCCACTTCATCCCTTTAACCTGCTATTAACTGTGCCACCAGTGGGACCGGTAGTACATTTATGAATCCAAGGGATGCTGAGCAGTCTCAATTCCCTCTATAGGAACAATGTTAAGACTGCAGGATGACCAGTAGGTGACTATCAGCTCATTTCTTTTAAGGGGGTTTTAAAAACCCATTACCCTAAGAATAAAGATTATGCAAAGTAGCCCATCTTTTCAAAGTTTCTAAAAGGCCTGGGATATGATTCTTTGATTCACCTGGCTAGAAAATATTCTAGTGGAAAGCCCAAAGCCCCTGGACACTGGCCACAAGAAACAGGATATTAAATATTTTACAGGATGATGAAATTCAGTGTTTTTCCCTTCTTCTATGTTCATGAATGAATGGTTCTGTAGCTATTAATTATTCCCTTGGGATTCGCTCAGAGTGGACTAGATATTTTACAGGAAACTGCAGAAAGTAAAATAACTTCAGGTTTCGCTCAGAAAGACTCTAAATTTTAGAGTCTAAAATATATATTCAGTAGTCATTGCTGCATGAGGGAATAGATAAAATGGGTATAAAATGAACTTGTTCTATTAAAATTCTCAAATTCTCATTATAAAAATATATTCATGAAGCTATAACACCAGGATACAGTTTAGATTTTTTTTTAACAGACAAATTATTATCCCAAGAATTGTGCTTGATAAAGCAATTCACCCTACAGCACCAGAGTTTGGGGAGAGTGGGGGAACTGATATTTAATTTTGAAAGGG
The DNA here is from genome assembly GCA_006410615.1 of Neotragus moschatus. NCBI lineage: Eukaryota > Metazoa > Chordata > Mammalia > Artiodactyla > Bovidae > Neotragus > Neotragus moschatus. The sequence goes on from SJYA01002186.1 coordinate 2,118,244, forward strand.
TTTCTTATTTGCATTTCTAAATTAATAAATGGATTTATCTTCATGGGAAGACAATGATATTTATAGGACAGAGTTACCTTTGAATATTAAGTTAATATGATTTCTTATTTTTCAGTGTACTTAACCTCAGCATTTATTATATACTCTGGATCTTTGTCTGCTATACTATTTAACTCCATCAAATGTCACCTAGCCTGTCTAACTGAGATTTTAAAAGTTTCTTATGTCTGTAATAGTGCTGAAATTTTACAAAGAATTCAGTATGAATGACTCTTCCAAATTTGCAAATATTTATTAACACCTAATGGAGTAGGAAGTAGCAACCCACTCCAGTATTCTTGCCTGGAAAATTCCATGGTCAAAGGAGCCTGGCAGGCAATAGTCCAGGGGATTGCAAAGAGTCGGACATGACTGAGAGACTGAATACACACACACACACACACACACACACAACACCTAACATGTTGCTCAGTAAAGTATGAGTTGGAATAAAGCCACATTTATTTCAGTGTAACCATATGGCTAGACAATTTATAAGATGTATTCAGTCAACAAACCTTTATGAACGCTTACTTTGTGTTCAGTACTTTACTAGAGGTTGAAGATATTACTCTGACACCAAAAAACTGATTATCTGGTCAGGAGACCCTTTGCACAATTGCTTGTCAGCCATATTGACACATACTGTAATGAATCACATATTTTAATCATAACATTTGTCCAACTTCCAAACACCAAATCAATACAGAATATGTTTATTAGTGGGGAGTCCCTGCGTTTCCATAATCTCAGACATTGTTCAAGATTCATCCTCCCTTCATTTGAGAAGATTGCTGCTGGTAGTGTTTAAAACCTCATTGTTCAGTAGTCTGAGAGTCTGGCTGTATTCAGAAAAACTTTAAAGTGTTTTTTAAAGTTAAGGAGTACAATAGATTCTCTAGACCTGTAAGATATGTAACTACTGTTCTCCTATAAATGCCACTCATTTTATTTTTTCCTTTTCTTTTCAATAAGACTTTTATGACATCATTCCATATCATAATTGCATGTTGTTATTACATGCCTACAAATATTTACACTAATTATGTAATGAGCCATAATTGCACTAATACATGATAATGGGCTAAAATCAGTGTAAATAAACAAGGAAATTCACACAACCAAAAGAGCAGGGTGTTGAAAACCATTAGTATTCTGAGAGCAACATCTTTTTATCTTTGACCCCTAGAAGAAGAATGTACATGGAGAAGGATGAATGTTTCCATTTCCAAATATTTAACAGCTCTGTAAGCTATACGTTTAGATGAATATACTAGCATTCTAGCACGCTGAAACTGACCCTCTCTTTGTTGTATCTTCTTTTACTGTCTCTCACCTGCCCTTCCACTGCCTTGTTTCCCATTTGTAGGAGTTATATCCTAGCTGTGTTTATAGAATCAGGCAAATGATCCGTCAGTGCAAGGAAACGGAAGGAAATTCACATTCGAAGGAAAGAAAATGAGTTCTATTTTCTTTTTGTGTCCCAGTGGATGTTAAATCATATGAATAAGTTTGGGTCTAGAGGCAGAGGACTCAGGGTTACTTCTTGAATTTCCATATGAGATCCAGGACTTGAGGCATGTTTGCCAGGTTGAATATGGTCATTCTGCACTCTCTCCCACTCTGGAATCTTGATAGCAAATCCACCTTCCTGTGATTGCAGTGGCAGTGTAAATGGAAGAACAGGGAACCCGACATGGAACAAAAAATCACCTAGCCCTGAACTTTAGGTTGCTTTATACTCTCACTTAACCCATTCGTTCATACGTTTTTGTTTTCATGAACATGTTTTGAAGGCCCTACTATGTGGCAGATAGTAGGCTTGCAGGTGGCACTAGATTTGCAAAGGTGAGGAGTGCAGCCTCGTCTTCAAATAGCTCCAGATCTAGTGAAGGAGACAGAGAAACGTTAATGTCATGGTGCATGCCTACATTTGAAATGTGTGTATGAAATCATGAGATTGAGAAAGAACTCTTTCAATGGAGGCTTGAAGGATGAATGGGAGTTTGCTTGGTAAAAGTAAGTCCCTAGTCTTTCCCTCAAACCAGGTAGCATTGATTCAAGACAGGCAGCCTCCTCAAAAAAGCAGCTTTTACCTCCTTGATGTCAATATGTGGGAACAGGGTTGGAAAAATCAGAGAAACAGTCCTTCGCCAAGTTAATGGAGTAATGTTAACTTCAGTGTTTGATTGTCACCATAAAATTATCACTCTTTGCATCCCTGTGTGCCCAAACCGATCCTCCTCCAACTGTATAGGTTAGGCCCAGCTCCTCTGAGGAACAGCACTTACCAAGCAAAACCAGTCTGCCTAAGCAATGAGGCTAGATGGCCATAGTGTAGTCCTCATTGGAAAATACAAACATGACCAAATATGGGAACACAAAGAGATGGGAGGTCACCAGCCTGGTGAGTCTATCAGCTCGAGCACTGAACTGGGCCTGGAGGTAAAGACAAGACCCAGTTTTAAAATGAGAAGTACAACCAGGGAAATTTATTCTTTATAAGGGAAAAATAAAGTCAGCATTTTTATACGTTGTTAAAAGAAAAAAACTGTTAGGGATAAACTTTGTGAAAAAGTGCTGAAGTAGTCTAGTTTGGAAAATGGACACCTTATAAATATGTCAATTACATGATATACCTGATAAATACTATTGAGTTAATGTTTACCATAATTTCTATATTATTTGTTATCTCTAATTTGTTCATTGTCCTGTTTTCTGTATCTTCTCACCATATTTTGGCTGAAACTATTTCCTTTTGTCTACTGACCCTTTAGAGATTCTGGTTTTTCAGTTTCGTGTTTGTCTTCCCCATTTTCTCTCCAACGAGGCGAGTTTAAATATTGGTCTACTTTCATTGTTCTAGTAACAGATACCAGAGAATGTTAGATTGATCAGAACAACAGCCATTACATAATCTTTCTATAATTTTCATGCACAAGTAATTTCAAGAAGATTGACCTCAAGTACTTCCTTCCTTCCTGTCCGCACAGTAATCTCGTGCCAAGGTTCTTGTGTTATTTTCTTTTCCAGTGAGCCCTTTGATGGTCTCTTGTGAGTGGCCCAAATAAGTGACAGCACAAAAAACAATTATAAGACTAACTTGTAATTTCATTGCTTAAGAAATGGTAGCTTTCCAGCCATTGTGACTGCATGCTCCCAGGTTGAGGTAGTAGGTTGTATAGTTTAGAATTACATCAAGGGAGATAACTGTACAGCCTCCTAGCTTTCCTTGGGTCTTGCACAAAGCAACATGCCAAGAATGATCATGGTTCCTCCAGGCCTTTTTTTTTCCCCTAGGAAAGCCTATTAAAGGTAAGATTGGGTAGTTATTTTATTGGTATTTTAGAATTCATGTTTCATTTAATTCTTATACCCATGCTACATTTTCATGTTTTGCTTCTTTGGGTTGGATTTTGTTTTACCAAAAACATGAGACTTGGAGAGATTCAGATTATCAGTTATCCATTGTCAAAAGATTACTGAATAACAACACAAAATCTCAGTAGCATATAACAATAAATATATATTTTGCTTATAAGTCTGTGGATGCATGACTGAGAATGAGAAGTTTTTCTGGTCTTGGTTGTTCTCATTCACTCCAGCTGCCAGATGCAGGCTGGGTTACTAGAATGACCAGGACAATTCAGATCTATTCCATGTGTCACATACTCCAATAGGCTGGTCCCAGCACATTCTCATGGTGGAGGAAGAGGAGCAAAAACAATAACAGGCCAAATGTCTTAAATATTTTTAAAGCAAGCTTATGCCTGCTTTATGCTTACTAATAATTCATTGGCCAAAAGAAGTCATATGACCAGGCATGGCAACAAAGTTTGATGGTAAAGGGCATGAACTCAGAAAGGCATGACAGATCAGACTGTTTTTGTAATCACATTCTACTTTCTTAAGTTTTACCAAATCGAAAGCAATCATGTATCCTCCATCTTAGGACGCTCCCAAGATCAAGAACCATATTTGTGAATTTACACTTTGGATTTTAGGTGAAGCCAGTCTTTGACTGAATACTGTTTATATCCCTGTTAATGAGTGTGATATCCTCCAACCAACTTCCCTGGGGAAAGTACCAAGAGACTGAGATGGTAGTAGTGTGGATAGATTGTCTCAGCATACAAGGCTTTGTCGTTTCATTGTGATAACTAATGAACAGTGGAGATTTTGCCTGATTTAGACTGACCTCATACAACCTTCCCTGGTAGCTCAGATGGTAAAGTGTCTGCCTACAATGTGGGAGACCCAGGTTTGAGCCCTGGGTTGGGAAGATCCTCTGGAGAAGGAAATGCTCCAGTACTTGTGCCTGGAAAATCCCATGGACCGAGGAGCCAGTCCATGGGGTTGCGAAGAGTCGGACACAACTGAGCGATTAACATTTTCATACAACCTACACAGCATGTGAGCAGCACTGTAACTCAGTATTTTGGCTGAACCTGTTTGCTCCAAGTTTAGATACTTCTCAGTAGAAAATGCAGAAAGGTGATCAGAAAGGGATTAATGAGGTTATTCTATTCATTTTACTATTTCCTGACACTTAAATATATAACGTGTAGAAGAAAATGGTTTTGCTATCTAACTATAGCTCTCTCTTCACTACCACCTCCTGCTGCTACATTTTTTAAAAGATGTGATCACTGTGTAACCATTTTAATTCCATGCTCAAGTATTTTCATGGTGAATCAAACTGTGACATCACTAACAGGTCAAGGGTAACTAGTCCCAATTTGATGATGTAGCATAGCAAAAGGTCCACTGTTATTAGGCCACTGTGCAGGTCTACAGCAAAAATAGGGGAAAGACCCTCAGGCTTATGTACAGTCTTCATTTCTTAGCTAATTCATCCTTTAGAAGAGCCTGGGGTCTCGCTCTGGAAGATACTGTCATTACTTTGTCACATTTATTATGAGTTTGATGGGAAACACAGTTACTACCTGTGTCTGTGTTGGCTAAGAGTTTGTATATTAAACATCTGTAGCTACTTGACGTATAAGGACCTACTTAATATTGTTTATACATTTATAAAGCTTTTTTTTTTTTCAATCGAATTACCTTCCCATACAAGACAATAATGTCCTCTCCTTTGCTGTGGCATAAACTTGAGTGATTTCACACAGCCATAGTTTCCAAAGGCAAAGTAGTGTTTGGGGTCTTGTTTCTGAAAACAGACTAACTTTCATTATGGTTGAATTTCTCCTGACTTTATAATAAGGTTGTATCCACCAGAGTTCAAATCACGTTGTCTTTGCTTTCAGAATGACTATGGTATCTAGAAGGTCATACCTTTGTGTTTTTCAGCCAGTAGCTCATGGTAGGACAAAGAGTTTGGGAACTGCATGGAAAATAAATTATGGAGGCTACTTTAGATGCAACTTAGTCTCATCAGTAATACATGGGTAAAGTATTCTTCAAAATGATTTCATTCCTTATCTTCATCTTTGGTGAGTATGAGTTCTGTTTCCTCAGAGAAACTCGTCACTGAATTTTATATCTGAAAGTCATTCTTAGTCCCAGAAATCCCAAGTACACAATTAATGCAATAATCATAGCTTGACTTCTGAGAATTAATCTTGGGATTTAAGAAGAAAAAAAATTGTTGCAGCATGCTACATTTTTTAATACCCTCAAAAATTATAATATCTATAATGGGTGATGTGAATGCTATTTTAACTTTTCAAAATCTAGTGATTTAGTGCAGCTATTTTCTAGCACGCTAAGTTTCAAAGCATAGACGTGTTACTGGCGACTTGACCAGCTTCATCAACATGAAATGTTTTGCTGCCACAATTTAAGGAGGCTCTGACAGTTAGTATGGTGAGTTTATAAGCTTTCCTGAAGACATGTCACCTGTATTTCTTTATTTGTGCATATCAGATTCTTTTTGACTTGGTTTATCAGTAGAAGCATTTAACTAGTATGTGATAACACAGTCAGCCCCTTCTGGTACTCCCAAAGTCATTTATACAGGTGATTATACAGTTCCAAAGTTTTTCAGGACTAACACTAGCCTTTTCCAAGTTGGTTTTGGCTCATGTCTTCACTGAGCATTGCTGAAAGACCCAGGGAGGACTAAGTAAACCAAGTTTTTGTTAATTCAGTCAATATATATTGGGTTTGCTAAAGAGTTTCTTTGCGTTTTTACATACGATATTGACATCTTAACAAAATTTTGAGCCAACCCAATATTTTCTAACTATTTAGTGCAAGTTTGGACTGCAAATAGAATAATACCCTACCTCATTACTATTCTGGTCTCACTATTTCCCCTACATCTCTTGCCCTCCACATTCTAACTCCACCGCAACACTTGAATTTCTGTTCCGAGAGAGACTGATCTTTGATGATCTTCAATAGTTTCTTTCTCTAATAGTTGTTCTTCTAAGTTCTATTGAACACTTCCTTTAAATAGCCTTTATCAAACTTTAATTACTGTGAACCCCTCAGGGATCTTGTTAAAATGCAGGTTCCGATTTAGGAGGTCTGAACAGGGCCTGAAATGTGGCATTCCTACCGACTCTCAAGTGAGGCTGGTGCCATTGGTGTGTGGAGCACACTTACCTGGGTAGCAAAGTTTTATGTAATCAAATGTTTCTAAATTCCAAGATGGTCAGACACTTAGGCTGAAGGAAAAACATTTGGAGACAGCTTTGCATCTTTAGATAAGTACAACAGATTTCCTCTTTAATTGCAATTGCACAGTTTATCTTTTACAAATGTTTTAGTCTCTTTCACTAATATAGAACCCTAAGATGCCACATTATGAAAGTTGCATTTTAGAAACAAGGACCTTGTGACATTGAGTTTAGTCCTAAGGTCTTCATATGACCCTGACTATTCATTCAGCATACACATCCTCAATTAGAGCCTGTAAAGAGAATCCACGGGGGCAAAAAAAAAAAAAAAAAAGAATCCACGGGGGCATGAGTGCAGGTACCAAACCTGGTTTTGCCCTATTCAAGTAATTTAAGCCTCCTGAACATCAGTGCCCAGTTACACATATCCTTGGACTAGAACTGGTCTTTCTGAGGGACTTTTCAAAGGAATATGCAATTCTGAGACTGTCATTCAAAAATGGTAGATGACAGTGTCTAGAATTTTACTTCTTAGCCTCCGTATTCTCCTGCCTTATAACATAAAAGTGGAAATTTCCACTTCTATGTCCGTACTGTCAAAGGAACATGACCAGAATAGTAAGAAACAATTTGCAGTAGTGGTTACCACACCAAGATGCTAACACAGAAAGCCACATTAAGGCAATGGAAAAAAAAAAAACAGCCTAAGAAAACAGTAAATATTAATTCCCTCATTCCTTCCATGGTTTGTAGATCATTAGGATAATAAAGAAAAGTAAATTAATTTCTGCCTAGTTAATGTCTGTGAACAGGGTTAAAAGCACTGAATATCATTTTACAGGAGAGATTATCTCAGTGGTAAGCGAGAGGGGGCTATGTCGGGCATGTGAAATTCACCACCTCCTTCCCTGGTTCCTGTTTGAGCTCTTTCTAAACAAAAATTATGTGCTTCGTGCTCCACCGCCAACTGCAGTATGGAGCACACGAGAGCTTCTGTGGCCCTTCTCAACCCTTTTACATCAGTCACAGAACTCCCACTGTTCTGTGCTAATGCAAAATGCAATAACGTGTAGCATCAGGACATCTCTGAGTCAAGAGGTTAACGGAAAACACATCTCCCATTGTGTTCCTGCAGCTCTGATACTGTTAATGGTGAAAACACCATGGAGACAAATAGATCTCTCTTTATTCAGGAAGCTTTGAGTGAAGAGAAAATATATATGACATCTTTACAACATGAGAGCCCTCTCTATATGGTGCATTAAGGAAGAATGGGGGAGGGGAGAGGTTCACGTAACATCATGCTTGATAAAGCTTGCATCTTGTCTAGGGGGAGTTTTCTGTTGCCTTCATTTTCATTCCGTTGCTCTAATATTAATAAATTCTTCCAGTTATGGCAGGGGGTGGGGGGAGGGAGTGAGATTTAATCTTTCAAGGTACAAATTCAGAGAAAGGGGACTCTTTGGATAAGTATAGTGGAAGCCTTTATGGAGAATCTTCTAAAATGTGTCAGGAAGAGGTGTGTGATGACATAACTCCCTTTCGCATCCTGCTCTTATGTATCTTCTCCTTCTCCGTTGTGCGCTTCCATGCTTCCAGATAGAGGTTATGGACCAATAGACTTGTGACAGGGAACCAAGGCAAACCCTACCCTCCTAAACCCACATTATAATTATGCTGAGATTTTTAGTTAAAAATTACCTGAAAGTAGATTGACTGTTTTATACGGCCATATAAAGATCAGCGTGATCTTCTTATTCATTCACTTGAGAATGTCCCTTGGGAAAATCTTAGTCAGGGTTACTTCTTGTTCCTATAGAACTTTAAAAAGAAATTTGTTTTATAGTTTATGAATTACAATCAGAAGCTAAAATTGGGGTGTTCTATTCTTTAGGACCTAAAGACTTTTCAGTCTGTAGTTAAAAATTCTGGGTCAAGAATCTATTTTGGGAGGGTATCTGCACAGGTTTAGATGTACCAAATAATTATCAAAATTTTAATGTTATGTATAGTTTTTGAGGGAGTTCCCTAGTGGCTCAGATGGTAAAGAATCTGCCTGCAGTTCAGGAGACCCAGGTTCAATCCCTGGGTCCTGGGTCAGGAAGATCCCCTGGAGAAGGGAATGGCTACCTGCTCCAGTATTCTTGCCTGGAGAATCCCATGGACAGAGTAGCCTGGTGGGCTACAGTCCATGGGGTTGCAAGGAATTGGACACGACTGAGTGACTAACACACACACACACACAATTTTTGAAGCACTTGAAGGGCATACATTATTGATTACCACTCGATTCAGTTAGATGACTCCACTGGGAGGGGAAGAGTAAGTATTTGCATCCAGCTTTTGCATTGGACTGGACACTTTTGGGATGCGTTTTCAAACCAGGCTGATGTCCTTCAATACTGGTACTCTAATTGTTGATTCTTTTGCATCAGGGCAGGGCAGCCAAATTTCATGCATAAAAGTTCATCAAGTCTGGGAAACAAGAAAAGAACTTTCAGAATGACTCATTGTTTAATGAATAAAGCCCCAAGTGTTCTGTGGTTGCTGTTTTAAAATTTGAGGAAAATGTATAGAATCCAAATCATAACTTGAATTCCAAATTGGAGCAGATCATGCTCAGTTGTGAGGCTGCAGGGTTATAGCAAACTGTTGTTGTTCAGATGCTAATAAGCAACTTCCAAGCATAAATGGGACACTCATGTTGTGTGTTCTGAATCCTCTAAAGGGTTCTTCATTAATCTATTTGTAGCTTTTTGTTATTAAGTAATGAAGTGCTGCTAATACACTGGAATCTGTATGCAAAACACATTAAATCAAGCATAATTCAAGGAGAATATATATCCCCAGAGACTGAATAGAAAGGTGCAAAGTGAACTTATGGGAATTAAACTTTGTGGGGTGAGGTGAGGTGGGCTGGGGTAGGGAGAGTAAACTTTCTATTACCTTTCATGACCACCAAGAAGCAGAGTTTTCTGGTTAACCAGTATAGTTTTGGGGACTTCCCTGGTGGCTTGGATGATAAAGAATCCACCTGCAATGCAGGAGATCCAGGCTCAATCCCTGGGTCAGGAAGATCCCCTGGAGAAGGGAACGGCAATCCATTCCAGTATTCTTGCCCAGAGAATCTCGTGGAAAGAGGAGTCTGGCAGGCTACAGTACGTGGGATCGCAGAGACACAACTGAGTGACTAACACACACACAATATAGTTTTCAACAAAGTCGCCATATATGAGGTTCATGAATAACCAAATTAAAAAATAAAGATTATATTCTGCTTAAGGCTAAGGTTGTTCTAAATATGATATTCTTGAAGATTTATAAGTTATTTAGAATTCAGTATGCTTCAAGACCACCATTATCTTGTATAGTTACTTAATAGTTGATGTGTAGAAGTGCCAGTTACAGACCTCACATTGGCAGAATACTGGTTAAATTAGATTTCACCATTTATGTTCCACAGCTTAAGCTGGAAATTTGTGTTAATATTGACTGTGATCTCATCTAATGGAAAAGTGCCAAAATTCTGTTGCAAATGAAACGCTCCTCTTAACCAATCTACCACAATTCTTAGTTATGAATACAGCATATACATTATCCTGTGATCTTGGAGGGTTCTAAATTTAGCCAGTTTTCTTGGCTAGTCTCTGCCTTGCCAGATATCCTGTCTACCTTTTTCCATCCTGTTCTGTGCTCTTGGAGGTTGGCCTTCATGGGCTATCTCAACAATCTCTTGCCTTCTGGCTTCAGCGTGTGTTTGGTGAGAGGCAAGCACCAGCAGGAGACCCAAGGGAGCATGCAGGTCAGTTTAGGGCACATCAACCCCTTGTTCTCTCAGACCTAGGTGGCTGATGACTTCCTCTCTTGTCAGTCCTCAGATACCTCCCCATTTCTTTTTAATCTCTTTACCTCTGCTTGATCTTTGCAAAAAATACTTTGATTAACTTCCCTTTGCTTCCCCATCAGTCTACCATTCTCCTGTCCGCACTCTGATTTTCCAGCTAAGTCTTTACAAGTTAGATAACAGAAATTAGTCCCTTACGTCCCACCCTGTGTGGGACGTGAGGGGTGGCAGAGTAGATACGTATCTTCTCCATAATACTTTAAGCTCTGGAAGGGCGGGGGCCATGTCTAATGCCCTTTATAATTTTCAGCAACACCTGGGGGTTGACCTAGGTGTTAGGGCTTAGCCCATGGTTCATTCTTAGTCAATGTGGAGAGTCTTACTGAGTTCCTCTGGGACCCTTAAATTTGTTATTGGCTTAAAATGGATTGTAAGCTCTTGATGTAGGATGTATACTTCGGAAAGTCAAGGACCACATTTTTTTCAACATTTTTAGTATACTCTCATGTGATACAAATACTGTACCTACATGAAATACTAACTCAATAAAAACAGAAGATTTACTCCATGGGTTAGGTTGATTTGTGTTTAGTAGATGAGAAACAATTATGTTTAAAGTGTTTAAATCTAATTTTTCTTTTACATTATCGTTCCCTACTATTTGTTATTTTTTCCTATTTGTGTTATTTTTTGAATATTTGTTTATATGACTTTTACTTCTTCGTTTGTATTGATAATTTTCTGAAAATAATGTAGGTAGAAGGAACATGCCTGGTGCAGTTAAAATAGGACTTAAGAACTGCAGAATAAAAAGAATAGTTACCAGAACAGATATCTTCACTGTTTCTTTGTAGTTCACATTGCCAACTTACTCTTTGACTTTCACCATAAAGCCAGACCTCTCCATACTTTGTGTCAAAATTATTCCCAATTCTATGAAGCGTAGCAAATATAGAAATAGAAAGCACTTTGATTCTGAAAGTAATAAGCTGTTATCATATTGTATTCTACTGTATTCACTTCCTACTTTGCTCAAACCAATGTTTTAACATCTAATTGCTCCAAAATTTGTGAAAACAGGAAAAACAGTTTGAAAGAATTTGCCTTTGGACTTCCAAAGAAGGGAAACTGCCTGGTTAGTTCAAAGAGCAGACTCCTCACTGTTCATATTTTGAAAACAAGATCATTTCTTCAACAAACAGAGAGGATTGAAACACTGTGGACTTAGATTAAGTTAAACTTTGTGTCTCCTTGATAAGTGAAACTGTTTAATGATAATTTTATTAGTCCACTTGGGAAGTGACCAAAGCACTGTTAGATAAGTTAAAACCAAAAAAGCACGGAAAATATTTTTGCCAACTGTTTCTTCTTGGCCTCTTGGCAAAGATCAACAATTACGTTCCCTATCTAGGGACTATCTCTTGTGGGCCAGACCGGATGATCTAATAGGTCTTTATAATCTCTAAATACTGTGACTTTTATCCCCAAGTGAACTACATAGTTTATTTACATAGAAACATACTCACAGGCTTAAGGAAATGCAGTATGACTAATGGTAAGAAAAGTGAGCCAGGATGACTTAAGTGACTTTTTTTTTCTAAATAGGATAAGTAAATTAAAATCATAGACGTCCTCTCTAGTTCTCTTCCAGCATCTCAATATGTAAATCTTAGATGTCAGAATTTCCCAGTAGTGAGTGAGTTTCATACCACCAGCAAATTATAAACATGTTTGCCTGTTAAATCAGCAAACTTTTGCTGTGCTTATCCAGAAAGCTCTTCAATGGAGATTTGGTTTAATTGTTTTAATTTCATATTCTGTTCTGGGCACATGGGAAATTAGAAATGTTGGGAATGATAGGAAAGTAAAAATCGCTAGAAAATGTGAGCATTATAAAGAAAGCATATTCACTGTTCATTTCAACATTATTAAGAATGTGTTTTTGTAACCTTGGGCTACATTTATTTAGACAAATGATGTATTGGGAGGAATCTTATTATTAATAAAAAAAAATTGTTTCCTCAGGACTTTGTTGGCAAAGAGAACATTTTTAAGGTCTCTTTTCTTTATCTATGTTATAGCAATAGTTCATGCTTTCTCCATAAGGTAATACTTTGAATAGTGTATCTGGGACTAAAAGTCAAAATTTTTGTTCTTGATGCTTTTTAATTTTTTAACCAAATCTTCTCCATACTTGACATTGGCCTCCCTTAAAAATAAATAGAGGGACAGTCAAGAGATCTTATTTCCAGAAGGCTTAGAGTTTCTCAGTTGATTTCTTGCCAACTCACTCTGGAATACACAGGGTAGAAGAATGTGGTTAAGATACACCAATTGAGCAAGCAGATGATAAAATCCTAACATTACCCATAGATTGTGTTCATGAGACAATTGGACAAATTTCAGGGTGATCTTTATTTCCAGAGGTGGTGTCCGGATGCTGACCCTTTCTGATGAAAATAGTGTTTATGAGGAATTCTCTCTGGGGGCTTGATGAGTGAGACAGCCATTCTATTGTGCTTTCTGCTTTCAGCCCTGAAGTATCATTTGGAAATCCCTTCTATTTCAGCCCTGAGGAGTGGGGCCATATAAATATCACACGTTGTTTTCTGACACCCTATTGTTTATTGCACAATTATGTTACTCATCCATAAACTAAAGCCTTTCTTAAAAGATGATTATTTTTCCACAGGTTCCCTTATAGTATATGCTGAAAGCCCCAATAAGTCACTCCCAGTCACCTCTGTCATGAGAAGACAGTTCTCATGGTCATTTCCCATATGGGATGAAGCATGATTTCTCATCCTGCAGTCTCAACGGTTTAAGTGAGAATACCACCCTCATGGATATAGCTCATTTTACTAATTGATCTCAGTTTAGGTTCTCATCAGGTCTTCCCTGGTGGCTCAGATGGTGAAGAATCTGCCTGCAAAGCAGGAGACCTAGGTTTGATCCCTGGGTCAGGAAGATCCCCTGGAGAAGGGAATGGTTACCCATTCCAGCATTCTTGCCCGGAGATTTCCTAAATTCTAAACAAAGCTGAAGCTCCAGTACTTTGGCCACCTGGTGAGAGCAGCAGGCTCATTGGAAAAGACCCTGATGCTGGGAAAGGTTGAAGGCAGAAGAAGAAGGTGGCCAAGGAGGAGACACTGGGCAGCATCACCAATTCAATGGACATGAACTTGGGCAAACTCCGGGAGATAGTCAGGGACAAGGAGGCCTGGTGTGTGCAGTCCATGGGGTTGCAAACAACGACGTATCTCATCACATGTTCTACCTGTGATTTATCTTTGTTCTCAGTTACTTTCATAGCTTATGCTTTGAAATGATCCTAAAACTTAGATTCCTGTCTAGGGCTTCTTCATGGTTGAGGATACCTTTGTTTTTCTGGTTTGTGTCTTCCCAAGTCAAGCTGGAAGGTCACTGTCTGTTTCTTTCCCTCTCACCTCCCTCAGGCAGCTCTTTCTTCTGTGTTCACGTAATACTTTGTTCAAACAGCTGCCCCATCATAGGATGTGAATGTTACATATGTCTGTTTTACTGATAGCTTTTGTGAATTCTTTGATGGAATGGACACCATTTTAATCATCCTTCTCTTCCCAGGCTGACACATAATAGTTATTTAATAAGTGTTGGTTCAGTTGAATCACATTCTCTTTCAATAAACAATTTTTGACAGGTCTGTGATTTAGGAAGTATTAAACTCAGATAACTCACCTTTGTATACCTCACACTTAAGTTCTGTATTATAGTATTCTGTAACATCTAGAGAATTTTTTCCTTTCATTCTGCTATTGTTTCAGCGCACAAGATTGAATCTGAAATAGGGTCAATTGCCAAGTCAAAATAGGGGGTGCCATTGAAGCTTGGCTTTTGAAAAGTTTTCCTCAGAATGTTGGGAGTTTCTAGAAATTAAAGGGTTTATTAAGCTACAAGAACAAGAATAAGCCCCGAGAGAAGTATTTGCATGCTTATCAGAACAAAATTGACTAAGTTTCATCACTTAATTTTTATTTCACAGTAATCTCATGCAATTTCCCTGCAATAGGACAAAGCACGAGGGAAGTCATCTCCCTTTATATTGGACCCTTTTTTGCATTGCTCACTGAGTGCAGATAGAACTATCATGGTCATGAAGATGATGGATGGTTGTCTTTGATGTTACTAAGCTTCCACAGTTGTTGTAGCTTCCTACTGAGTTACATTTCTAGTAGAGTTTTTGAAGTGTTTTTTAACTAAGAAATGTATTTTATGATTCTGGTGGTGGTGATGGTGATTTGTTTCATTAGTATTCATGATGCAAGCAGAATAGACAGTAAACACTAAGTTACTTTTTACACTTAATCAAAAATTTAAAAGTCCTTCAAATGAAGTAATGTACCATTGCAATAATATCCATTCAATCTAAGAATTCACTGAATGTACTTTGTCTTCTGTTCTCTTTTACTTTTTTAATCCCAGGGATGAAAGAAATCTTGCTATCTAGAAGGATTTCAGTACAACTGTACCTAAAGAGTTGATGTCACAATAATTAATCACTCATCAGTTTCTCCAATCAATTTTACTTTATCAACTGACTTTTAACTTACTACTGTTTTGTTTACTCTTTCCTGTGTCTATTTCAGGTTTTAATCTATCAATAATATGAGCTACTAACACTGTTTTTAGTCTTTTCTGTTATACACAGACCATATTATATATACATATATATACTTTATGTATATTATGTCCATACCCATATTAGGCATATATATATACTTTATATATATATATTTATGCATGTATTTTTATCTATCTATCTATATAAAGTAGTTTACTGAGCATTTGCACTAGGTGTTGTGATGAATGTGAGATAGATATGTTTCCTGCCCTCAAAGATCTTGAAATGTAGGGAGGAGAATAAAATAATTACTTAAAAACACAAGTGTACTAAGTACAATTCCAGAATGCTTGGTGAGTCAGAGAAAGAGGATATTTCCAAATATTGAAGCAGAGTAGGCTTCATAGAAAAGATGTATTTTGAGCCGGGCCTTAAAGAATGGGTAAGATTGTGAGGGATAGAGATTGGGGATAAGGTATTTCTGACAAAAGGAAAATATAAATAAGGGGCTTGATTAAAGAGAAGAAGGACCTATGTAAGAATGGAAATAGTCCATCCAGGCTTAGACATAGTATGAAAATGGATTTAATAGAAGAAAAGTCTTTACAAGTAGTCTGAAATCAGTTCTTCAAGGGACTTTAATGCCATGTAAAGGTGTTTGGAGTTTTGCAGGTAGCTAGGTACTGTGTACTTTAAGATGATTAATTAGCTTATAAAATGGACAGGACAGGATGGGGGGAGACTATTATTTAAGGACGTATTACCACAGACAGGTGATCTGTGTATCAGTCTGAATTAGAGTATTGGCAATATGTATAGAACGGAGGGACAATTTGACATATCCTGTCTGTGCAATTGGATTTCAATAGTAGATGAATAAGGATGGTAAAGATTTGTTGAAGTTTGATTGAGTAAATTAATTTATTTTGGATTTTAACAGTATCTTGTGAATGTTTACAGAAATAGTTGGCAGACCAGGAATGGAAGTAGAAGAAACAAATGGTGATTACTCAAGGTCATAATTTGGAAAGTTAAAAGATGTAAAAGGTTGAAAGATATGTCTTTGGGTGCTAGTGAAAGCATCGTTGAAGTTACTTCACAAGTGCTACTGAATTAAGTACAGCCAGGTAGGGTTTCCCTCATAGCTCAGTTGGTAAAGAATCTGGCTGTAATGCAGGAGACCCCGGTTCAATTCCTGGGTCAGGAAGAGCCGCTGGAGAAGGGCTAGGCTACCTACTCCAGGATTCTTGGGCCTCCCTGGTGGCTCAGAGGTAAAGAATCTGCCCGTAATGAAGGAGACCTGGGTTCAGTCCTTGGGTTGGGAAGGTCCCCTGGAGAAGGGAAAGGCTACCCACTCCAGTCTTCTGGCCTGGATAATTCCATGGACTCTACTATACAGTCCATGGCGTCGCCAAGAGTCAAACACAACTGAGCGACTTTCACTTCACTTCACTTCAGATAGAACTGATTGTCTTGGGGGATATAATGAAATTTTGGAGTTTCTAAGTCACAAATTGAAATGAATGGATTTACTAGAAGTGAGGAATGGATGTGTGAAAATTAAGAGAGGCTTTCCTGAGATTGAGACTGTTCCAGATTTTGATGAACTTCAAGTTGTGGCCAGGTGTACTGATGACTAAAATGAAAAGGAAATCAGTTTCATTGGACTTGGTGAGGCCAAGGCACTGAGAAGACCCTCAGTGTAGCCAGGGTGGGGGGAAAAAAAGGCCATAAACTGAGATAGAACTAATTATAGAATTAAAGCGCCGTCAAACTGGATGAAAGTTCAGAGACAAATGTCCATTCATATTTATATTTCCATCTCTAAGAAAAGTGTGATACTGTAATTGGGCAAGTCTTAGTGAAGAAGCCCCACTCTTTCTGCTGAGTTCTAATAAGTGAAGAATTTTCCATTACTTTCTAATTTTCTGAGAATTCAGTCCACGTTTTGAAATGTAGATATTGTACTTATTCACTAAAGGCAAGAATATAACTTCACAGTCATTGGACGTGTTTAAAGGTACAGTCAGTCCTCATTACTTATGAATCCCATATTTGCAAATTCACCAACTGACTAAAACTTATTTACTTGTAAACTCGAATTAACATTGGTGGTGCTTTTGTGGTCAATTGCAGACAAGCACAGGGCAGCGAAAAATTTGTGTTGCTGGTATACACCGCCTCCCAGCTGGGGTTGAACAGTATGACTCTGCCTTCTTGTTGAAGCTCTTGTATTGTGTCCTTTGGGGGATTTATTTATTTATTTATTTTTACTTCAGTGAATTTTTTTTTTTTTTTTACCATTTTTTGTTTGCATCTTTGCACATTTTGTTGATGATTTTGCTGTTTAAAATGGCCTCCAGGAGTAATGCTGAAGTGCTGCCAAGCGTTCCTAAGCACAGAAAACCGTGACACGCCCTATGGAGAAAATACGGGTGTAGATACACTTCATTCACACAAGCTATGGTGCTGTTGGCCATGAAATCAATGTTAGTGAGTCACCAATATGTATTAAACAAGATGTCTTCAAATAGAAACATCCATAAAAGATTATGTACTGATCAGAGGCTTATAGGAAACGACCCCTGTATTTCCTCCAGGAGGAATTCTTCAGTATTCCCTAATGCGATATTCTCAGCATCTCTGTAGAAAGTAACTGCTAAACATAATGGAAGTCAACTATACCTTGTTTCCATTAAAGATATCTGTCTTAGTTGTTTGGGTCCCCACTCAAGTTCCTTTTGACTCATGACCATTCCCTCTGAAAAGTGTATGAGCTTTGCATAAACACTGTTCTCTTGTTAACTGGTTGATGAAATCAAAATATGATCTACTTAAATTGTATTTTGAAGGAATTTTAGACCTGTGGACAAGTTGCAAAATAGTACAATGTTTATCTGGATTCCCCTTATGTTAACATTTCTATAACCACAGTAAAATTACCATAACCAGGAATTTAACATTGTTATAATGCTATTAATACTAGCTTATTACACCTTACTAGAATTTCTGTTTTCCTTTAATGCCCATTTTCTGGTCCAGGCAGCATTCTGGGATTCCACATTGCATTTGGTCTTGTTCCTTCGTCTCTTTCAAAACAGAATAGTTCTTCAGTCTTTCTTTGTCTTCCGTGGCCCCAACATTGTTAAAGGGTACTGCTGCTCAGATATTTTGTAGTTTGAATTTTGTGATGTTTTCTCATAATTAGATTGAGGTTATCCATTTTTGGCAAGGATACTACCGAAGAGATGATGACATCATATTAGGGTCAATGATGTCAATATGTTATCTTACTGGTGATGTTAATTTCGATCACTTGGTTAAGGTAGTGTCTTCCATGTTTCTCCACTAGAAAGTTACTCTTTTTATCTTTGTAATTAATCAATGGAGGATTTTTTTTCTATTTTAAAATTTTCTAGAAGATTGCTTTTCAACCAGTGAGCACAATATTACCAATCAATTCCATTCTGAGCAGTGATAAGTAGTTGGCATAATTTTTAATGGTGTTAGCTGACAGCCTAGTTGGGAAGATAGAAATAGCACACACTGTGGTACATGTACACAATGGAGTATTACTCAGCCATTAAAAAGAATACATTAGAATCAGTTCTAATGAGGTGGATGAAACTGGAGCCAATTATACAGAGTGAAGTAAGCCAGAAAGAAAAACACCAATACAGTATACTAACACGTATATATGGAATTTAGAAACATGGCAATGATAACCCTGTATGCGAGACAGCAAAAGAGACACAGATGTATAGAACAGGCTTTTGGACTCTGTGGGAGAGGGAGAGGATGGGATGATTTGGGAGAATGGCATTGAAACATGTATACTATCATGTAAGAAATGAATCACCAGTCTAGGTTCGATACAGGATACAGGATGCTTGGGGCTGGTGCACTGGGATGACCCAGAGAGATGATGATATGGGGAGGGTGGTGGGAGGGGGGTTCAGGGTTGGGAATTCATGTACTCCTGTGGCAGATTCATGTCAATGTACGACAAAACCAATACAGTATTGTAAAGTAAAACAATAAATTTAAAAAAAATGAAAAAATAAAGTGTTATATTAATACAAGGAAAGATATAGAGAACTACATTGTGGCAAATTGTGCAACACAAAGTATAAAAACTACAGGATTGATTAAGGAAGACTTCTTGTGGGAAGCGGAAACTCCTAACGCACTCGGAAGAGTGAGTAGGGTTTTTCTAGCTAGAACTTTGTAATTCAGTGAAGTGTATCGTGTTTAGCTCCTTGGGAACTGTGCTAGGATCTGGGAAAGCATAGATAGAAAACAGAATCCTTACCTTTAAAGAGCTCTGTCTAGTGAGAAGGACATATGTGTCTGTAAGTGGAAGGCAAATGTGATTACTGCGGTATAGTGATGGGAGAGGAGAGGGTTGTACAGGTATGGAAGAGCAATACCACACTTTAGAGATGAAAGAAGCATAACCTTCAGGTTATCTAGCCCAAATCAGTGCAGTCTAAGAATGCCAAGAAGTTCCTGTGACGATGTCATTCAATCTGTATTTGAACATTTCTAGTCCCAACAAATTACTTTCTCAAAACATCTTATTTCACTCATTGGTATCTTTTACTACTTTTTAAAGCTAAAATTTACCTCCTCCAAACTTTCACCAGGGAATCTAGCTCTTTCCTCTTTTGGCATGAGAGAATATTTCTACTCTCTCTTAGGAGGATAGTCCTTAGAAGTAGACATTGCATCCTTCCTTAATGTCCTTATTTCCAGTTACATGTGAGTAAATTTATATACAGATCTTTCACAAGTCTTCATGTATTTGTTTGTCAATTGATATGGCAACCAGAATTGAAGATATTCTCAAGCTTTATAAGCAATGCTCAACATCATGTAACTAGTCTCTAGACAACATAATTCAATTAATCCAACCAAAGTGTGCTTTATTTTGGGGCAAAACTGTTAGCTTGGCTTGTATTTTCCTTGTAAATAATCCCTGCCCCCTTGCTCTCCTCCTCTTGCCCTCACCCTCACTCTGATCTCCTCTCTTATAAATATTTTAGAATAATTATTATGTGAAGTCTCCCCTACAAAGTGCAGTCGGGGTTTTGAGCCTGGCATTCAAAACTTATTTATTTCTGTCATATTGTGTGCTCTTCATTTTGACTTCTTGTTGGAGTTCTCTTTGAATGTTAATCTTGTCATCTGGCATGGCTTTCATTTCCCCCCACTTTTGATATCTACAGATTTGATAAGAATAGAATCTATTTTTATCCAAGGCCTTAATAAAGTAAACAAGACAGGTCAAGAACAGAGCTCTTGGGCACGCCGTATATGTCTGGTTCTTTCACAATATAAAAAGCTCCCAGTTGCACTGTCTTTCAGCCTCCCTGTGTTTCTCTGGAGGGAACTGGCAGGGGAGAGAGCAGGGCATGCTGTTTGACAGCCATGAGCCTGACCTAAACAGAGCCCAAGGTGGCGCATTGGCCAGGTTCTACTTCATGGAAGGAGAGTCACATGATGTCCTGTCCTAAAAGCCAGGAAGAGCCATCCTTGCTAGAGACAGAAATTCTATAATGTTTTACTCCTTATGGGATTTTCACACATGCATGGTCTTGTAGATATGGAACAGCATGAGATAAGTTGCCAATGAAGATTTGGGGGTAGGGAATGACAAAAAAAAAAAAAAAAAAAAGCAGGATTTAAGGCAGAATATTCTGTTAATGGAACTCCAGATGGACCAGAAGGGGAAGAAACTGGAGAACAGGAGGTTAGCAAGGAATGCCAGAGGTACCCAGGAAGTGAGGAGGCGAAGGACTTAGACAAAGACAGTAGTGGAAAGTGAAGAGAAAGGAACAAATCAGAGATATATGTTCCATTGAAGAGAAATAAAATTTTGTAACTAAAAGGGAGTTGGGGGAGGGAGGAGGAGGGACTAGTGAAAGACAACTGGCACATTTTAATCTGAAAGAATGGTGGCTCGGCAAGCAGAAACAAAGGAGCTGGTAAAAGGAATCTTGGTCAGGGTGAGGTTGGTTTTTCTTGTGTCTGTGTTTGCCTTAATGGTGATGAGAGATGAGTAACATTCATCAGAACCTAAGACTGAAGAGTCATTGTCCACATTAGCATAGAAAGGGGATTTCTGAGGAATTTTATATTCACGTTAAAACTTAAATGCCCCCCTGGCAAGGCAGAACTGTAGGACCACTGCAGCGGTATGCACCTTTAGGTTTCCTGGCACATTGGTGGGTCGTTGTAAAAGTAATACACATTGTTTCTGGTTGACCCAAGGATCTCTTAACCTTGCAGATCCATTTATGCTCTTGCAGCTGGTAAATGTGGTTATGAACATCTTGGAAACAGAGGTTGGCTAGGATAAATCCAAAATCACAGAATGAGTCACAGGAATAAAATCCTGGGTTTTTTCATTCCTTCACCATCAGCAGATATTCTGACAAAGCTGTCTGCCTACTTCTAAATGGAGCATTCTGCTTGTTTCTTGCGATGAATGCCCAGTTTGTAGTCTCCCTACACCCAGATGCACACACACAAATGAGTGCTCAAGAGAGAATACAAAGATATTAACCTGAAGCCCCATCACAGCCTTTGGAGAAGACCCTGTTATTAAGCTCTTGAGGATCATCATCACCAGATATTCATTAAGCACCTTATTGTGCCTAGCTAAGGATGCACACACACTGGGCAAGCAGAAGTCACATGGCCTCACCCATGTGGAGCTCATGTCTGGGCATGTAGACCCTCCATTCAAGAGGAAGAGAGAATGTAATGTAAAATGGACAGACAGAAATGCTCAATGAACAAGGATTCAGTTTATGTTATACTGGAGAAAGGGAAATTGAGCAAGGCATTTTTGGTTAAGCTGATAGGGAACTTCCTCTCTCTTCTTCACAAGCTTCCCTTTAATCAGTCTCCCTAAAGATTTTGGCTAATCAGATTCTATACTGTGGGGTGGTCTGAAGACCCAAGAGCTAAATATGTTTGACTCTTTGTTGATTTACATTGTGGGCTCCTATTATTAGACATGAGCATTTTCCTTTTAAGTCCAACATATCATTCTTTTCCTTGTAAGCAAACATTGCCTATTCCTGATATGGCGTTAGTGCAGGTGTTCCGAGGTCTGGTTCTAACCTTGGATTATCTAGATCAGAGGCCTATCAAACTTTTATCTATAAAGGCCCAGACAGGAAACATTGTAGACTTTGCAGGCCATATGATCCTTGTTACAACTGAACTCTTTTGTAGTGACAAAGATGGTGTAGACACGAGAAAACAAATAGGTGTGATGAGGTCCCAATAAACTGGGTCTGGACTGAGTTTGACCCAGAGCTGCGATTTGCTGATTTAGAAAAGGCAGAGGACCCAGAGATCAAATTGCCAACATCCGCTGGATCATCAAAAAATCAAGAGAGTTCCAGAAAAACATCTATTTCTGCTTTATTGACTATGCCAAAGCCTTTGGCTGTGTGGATCACAATAAACTGGAAAATTCTGAAAGAGGTGGGAAGACCAAACCACCTGACCTGCCTCTNCTGCGATTCATGGGGTTGCAAAGAGTCAGACATGACTGAGCAACTGAACTGAACTGAACTGAACTGAAACTAAAAGAAAGAAGTTTGTTTGCTAACAGAAGTGTGTTAAAAACCAACTCAGAGGGAAGGACTAATTGAAAGAGTAACAATGAAACATATACATTACCACATGTAAAATAGAGAGCCAGTGGGAATTTGCTGTAGGACACAGGGAGTTCAAACCCAGTGTTTGGTGACAACCTAGAGGTGTGGGATGGGGTAAGAGGTGGAAGGAAAGTTCAAAAGGGAGGAGACCTGTGTATTATGACTAATTATGGTTAATTCATGTTGTTGTATGTTAGAAATTAACACAATATTGTAAAGCAATTATCCTCCAATAAAGAAGAAACAAAACAAAACCCAACCCATGTCTCCCTATATGTGATGAAAACTTCTTGGCCAGAAGAGAGAGTAATATGAAGAAATGGCAAAGTTCACCTGAGGTCTTCAGTCATAGAATTTCTCAGCAAATATAACTGCTCTCATCTATAATTTGTCATTTTTATTCAAACCTTCATTATAATTAGTCTTTGAGAGCTTGATTGCATTACCCATTTTGTTTCTGGGAGAAGGGATAACTATGTTCTGTTTATTAAATGTGCCTGGTTACTTCCTAAAAATGACCTTCTAGAAATTTTCCTCTTCTTAGCAGCTATATTAAGGGATCTCCTCCTGACTTGATTTTTTGGGGTCACATGTGCTTGCTGTACTCATTACTCCCCCTTCCCCTTGAAATCTTCACACTGGGACCACATTTACCCATTGCTTGTTTTTTTGTTGGTTTATTTCTTATTAGACAATAGTCTACTCTCCACTGACTGCACCAATAGAAAGCGGTGGCGTAGGTAACCTAGAAACTATGCTGTTTAGTTGCTCAGCCTTGTCTTACTCTTTGTGACCCCATGGACTGTAGCCACCAGGCTTCTCTGTCCATAGGATTTTCCAGGCAAGAGTACTGGAGTGGGCTGCCATAAATCACTCCAACTTTGGAATTCTTCATATGATTTTTGTGGGAACAGATTTACCCCTGTAGTTGTATTCTACCCAACTTAATATTAAAATCAACACTCATTTCTGGATCACCTCATTGACTGAAGTGATAGAAAAATATGTCTCTGATTAGGAAATTCAGTTGAGTTGGGTGGATAATAAGAAATTTGAGTATATGAATAGCTAGATAACTACTGACATGCCAATAAAAATATGTTTAAAAGCCCTATTATTTGTCATGGACATGTAACATTTACTTAAATATTATTCAGTTCAGTTCATTTCAATTGCTCAATCATGTCTGACTCTTTGCCATCCATGGACTGCAGCACGCCAGGCTTCCTTGTCCATCACCAACTCCCAGAACTTACTCAAACTCATGTCCATCGAGTCGGTAATGCCATCCAAGCATCTTATCCTCTGTCGTCCCTTTCTCCTCCTGCCTTCAATCTTTCCCAGCATCAGGGTCTTTTCCAAGGAGTCAGTTCTTCGCATCAGGTGGCCAAAGTGTTGGAGTTTCAGCTTCAGTATCAGTCCTTCCAATGAACATTCAGGACTGATCTCCTTTAGGATGGACTAGTTGGATCTCCTTGAAGTCCAAGAGACTCTCAAGAGTCTTCTCCAACACCACAGTTCAAAAGCATCAACTCTTTGGCACTCGGCTTTCTTTATAGTCCAACTCTCACATCTGTTCATGACTACTGGAAAAACCATAGCTTTGACTAGACAGACCTTTGTTGACAAAGTAATGTCTCTGCTTTTTAATATGCTGTCTAGGTTGGTCATAGCTTTTCTTCCAAGGAGATATTTTTATTTGCATTTTTTAACCCTTAAGACAACTGTATTTTGGGGATATTATAGTCTTCATTCTGAAGATTAGGCTTTGAAAGGTAAAATGACTCCCTGCAGTTCTCAAAAGCATAAAGAAAAGGGTTGGAATGTGTGCTCAGTCTTCCAGTAATAGGTGCAGCAGCCTTTAAACAGCTGCCTCTGGGCCTCGTGAATGGATCCCATGCAATTCAGAAACGTCATTGCCCTCCCCCTTTCTGTACACTGAGAGGGCATCTCTTGCATCTCCTGCATTGGCAGGTGGATTCTTTACCACTAGCGCCACCTGGGAAGTCCCAGTATCTGTATCCATAAAACAGCCATGACAACTAAGACCTAGAACATCTTCACTATCTCCATAAGGTTCCCTGTGCCCCTTGGCAATCCGTCTCTCCTTCTGGCTCTGGTTACAGGCAAGGCAAGCACTGATCTGCTTTTTGTCTCTATAGCTTAGTTTGTATTTGTATGCTTTGAGTAAATATAATCATACAGTATGTACTCCTCTGTGTTGGTTTCTCTCATTTAATATAAAGATTTGGAGACTTATCCATGTTGCACGTGTAAGTCGTTTGTTCCTTTTTATTGCTGAGTAGTATTTCATGGTAGTATAGATATATCACAATTTGTTTATTCATTCTCCAGTTGATGGATGTTTGGGTTTCCAGCTTGGGGCTGCTCTGAACATTTGTGTGTAAGTCTTGGTGTGGACATGTGTTTTTATTTGCTTTGGTAAGCCCTAAAATTAGAATTTCTGCATCACCTGGTAGATATATATTTAACTTTGTAAGAAAAAGCCAGTTGTTCTCAATGGTTTACCATCTTACATTCCCACTAAGAGTATATGTGAGTTCCAATTTCTCCATATTCTTGTCAAAACTTGTTATTGTCAGCCTTTTATTTTTAATTTTACTTATTTTTATACAATTTTAAAGACTTCATTCCGTTTACAGCTATTATAAAATAGTGGCCATATTCCTTGTGTTGCACAGTCCATCCTTGTAGCCTACCTTATGCAGTTGTTCTTACGAGCGTGTACCAGTATCTCCTTGGGATTTTAACTTGCATTTCCCTGATGGCTAAGGACTTTGAACATCTCTTCATATCCTTATTTGTGTTATCTTCTTCTGTGAAACGTGTGTTTAAATTTTAATCTTTTTGTTTTTACCAGGTTGTCATTATTATTGAGTTATAAGAAGTCCTCATATATACAAACTAGATACCAACCTGTCATATTTATTTGTGTGGCAGATATTTCCCTCAATTTATTGTGCACATTTTCATTTTCTTGATGGTAGCTTTTAAAGAGCAAAAGATTTACATTTTGATCAGCTTCAGTGTATTGAATTTTTTCTCTTTGTTTTTGTGCCTGATCTTCCTTATCTTTCCCTATCTCCAAGATTTTAGAGAGTTTCTCCTATGTTTTATTTTTTTCTAAAAGATTACTGCTTTTAGCTTTTATGTTGCTGTTCAGTTGCTCAGTCATGTCTGACTCTTTGCGAACTCATGGTCTGCAGCATGCCAGGCTTCCCTGTCCTTCACTATCTCCCAGAACTTGCTCAAATTCATATCGATTGAGTTGGTGATGCCATCCAACCATCTCGTCCTCTGTTTAGCTTTTATATTCAAGTCTATTGTTAACTTTGAGATAATTTTTATATATGTTATGAACTGTGTCAGTGTTTATTCTTTTCTATGCAGTTTTCTTGTTCTAGCATCATTTGTTGAAATGACCAGTCTCCTTACCCCACTGAGTTGCTTTGACACTTTTGTGAAAAAAATCAGCTGACCATATAAAGTACGGATCCACTTTGGATTCTATTCTGTTCCATTGGTCTGTAAATCTCTTCTGTCCTCTAATACTACACTGTGTTTATTATTATGCCTCTGTTGTAAATCTTGAAATAAAATAATATGAGACCTCTGTTCTTTACAGATTACCTTAAAAATTCTGGAACCTTTTTTGTCTTTCAGTATTAATTTTAGGATGAACTTGTCAATTTTTGCAAGAAAAGGGAAGGGTTTGCTGAAGTTTTGATTGTGAGATTATTGGAATGTCTAGCTCAGTTTGCATAGAATTGACATTTAATGACATTGGAGTCTTCCGAGCTGTGAACCTGGCATGTCTCTGCACTTTCAGGTCTTTAACTTCTTGAAGCAGTATTTTGCCACTTTCGCTGTAAGCTCTTACACACTGTAAAAGCTTACACACTGCATAGTTTCCCAGAGCTGCTGTAATAAATTACCACTAAATGGTTGGTTGAAAGTAACAGAAATTTATTTCACTGTTCAGGAGGCCAAAAGTCCAACATCAAGATATTGCCAGGTTGGTTCTTCTGAACACTTGGAAGGAGAAGCCATCCCCTGCCTAGCTCCTGGCGCCTGCCAGCAGTCCTCGGCATTCCTTGGCCAATTTCTTGCCTCTGTTTTTACCTGGCCTTCTCCTTCTGTGCCTCAGTGTCTTCTCTTCTATCTCCTATAAGGACACTGTTGTTGGATTTAGGGACCACCCTAACCCAGGATGATCTCATCTGAATATTTTTATCTTACATCTGCAAAGACCCATTTCCCCCACAAAAGTTTACATTCTGTGGTTCCAGGTAGAAATATCTTTTAGGAGCCATAATCCAACTCACTATGCACCTATTTTTGAAACTGTATTCCTGAGTATTTTATGGATTTTTAAAATTTCATTTCCAATGATTTGTTGCTAGTATATAAAAATGTAATTGACTTATATGTATTAATCTTATATCTTGTGATTTTACTAAATGCATCTCTTAGTTCTGGTCAGTGGTATTTAGATTCCTTTAGGATTTTCTACATCAACAACTGTGCCCTTTAAAAACAGAGGCAATTTTACTTCTTTTTCTATGTATGCCTTTTATTTTTCTTGCTTTGTTAAAAATTGAGATGATGGCTAGAAGTGAAAAAAAATTGAGATGATGGCTAGAAGTAGTAAACACGGGCATCTTTACCTTGTTCCCTATCTTAGGGGGAGATAGTTTTATAATTAACTATCAAGGATGATGTTAACAATAGGTCTTATTTTAAAATCTTTATTGATTTTGCTACAATATTGCTTCTGTTTTATGTTTTGGTCCTTTGGTCACAAGACATATGGGATCCTAGCTCCCCAAACAGGGATCAAACCTATACCCCCTGAATTGGGAGGCCAAGTCTTAACCACTGGGCTGCCAGGGAAGGCTTGACAATAGGTTTTTTATAGAATGCCCCTTTTCAGATTGAGAAAATTTCTTTCTATTCCTAATATGCTGAATGGTTTTTCTTTCTTTTTTTTTTTTTTTTTGTCATGAATAGGTATTGAATTTTTTCGAATGATTTTTCTACACCTGTTGAAATAATAATATGTTTTCCTCTCTCCTATTAATATGGTGAATTGCATTGCTTGAATTTTAAATAAAAAACAAGTATTACATCCCTGGAATAAATTCTGATTGGTAATGTTATATTTTTATGTTGTTAGCTTTATTATAATTTTATTAAGGACTTTTGCATCTGTGGCCATAAAGGTATTGGTCTGTAATTGTCTTGGAATTTATTTATCCAATTTTGGTAAAAAAAAAAAAAATCAGTTGGAAGTGTTCTTTTTTTCTCTATTTTATGGAAAAAATTTGTAAGTTTAATGTTATTTCTTACTTGACAATTTGGTGGAAATCACAAATGATACCTTTGGGTCTGGCATGTTCTCTGTGGGGAGGTTTAGATAGTGAATTTAATTGCTCTAACAGGTATAAAGAAAGCTCTTTAGATTTTCTGTTTCATCTTTATCAATTTTAGTTAGTTGTATTTTTCAATGAATTTTTTCATTTTCCGTAAGTTCTAGCCTACTTGTTTTTATTTATGTAGCCTAGACATTTTCTCTTCTGTGAAACCTTTCCTGACACCTTCAGTAAGTGATTTCTCATCTTTGTGCCACTACTTTATCTAGTGTCATTTGTCCTCTCCACTTTTCTTTCAGCTTGTCTGTTCATGTATCTCTTCCTGTGCTAAATTAAGAGCCTGGAAATTCAGTGATTCCATCCTATATATCTTTGTGTCTGCCACTTTGTATGTTTCTTGGCACGTAATAGATGACCCTGCATCCTAATTTAAATTATCAAATCATTTTGTATACTGTTGTTTAATTTATAGTTACATAAGCATGTTTTTAATTTCCCTAGTAGATTATGAGCATCTTTTGCAAAAATGGCAAGTATTATTCAACATTTATATTCCTTTTATTTCTTATATTTAGAATGATTTTTAAACTATTAAGTTGAATAGACTTACTGAATACTACAGAAAAAAATCAGTATTCTAGGAACTCAGAGGAAGAGGTTAAATGGAAACCTGGAAATCACACATCAATAGAGGGAGAAAAAAAAGGAAACTAACATTGTTAAGCACTTACTATGTGCCAGACATTATGATAAACAATTTATATTCCTTATCTCATATAACCTTAAAATACTTAGGGACCGAAAATAATATCATCCCCATTTTATAGATCAGGAATCTGAGGTTCAGAAAAATTAAGTTCTTTTCCCAAGTCCACAGAGTTACTAAGTGGCAAATCTGAGTTTCAGATCCAAGTCTGAATGATCCCATCATCGATGTTCTTGGTTTCAGTCATACTTTTTTGTCCATCTGAGTTTCACTCGTCTCACCAAGTGAGATGCTTGATGGATTTGCCCGAGTTACCTTTAAACTTTGCTAGAGTAGATTATTCTGTGGTTCCCCTAATTGAGCATTGGAATCATTGTACATTTAGAAAAGCTACACAACATTCCCTAGAAACGTGTTCTGCCTACAGCATGAAATAGAAGAAGTGTAAGAGATCCAGAACAGACTTATCTCAAAGTATGTTGCATAACGCCCTGTGGTCTTCCCACCATTGTTCATCAGCCTTTCGTCCATAATCCAAGCATTCTTTCAATGGTATCGGGTGCCACCATTCTGGCAAATTGGGGGTGTCATTGGTTTCTGAGTCCCTACCCAAATAGCCCGGGGCTTTCCAGGTGACTCAGTGGGCCATAGTCCATGGGGTCACAAAGTGTTGGATATGACTAAGCATTGGACGTGAGTGTGTGAGTACATACACACACTCACACGCCCAGATAGCATAAGGGGAGTTAAGAGGTCAAGACCATGATAACTCCATCTCTGTGACTTGGTATGAAGGGAGAGTATCTTTCCTCACAGTGGATCTCACCTTTAGGAGTGTTTCATGTTGGTTCTGTTTAGAAAGATCTGTAGGCTAATTTGTGCAATGAGGTTCTTCTCCTTTTGCCTTGGTACAAGATGAGTAAAACACCAGATCCAGTCATGTAGCCTCTACGCTGCTGACAAATAAGATGCTTCTACCTTCAGTTATTTTCTCTCTCAACACGACAAGTACTCTGTAAGTCACCTAGAGCTGGGTGGCCTGCGATAACCAGGATTTTCTTAATTAGAAAAATGAATAACGCACCATTTTACCAATATATCTTAGCCAAAGAACTGGGAGGGGAAGAAGTTTTTCTGTGATTTCAGTCTTTCAATCGAAACAATATGTTTCTGAGGTCTTCTCAATGTAAAAATAATAATAACAATATCATTTGTTTATTTATTTGCATACAATACTGTGATCAGGAACTTGCTACTTCCCCAGAGAAACTGCTTGCAATGCTTCATAGAGGTGACCACTTAACAATTCACACTGACCATTCCCTGTGGTCTCTCATGGTGTGGGTGATACTTTCATGTATTACAAGCACCAGAAAAGGGAGCTGGATCAATTCTCTCTGTTTAAATTCTAGTTCTTGGTTGGAATGATTCCCTTAGGCACCCACAGCTCTAGGTTCTTTCTGACTAAAAAGTGTAGCAAATATTCTCAGAGCTGTTCATATTAAGATAAAAAAAAAATCTAAAAAGTATCCTTGCCCTTTAAATGTCAGAGATCAACCTGGGGATCTTTCTCACTTTCAGGTAGTAGATATGGCTTCTTTGTGGTGTGAGCTTCAAACTTGTTGGGAGGAGGACGTTACTGAGACTTGTCATTAATTAATCATGTTTACCATGCAAAACCTGGGTCATTTGATATTCCACACGGAGGTAAGAGAGGAGAAAATAGCATAAATACATGACCCCTTGGAAGCAGTTTTCCATGGAAATATTTGAGTAGGCAGTTGAAATCAAGGTAAATATAGGAAGAATAGGAGTTGGGAGGGCTTCCCTGATGGCTCAATGAGTAAAGAATCCACTTGCAATCCAGGAGACACAGGAGACATGGGTTCAGTTCCTGGGTTGGGAAGATCCCCTGAAGAAGGAACTGGCAGCCCATTCCAGTATTCTTGCCTGGGAAATCCCATGGACAGAGGAGCCTGGTAGGCCACAGTCCATAGCGTCACAAAGAGCCGGACACAACTGAGCGACTAAGCACAGCACAGCACAGGAGTTGGGAAGAAAAGAAGGGCAGAAGGTAACCACTTTTACCCTTCCACCTAGCACATGCTTAGACAGAACAGGCTGTAGCAGAGTGCCTTCTAAGATCCTTGCTGCACCTAAGTGCCTTGCTGAGTGCACAGAATGAATGAATGGGTGGATGTCAGATTCTGAGCTTTCTAACATGGTAGCTTCAAATTGTGGTAAATTTGTTGTGTTCCATCTCGGTTCTATAGAAGCTCAGGAAAGACCTTTCAGAAGCTGAGCATGTGCTCGGCACTGTCTGGATAGGACCAACTTCTGTAGTTCTCTTTCCCTCTCTTTTTTATTGGGGTATAGTTGCTTTACAATATTGTACAGTAAAGTGAACCAGCTATGTGTATCCTCGTCTCCCCTCCCTCTCTGCTCTCCCTCCTCCCCCCACCATCCCACCCACCTAGGCCACCACCGAGCACTGACCTGAGCTCCCTGTATCCGACAGCAGGTTCCCACCAGCCATCCATTCTACACATGGCCGTGCACATATGGTAATCCCAATCTCCCAACTCGTTGCAGCC
The DNA here is from genome assembly GCA_006410615.1 of Neotragus moschatus. Lineage (NCBI taxonomy): Eukaryota > Metazoa > Chordata > Mammalia > Artiodactyla > Bovidae > Neotragus > Neotragus moschatus. Next base: position 2,149,680 of record SJYA01002186.1, read on the forward strand.
TCCTCCCTTGCCCTGGGCCCACACATCTGTTCTCTACGAATGTGTCTCTGTTCCTTCCCTGCATATAGATTCATCTGTACCATTTTTCTAGATTCCACATCATGTGTTAATATATGATATTTGTTTTTCTCTTTCTGATTTGCTTCACTCTGTTTAACAGATAAATGCATAAAGAAGATGTGGTACATATATACAACGAGATATGACTCAGGTAAAAAGGAATGAAATTAGATCATTTGTAGAGAACATGGACAGACCTAGAGTCTGTTATACAGAGTGAAGTAAGAAGAGAAAATTAATTCCTACCGTTCTCTTTATCCAGAGGCAGAAGGGACCGTCTTGCCTGCAACTGGAATACTGTTGCCAGTTTCGAGAAAGAATCTGTATTGCCTAAGGAAACCAGTGTTTCCTCTTCCAGCATTCAGTCTTGGCTCCTTTGCCTGAGAGGGCTGTTCTTAGAAGTGTCCTCCAGAGACTTTTCTATTCAACCAGGATGCAAGATGCATATTGCTGTGTAATTCTGCTGCTGAGGTCCTATGAAAGGAATGAGTTGGGACAGATGCAGCAAAGTATTAGAACACATTTTCCCCATTCTTCATCTTGCACAACCCAGGAATGAACTTATTTTCATCAAGATGACCCAATTCTTGGCATGTTTTTCTACCCTCTTTCACCCATAAGACTTTCAAATCACTGTCTTTAATTCAAACTGTGCAAAACAACAAGAAAATGAAAAGAAGATAAACTGGATAATCAAAAGCAAAATGGCATTTAATTAAAACTAAGCTGGCAAATTCATGGAAAATAAAAGTATTTTACTAAAAAAAAAAGAAGAAGAAGAAGAAGAAACAGCCTTCTGATTAAACCTCAGGGCCACAAAGAGCATCACTGTCCTTTTGAGGTTTTGAGTGTATTTCATTTGTACATTGGAAGCAATTATTTGTCACATTGTTGATAATCTGTCTACTAAATTGTGCACTCAGCACTGCCATCATTTTAACCTTTCTTAGTCACCAGGCTTTCATCTTCTTTCTGCACTTTTCTCAAATTTCCGAGTGGTAGTTTATTTTCATAAGCTTTTAATTAAAAAAATTAAAATATAGTTGATTTACAATGTTGTGTACTTTCTACTGTACAGCAAGATGATTTACATATTTTTTGTATGTTCTTTTTCATTATGGTTTATCTCAGGATATTGAATATGGTCCTCCGTGCTGCACAGTAGGACCTTGTTGTTTATCCATCCATCTGCTAACCCCAAACTCCCAGTCCATCCTTCCCCCACCACATCCCCTTTGGCAACCACAACTCTGTTCTCTGTGTCTTTTTCCTAGCTAGATTTGTGCCACAATCCACTCATTTCACTAGGTATCTTTATTCGCATTAAGTGCCCCTCTTCTCTGTTTCTTTCCACTACCTTGACCCCACACTCATCCTATAGTTAGAATCAGGACACAGAGCAGTTCAGACCCTGAAAAGAGAATAAGAGGCTGGCTCTTAATTATCCTTCGCCAATAATCTTGAAAGACTGAGGATGAAAGGTTATGCCTAGAGAAATTCCTCTTTACATTCCTAAAACTGCATCAGAGAAGCTACTAAATTTACTCAATGATCCACAGTCTTTTTAAGTAAAGAATTTTCTGTGTGTGTCTAACAATCTTGTTGGAATCTTTTGTGGCAAGACAGTATGATGAGAAATAAACATTCGCTATAGTCCGGTGTATTGGGTATGCTCTTGGAAACGTGGGAGGGACTGTTTGCCAGAGAGTCTTGGCAGTTTTGAGAGATAACTGGCCAAGTCATAAGGGAATGAGAAGAAGAAGTTTATATGAAACTGAGTCCAGCATTGTATATAAAACACAGGTTTCAATGTAAAGAAATCTGTTGCCTTAAAATCTTGGGAAATATATCACCACATCTTGTCTTTACTACACAGATAACCCACACAAGTAGCCTCTTCTTTAAAAAAAAAAAGGTGTTTTTTTTTTTTTGAAATAAGAATATAAGAAAATCAAGATGCTCTTAAAGAAATGGATCTCTTTATATTAATTTTCTCCTTGATTTTACTTTTAAGAGTTAAGACAACATTTCAGGAGAGAAATGTGGAGAAGGATAAAGGGAAATCAATAAAGTTATTCTGTGACTTTTCCCAGGAGGGAGCTGTGTTAATCGATAATGGCTTGCTTGGCTATATATCAAGTCCAAGGAGAACGGGAGTTGATTTTGAACCAGATTTCCCTGATAGACTGAATAAAATAAATATGTATATTGATGTATATACATGTGTGTGTATGTATGTGTGTATGTATATGTTATTTAGTTGCTAAATCATGCCCAACTCTTTGTGACCCCATGGAATGTAGCCTGCCAGGTGCCTCTATCCATGGGATTTCCTAAGCAAGAATACTGGAGTGGGTTGCCATTTCCTTCTCCAGGGGATCTTCCCGACCCAGGGATCAAACCCACGTCTCCTGCATTAGCAGGCAAGTTCTCTACCACTGATCACCAGGGTAGCCCATACATGTGTGTGTGTATATATATATATAGATAGATAGATATATAGAGAGATATAATTTTATAAGAATGGTTTATGTTTGTATTTATACTATTATATACATTTTACCAGGCTTCCCAGGTGGTGCTAGTAGTAAAGAACCCGCCTGCCAATGCAGGAGATGTAAGAGACATGGGTTTGATCCCTGGGTCAGGAAAATCCCACTCTAGCATGGCAACCCACTCCAGTATTCTTGCCTAGTAAATCCTGCAGACAGAGGAGCCTGATGGGCTATGGTCCATGGGGTTGAAAAGAGTCAGACACAACTGAAGCAATTTAGCATGCATGCACATACATTTTACTATGTATTTAAAATGTGTGTGAATGTGTATACACACATATTTAAAAAGTAGGTAAGAGTAATTTCTTTAGGTAAATAGTAATACCAGACAAAAATTCTTCTCATCATATTTTATATATTTTGATTTAGATAATTTTACACTTTACAAGTTTATTTTATAAGACTTTTGACTCCAAAAGAAGGCAGTTGGTTACAAGAGCCTAAAGAGAGAGAAAAGGGAATGGGAACCAGAGTTCCTGACCCTAGGCAAGTGGACATGTCTATGACTACAGGAAATCTTCTGAAGAGTCTCTGTCATTCATGTGGTCATTTTCTCTTGTGATCACATTACAGACATTTTTAGGAGGTGTGATGTCAGCCTGGAAGTCAAGATGGCCAGGAAACAGTTGGGATGCCAACTGCTGGGCTGGGATGCCGTGGCCCCATGCTTATCAAAGCCGCGGTGGTGTCTTTGTGGCCAGACTGGAACAGGGTAGTTGGTTGGGAGACAGGATACCTGGGTGTCAGACCTGACTTTACCTTCACAGTGTGATCTTGAGTGAGTTATCCATCCTTCCTGAACTTCAGTTTCTTTGATTATGAAATGGAGTGGATACTGATTCTTGGCTCTTCCCAGCAACATGCTGATTTGCTGCCCAAGAATCTTGTCAAAATTTCTTGTTCTACTCAGTGATCAGGAGATTTTGAAGACAAGTTAATGATCCTTTTAGTGACCTAACCTAATATGGTGAAACCCCCCATACTGATTCTGAGCTTCTTTCTTCTCTTGTATATTCAGTCTCTAAGTTGTTTTTAACATCACCTAAGATACTGTCTTTATTTTCTAAATCCCATGTATATCATAACTGCTAAGAAACTGCTATTCTTGTACATAATAGAATCTAACCAGAGAGGGACAGGACAATTCTAGAATTTTCCTCAAGGGAACTTAGGAATTCACCTAATCTAATCCTCTTATTTTATAGTTGTGGGAACTAATGATCTGAGAGGTAAACTATCTTGTCCAGAGATAAGCAGAGAACTCGTGTCTCTTTAACTTTCATTGCTATGTTCTTTCCATTGATTCATGTGTCTCGGGATCACTGTAAACCAGAAATAGAACTTAATGTTCTAGAAAGCAGATTAGACCAGGGTGTATAAGTCTTTGATTTTCCCCAGGGCCAGATTCAAACACTGTGCACATCCTGGCCATCGGGGTTGTAACATTCTCATGAAGGATGAAGAACTCAGGGTTGTCAGAGCCTCTTCTTGCCCCTTCTTGTCCCATAAGACCCAGTCCAGAATCTGGATCCAACGGAACTTGTACCTTTCTATGTTTATTTGGGATGAGGTTCATTTGCCCTTTATCCTGTAGGTCTTACTTTTATCTTCCAGTCGACTCTCCTCATTTTATATTCGACATTCCTGAGAGTCTGCCTTGTGATGTGTCATGGTGCAATGGGCTAGATACACAGTCTTCCCCACAGCCACAGGGCAACAGGTCCTGAATAAGACTTGCTTGCAGTGCTGGGGACCTCTGAGGAAAGAGAGACTGAAGTCATCCAAAGGAGACAGGGAAGGCTTTAGCAGACAGCATATTCATTCTCCTTTCTCATCAGCACAGAAAGGTTCATTCTGTGCAGTGGTATTTTCCAGACTAATGTCTTCCTTGTTTTCAACAGAAGAAGAGAAGGAGGAATATCCCCTCACCTCCCCACACCCCCCCCCCCGACCCTCTGCCTGCCCATCTTCAGGTCTGCTTCAGTCTTACTTGGCTTGTTCTCCATGAATTATCTGAACCAAGCTGCTTCCTGTTCCTTCACTCATTTCTTAAGACACAATGAAAAACAGTCACCAGGGCCCAGAGATACACATGTATCAACATATATGTAGATGAGTTGGAAGAAAGATATGTCTACCCAGTATTTCCTCTCTTACTTTAGTTTTCTGATCTGTTTTCTCTGCCTTTTTTTAAAAAAAAAACTTGACAATTAGATACCTAGATGTTTCCTAGAAACACCCAAAGCATTATTAACGCTTTAAACAGAATCTAAACACAAGCCGGATGTTCTGTTTAATTTTCCAAATACTTTTTCTCCTTCCTTACCTTAGAAGATTTCTCTCTTTTCCATGCAGTTTAAGTTATGGATTTTGAGTCACTATGCTCATGGCAGGAGAAGTAAATCATCAGTTAGAGGCTGATCATATCTATATCACCAGTCAACAAGTCCGAGGACATAACATTATAACCCTCAGTTCAGTTCAGTTCAGTTCAGTCGCTCAGTCGTGTCCGACTCTTTGCAACCCCATGAATCGCAGCACACTGGACCTCTCTGTCCATCACCATCTCACAGAGTTCATTCAAATTCACGCCCATTGAGTCAGTGATGCCATCCAGCCATCTCATCCTCTGTCATCNAACCAGCTTGAATATCTGGAAGTTCATGGTTCACGTATTGCTGAAGCCTGGCTTGGAGAATTTTGAGCACTTTACTAGCATGTGAGATGAGTACAATTGTGTGGTAGTTTGAGATGAGGTTAAGTTCCCAGAAATGTACAGAATGAGCAAGAATTTGTAAAGCACCCATTGCATGGCAGGCACTGTTCTAAGCACAGTAGAATCAGAATCGGCATGCATGCAGGTGAACCCCTTGCAGACTTGAGCATATAGACCCAGAAGTCTGTAAACTGAACAGTCCAGAAGAATGAGGGTAGAAAGTCAGACTATCACGGTGAATCTTCAAAGACCTACGAATGCTGAAAGAATTTACTCAGCCTCCTCTAGTGTGGGAATGCAAGTTGGCCTCAAATTGTAGTTGGTGTGCTCCAGGCTGGCCAGCATTGGGGCGCACCGTCCAGCATTCCTGGAGGGCAAAGCATCAGACCGCAGGTGACGAGCCTGGCTCCCTCCAACATAGTTCTCTGTGGCCCTCGTGTCATTGCTCACTGCAGCATGGAGAGACTCCTTGAGAAGTGTCAAACATGACAAATCTAAAATCTCAGAGGCAGCAGCTTCTACCCTTAAAATATTCCTCGGCTTCTCCCCAGAGCGCTCCCAATCCTTTGCTCTCTGCTTTCATCTCTGCAGGAATTCTGATAGATACCGTGCTGCACCTCAGTCCCAAAAAACATGCTGGAAAATGTTTCTGTGTTTTAATTTTTCTAATTCCACGTGCTCAGCGCTTTTGGAACTCATCGATTTTACAAATGCTCAAGTAGACACAGTCGTATCTTTTTGGAAGCTCTTCCCAGCTCTGTTGTTAGTTAATAATGGGGGAAAGCAAGGTGTGCAGAGCATGATAATACTTTTGTTCATTTGTTTTGTTTTTAATTATTTTTAATAGAAGGATAGTTGCTTTACAATACTGTGTTGGTTTCTGCCATACACCAGCATGAGTCAGCCATAGGTGTCCATGTGTCCTCTCCCTCTTGAACCTCCCTCCCACCTCCCACCCCATCTCACCCCTCTGTGTTGTCACGGAGCCCTGGCTTGAGTTCCCTGAGTCATACAGAGAACTCTCACTGGCAAGCTGTTCTACATATGGTAGTGTGTGTGCGTCCATGCTTTTCTGTTTGCCCCGCCGTCTCCTTCACCCCACTGTGTCCACAAATCCATTCTCTATATCTGCGTCTCCACTGCTGCCCTGCAGATACGTTCATCAGTACCATCCCAGAGCATGATCGTTCTTAATGATACTTTCGAGTTACCGCAGACTCAATCTGGATGAACTCGAGGCAGTTCATACATACTAGTTCATCTTTCCCCACCACAGCTGGGTTCAGAGATCTGGATTCTCTTCTTGGTGCTCCAAGAGTCCTTCTTGGGGAAATATACTTAGCCATGAACAGCCTTGGTTCCCAACTATGAAACAGGAATAATGATATGAGGATGTTTGCTTCCCTGCTTCCTTGTCCTAACCCTTTAGAAAGTAAACAGATTTAAAAGATCCCAAAAGTCTGAGACTGAAGGAGTTATGTCTTAACTTTGTGACCCTTAATGGAAAAGTGAGAGAGAATATTAGGAACTTGACTAGAAACCCTGAAATCTGAGCTGTAATTCATTCTCTTCCTTTTTTAATATTCACTTATTTGTTTGACTGCCCAGGGTCTCAGTTGTGGCATGTGGACTCTTTCAGGTGTGGCATGTAAACTGTTGGTTGCAGCATGTGGGATCTAGTTCCCTGACCAGGGATTGAACCCAGGCCCCCTGCATTGGGAGTGCACAGTCTTAGCCACTGGACCACCAGGGAAGTCCCTCAATCTCTTCTTGATAATGGGTCATTGCCCTGGATGGATACCTCTCTCTTTTCTATGGAGAAAGTACTGAACAGTACAGTCTATCAATAGAACATTGCAAAGTGCTCAGAGATCCAGAGACAGACAACACAGTCAAAGGGCCCCAGTCTTCTAAAGAGCATGGCTTTGGTCAACAAAGATGCTTTTAGGGACCATAGCATCAATAGGACTAAATGTAAGGTAAGTACAATCTCCAGGCTCTGTAGCAATTTCAAAAAATGTGCACACTCGAGACTGAGTCCTGAGCCTGTACCATTGCACGTCATCTCTGGACTCTCAACCTAGTAGCCTTAATCTTCTCAGATCTCAGTGGGTAGAGATGCCTCACTGCTTGCCAGCCTAAACCTAATGACTGAATACCAGGGACCTAGACTGAAATAAAACTTGGCTCTTAGATGACGCACAGCAGCCAAGAGTAATGATCTTTTTAATGTCAGGTCCAGTTCTCTTAGTGCACAGGTAGTAGGGATCTCGCCTTTTAGAAGGGCCTGGATCCTCATCCTCTTCCTCTCCCTTTCTCACTCAGTTTACCCACTATTACACAGGAATGAAAGATTTTTTCTTTTACTTTCTTGGACCCAAAAGGCCAGTGAAACCTACTTCCTCAAATTGGTAGAATTAGGCACTAAATCAGTGGACAGTAGGTTATGTTTCAGAGAACTTCAGAGACCACGAGGGTCGATCAGATAAACTCCAGTTCTTCTATGGAGTTAAGGCTAGAAACAAGGAAAAGTCCTCTGAAACTCACCCAATGAGGAGGCAACAAGATTATTTTACAGATTCATATCAAACAGTATTGGGTTTCCCAGGTGGCTCAGTGATAATGAATCCACCTACCAATGCAGAAAACGTGGGTTCAAACCCTGGGTAGGGAAGATCCCCTGGAGGAGGAAATGACAACCCACTCCAGTATTCTTGCTTAGGAAATCCCATGGACAGAGGAGCTTGGTAGGCTACAGTCCATGGGGTCACAAAGAGTTGGACACAACTGAGTGAGTATGCACACACGCACTCACACACGCACACCAGACAGTATTATTAAATATATACACTGAAGCATTATCTTACCATTGATTTCCCCTAATATCCTAAAAGGTTAAAGGAAAGAAAAAAAAAACTTTCCAGTGGGCCACATATTCAGTGACATTACTCAGCCTGAGATACCTGGAGCTGATGTGAATTGAGGTATAAAATCCACCAGATAACTCCTTTTGAAACAGCTTGACATATAGAGTCCCTATACCAGACACTGCTCCCTACTGGTTCAAATTTTCTTTGCTTTTGGACAAGGGCATTGCTAACCAAACAGCACATAACTAAGCTTCCTCTTCCTCATCATCCTAGGAAGAATAGTGAATAGTAGGAGTGTTTTTGTCAATTGATCAGCAGCTCTTGCCAACAGAAGTTAGATAGTTCACATCTAAAGCACACAGATGGACTGTGTTATCCATCTGGTTCTCCCATGAGAGATACCACCCACCCCCAAGGGTACATCTTTAGAAACTGTGTTCCAGGTTAATATATTGGAAATTACTCCAGCTTAGTGAAGATAGTCACATAGTTGTAATCCGATTCAGTTGTGTCTAAGCTCTGAATGTGCATGGATGGCTGTCAGAGGACAGACTGAGTGCTCTCCTGTGCCCCTTGCCCTCTGTTCAGAGACAGGGATTCCTCAGATGAAGACCAGCAGAGACCCTAGCCTCTCTGGAGCACCACTTACACGTACTTAAATATTCTTTCCTTAGGCAAAAAAAGAAATTGTCCAATCTTTTTGTCAGAAGACATACTATGAAACCCTGGAGGCTTTAGGTCCAAAGTCATGACGCATTTCTACCTTCTCAGCCTCTCTTTCTGAAATGAGCACATCTCAGCTGAGTTGCTGATCTCAGATCTGGACTCACCCACACCCTTTAAAGTGTAAGAGATCTCTCTCCCTGTGTGTAGCTCAGAATAGTCCTTCATGACCACATCATCCTGGGTGCTTTATCACTTGACGTTACCTCCTGCTTCCCAGAGAAGTGAGATTTCAGATGAAATTCATCTGGCTTCCAACAGCACACCTTTGGAACTTTTAGAATAGATGAAATAGATCAATTTTTTCTTTTTCAGAAACACAAACATGGGTATAGAGGTAACCTCTGTCAGAGTGCCATCATGGATAAAAAGAGTGCTATTTACCGTTAATTAAATGCTACTTTCATGTGGCATTTTACTAAGCATTATTCCCAAGGCTATTTAGACATGAATTCAGATCTTTCCAAAAGTTACGATCAAAACTGCATTTACTGGGGGAGAATGGATACATGTGTATGTATGGCTGAGTCTTTTCACTGTTCACCTGAAACTATGACAACGCTGTTCATTGGCTATACCCCCAATACAAAATAAAAGGGTTTAACAAATCACATTTATGTGAGTGTAAAAGTTCATTTCAAAGCTACTTGTTGAGCTCCTGCTATGTGCCAGGTGCTGTGTACTGAAGATGTCACAGCCCCATCTTCATTCACTTATGTCTTTGGAGGTGATGATACCAGAGTATTTATATAGGCAGAGCCATTGCCACAGCAGTGTCTTCTGTCCCCTGGCTAAGGAGATCACACTGCCCAGCACAGGGCCTGACATATAGTCAAGCACTCAATATATGTTATTAGATGAACTAAATGAAAAAAAATGAATAAATGCTAATATAAAGTGTAGAGTATGGCATGCATAATACATAGAAACCAGACTAATTTGAGATGATTACCTATACAAAGTGTCATTTATACTGAGCAAGGCAGTAAGAGTATGCTGATAAAAAGGGAACGATCATACTTATGGAGTTAGACCTGTGTTCAGAGCCTAGCAGTGACACTCATGAGTGGGACAATTCTAACTATTCCAAACCTCATCTGTAAAACACTGATGATGGCTTTCAAGGCTGCTCTGAGGATTAAATGAGATATTAGTTATCTACATCCATCTAGCTCACCGAAGAGCTCCAATAATAGCTTAAAGGAGTCACAGAGAGCATAAATATAACAGTACACCAAAAAGCACCCAAGTAGTAAGGTTAACAGCACCAGTATTTTGAGCATCAGAGATCAACAATAAGCTTAAATCATGGTAGAAGCAAGGGAGAGGTGCCACCTCTCTTAGCCTCCAGCCCACACAAGCGTGGAGGGAGCAGGTGACGTGCAGGGTTTTATCTCCCCCATCAGGGTCATCCTAGAAGGATTTCGTGTTCAACTTTCAGCTATAGGACCACGTGGCACTTTGCTGTCACTGTTCACAGGATAGTAAATGCCCTTCCAGGTGATCAAATGATCTTAGGATATTGTGATGTGTGGAGGCACTTTGTGTGTGTGTGTATTTGACACACACATACATACATAAAAATACAGTTTTAAAGTATAAGTTCTTGTAACAATTAGCTTTTGTCCTAAATATCATGAATATATGAGAAATGTACCTCAGACCTTTTCTTGCTGCGTTCATGTAGTTTGATGAGTTAACACACACGTACACACACACCCTGTTCTCTGCTGGCTTCATCTGCTTTTAGGTGAGCTATTAAAAAAGTGCCCTGAGATGCACTGGCTTGCTTTCTATGTCAATGTGGGTGAGGAAAGACCAGGTTGATGGAGATGCCAGCAGTGGACTTGCAGTTTGAGTTTGCAGTCTGAGACGTGAGATAGGACTATATTTTGATATGGCCAAAAAAAAAAAAAAAAAAAGTCCAACAAGAGAGTGAGAGAGGTCAAAGAAAGGAGATGGTGGTGGCCAGAGATGAAGAAAAGTTGTAAGATGTAAAAGGATTTGAGACCTAAAAATCTGAGGAGTGGAAAACTAGATGTGCTTAAAATGATGATGGGGGAGAGGGAAAGCAACTATTTGGACCTGTGAAACCATGCCAGGAACTGAGAGCCAGGGGCAGTGGCAGAGGGGAAGGCCAGGTAAGACAAAGCAGAAATCTGGCTCCCTACAACGCAGCATGGAGCAGGGATACAGAATTTGCTGCAGTGGGAGGTGGGGCCAGTCTGGCACAGTCTGTGAGTTTGAAAGGAGCTGGGCGGATTGGAGAATGCCAGGCCGCCTTTGTAGTTCTGAGTTCAGAGAGGGGGTGACAAATACTGGGTTTCAGGTCAGAACCCTGGCTTGGGTGGCTTCTGGAGAAATTTTCCCTCTGCTCCCAAACTCTTACAGTGCGCTCATCACACCGCTGGCCTCCAATCAGAGCATGAACACGTGTCCTGGAGGTCGTCCAAGCAGGGATTTCAGCAGTGGTACCTGTTGGCCGACTCATGGGGCCCTTTCCCTTTCCTATTCCCTGGAGGCGGTAAACTGGGCTGAACACAATATCCTTGTATATTTCCCGTCATCCTCCCAACATGCTTCACCTCTCCCAGACTCCTAGGGTTAATCCCCAAGACAACCTTGCTTTGAAAGAAAAAATGTGGTGAGCCTACTTGAAGATTTGGATCCCAGAGGCCTCTTCTCTGTCCTGCCTCAGCCAGACACGGGGCAAAGAGATGGACGTATACAGAGAAAGAAGCAGTAAGTTCTTGTTGTTGCTTGTTTTCAATGTTTGATTCCTCTCCAGATTTAGGGTCCCTGAAAGCAATGGACTTTTCTTTTCTTCTTTTTCTCTCCTCTCTCTCTTTTTTTCTTTCTTCCTCTGCAGAAATTAATAATATCCCTTTCCCATCCTGCGGGCGATTCATAAAAGCAATCGCATTAGAAAGTGCTTCTCCGTTGCTGCTTGTAGCCTGGGTTAAAGATATCTGAAGTTGATCTGTGTGTGCCTGTTCGCAATACTGTAATATTTGGAAATGTATCTGCATTTGTGAGAATGATTTGTACTGATGATTCTTCCCTAGAAGAAACACTACATAGCTGGCTGATTGATTGTAATGATGATGAATTTGTCCCAGGACTGGCATGGATGTCTTCTTTGGGGATTTTTGTGCCTATTTGCTGCTCATCAAAGGGAAGCACAGACCGAGTTTGGAATGAGGGTGTGGTCCGCCTGATTCAGCTTCCTTTCCGGCCCATCTCTGACTCCTGCCTCCTGCTCCTCCCCTCCCACCCTGGCTCCTCCGATCCTTCCTGAGACTGCCAGTGAAACGGCATCCACCTTTCTTTTCCCTTACTGCCTGTGTTGTGCTCCATCAGGTCAGAGACCACTCCCCGTGATCAAACTCATCATGTTTGTGATCTCATTTCAATCCAACTGAAATCAACTCCCTTAGCGTCTTCCATCCTGGGATTATTCATCAACATAGTAAAAGCAATAATAATACTGTATTTAGAAGTTCCTTAGCACATTGCATCTCTGAGAGTCTTACAGATGTTACTAATTAATCTTCACAGCACCCCATCCAGGAGTGGTAAATATTATTAACCATACTAGAATATACACACACACACGTGTGCGCGCACACACACACACACACACACATATGCTAAAGTGAAAGTGAAAGTGAAGTCGCTCAGTCGTGTCCGACTCTTTGCGACCCCACGGACTGTAGCCCACCAGGCTCCTCTGTCCATGGGATTTTCCAGGCAATAGTACTGGAGTGGATTGCCGTTTGCTAAGGACAGCAAAATAGTTCACTTATTTATCATGGTTCACTTGATACAGTAACTGATATTTTTGAGACACCCATCATAGATACAATAATTAGAGATGTGCTTTTGTTAACAAAACCACTACCCACTTCTAGCGTACCCTTGGGTACTAAATAATTACCCACTTTGTGTGGTTATCTAGCTCACTAATTACCCACAGAAATTGGGGTCAGGTGTTAACTGCTTGAAATAAGTATCCTCTAAAGACATCGCTGAGTTGTATAGAGAAAATGATGTGTTCATCGCAAAACTTTTGTAAGTTACATATTTGTGTATCTCGGTAAACAGAGTGAATACAGACGGGGATAGATTAGCTCAGTGTGTGAAAGTCATGCTGAGCCATTGCTGCAAACATACAGAGGTTTTGGAGAAGCTCAGGAAATGTCATTCTCTGTCTACCTTTCCTTTGTGAAGATAATCACAATCGTGATTCCCATAATCTGGACTTCATATATGAGGACACTAAGACAATTGATGATTCTCCTTAGGAATGATTCATTTTGGTGTTACAGGGAGGCACCCACTGAGTCAAAGATTTTTTTTTTTTGACAGCTCCACCCTTTATGATTATTCTAGCATGTTTCTTTTTCTGCATCAGTGTAGTGCAAACATCCTATTAGCCAAATCTGAAAAAGATTCTAACCCAGTCTCCAATCCCTGCCAGCCATCTCTTTCTCCTTCCCAGTAATGACCAAAAAAAAAAAAAAAAAGGAAACCCAGCACTATGATTGTAGGTCTTTCCCTTTCTGCCTTGATTTGTTCTGCTTTCCTCTCTCGTCCTCTCCCTTCTTCCTCTCTCTGCATCTTCTTGTTTCTGCTTTTTCTTCTTTTCCTTGGCATCCATCTGTGCTTCTGCAGGTCTCACAGTCAGAGACAAAGCACAATATCTTGAGCACAAAGAAACCACCTTTTAAAAACATCAACTTGGAAGAAACCTGCATCATCAGCTACCTCCTTCCCTTCCTCGGTCTTTACAGAGCCTGGCATTATATTCAACACAGCACTGCCTGTTGTCTGCGTGATTCTAGCCACAAAAATTGGGTGAAGGTGGCAACATACCCACTGTGTGTGTTCAGATAGGTAGAGACCCCAATTTTCAAGGGACACCTGCTTTACAGGATCCTTGGGTAGCTGAGCTTTTAAGACGTGTGCCAGCAAAAATGATAGGAGATGCTCCCTTCGTCAATTCAGCATGTCTTTCATTTTCTTCTTGTGCCACGTTTTTTTCCTGTCATCTGAATGATTATTTCTCATGATCAAGGGACCGTCAGCTGATCAATGAAGTGTGTATGGATCTGATGGACATTTGAGGAGAAATGCTTCAGGAGTAAGAAAAGATGTCTGCAGTGGAAGCAGAGGGTCAGGATGAGCTACAGTCATTGACACGTTCCCTTGGATTTGGAAATGAACTTAAGTGGTAAATTAGTACACATGACAAACAGAGTCAATGTGTAAAGCACAGCCATTGAAAAGAAAGAGATTTTTAGCATTGTAGTCATCACATGCCTTAATGGAGTGTATACTTTAAATACAGATTTGAATCACTGCTCTTTTATCCCTCTAGATGTCAATTTCAAAGAAGTCCTTGGGTATTGTTGACTTTCTGTCCGTAAAGAAAACCCACCAAGATTCACCAAGCGCATCACCTGCAGTCACACGCATACGTGTTTTAAATGCCCAGGGGATGTTGAACAACTAGGCAGAGAACTGCACTGTGGTCTCTTCTCTTCACCGCTCCCCTCCACCCCCCATTTTTTTCTCTTTTAGAAAATGTGATACCTGATCTCTGGATCTAGCAGGGATGAGGGGTTTTTTGTTTTGGGGGTGCTTTTTGGTTTTGTTTTATTTGTATTTGTATAATACAATGTCTGGCCTTCCCCCTGACCTGCTGGTGTATTTTCGGTCTCATTAGTAGTCAGAGAGAAGCCCTAGTACATCCGGTGCTGGGAGTCAGGTCTGAGACACAGGACAACAGAGAGAGGGAGCGGGCGAGAGGATATTAGAAGAGAGGCTTGTCTCCAAGATATGGAAGGAAGTGAGAAATGACAGGACTGCAAGCTTTGTATGGAGGAGCCTGGCAGGGCGGGGGGGGAGCGGCGAGGAGCGCAAAGTGGGTTCTCAGAAGCCCTAGAAGAGCTAAAGGTGATTAGAAGGGGATATTGATTCCTTATTCTGCCAGCGATTTAAGCAGGCATGCGAGGAATCCGCACCATGGTTGCAAAAGGAGACCCATTGCCTCCTGTAACCAGACACTCGGGCTTTCCAGGAGCCCAGGAGAGCCGAGAAGAAAGGGGGCAGTGTGGTCTAGGAAAATTCAACTTGTCGCTGATTTGTGCCTGATGCTCGCTGTCCGTCAGCAGCCTCCCTTACAATCTTTTTTTCCTCTCTCTCCCCCCCTTTTTTTTTTCTTGCCTTCTCCTTCTTCACTGAAGCCTAGGGGAGCCAGTAAAGATTAAATGTGCTTTCTCAAAGGCAGCCACTTCATGCTGCTATGTCGAAAGGGCCATTATTATTATTATTATTTTAATAGTAAAAGAAGAAGGGAGAGAGATTGAGAGAGAGAGAGAGAGAGAGAGAGAGAGAGAGAGAGAGAGAGAGAGAGAAGCTAGGTAGGATGATGACGGACTAGCTTTTCCGAGAGGAAAAGGGAAGGGAGAGAAAAAGCAGAGACCCTGAACGGAGGATTGTGCCTGAGGAGAACCTACAGAGGTGAGAAAAAAAAAGTTGTCTTGAAGATTGGGGTGGGGGGAGATGCTGAATAACCCTGTACAGCACGAAAAGAGACATAATTTAGCTGTCTTGCTGGTATGATTCTATTTTGGAAGGGGTGGGGGGGGAGGGACAGGGGTGGGGGATCCTGGAGCTTTAACGGTTTTTAGTTGCATATGGAAATACATACAAAATACTTAGCATTTTTCCTAAATGCCCAAGGCCCCCTCCAGTTCCTTCCTATCAGGGGCTGCTTTGTCATTCCCTTTGACTAGCCAGCCATCTACCTGGCTCAGGCTGAAATAAAAGAAGAAAAAGAAAGGACAGGAGAGAAACAAGAAAGAAAAAAGGGGGGAAGAAAAATGTTAAAAGAGCCATCTTCCCACCCACTTCCCCTCCCTTTCGTTTCATTTTTTTTTTTTTTTTTTTTGGAGGCGGCACCGGGAGCCGTCCCCGCACAGGAAAGCCCAGTTTCCAGGCAGATGGGGGAAGCGCCGATCTAGCAGGTACAGAACCAGTAGCTGTCTGCGAAGATGGAGGGGAATTATGCTTCGGATTCCTCCGAAATATTGGCAAAAGGCTTCAAAGGATCCGCAGCGGGAGCGGGGCGGGGGAGATGCGCCTCCCTGGCTGGCGCCCACCCCTTCCCACTCCCCTCGACCGAGTGACAGCCTGGTGCTGGCTCGGGGTGGTTTGGCCTTGGCTTCAGCCAAGCAGCTGATGCACTGGAGGCCTGTTCGCAGGACTGGCAAAGTGCACGCTAAAGAAAGAAGGAAGAAATTTTGAAAAGCAACCCTGGGGAGGGTTCATTCCTATGAAAACATTTAAAAAAAATTTTTTTAAACTGAATATTCTCAAAATTTGATCAGTCCCAGTCCATCGCTCCACTCCCACCGAATTGCCCCCTAGCTCCCCTCGTCAGAGCATAAACTGCAGAGTTACAGTCTCCAGATTTGGTGTATCGCTTCCTGCCCCCGCCTCCCCCTCCCCGCCCAGTTCTCGGTCCTCTATTGAAACACCTCGCCCAGGCGAGCGCCCTGCAGCTCACATTTCCCCCCCTGGCTCGATGGTGCTACGGAAGCTGCAGCCCGACTCCACTTCCAATGGGTGAGTTTAAAACGCTCTTCGTATTTATACTTTCCAAGCCTCCAAATCCTCCTCCTCGGTCTTCTCCTTCTAAAAACCCAATTTGGATGGTTTTGCATGCGGCATGCTCGCCCGGGGAAAGAGATGCCTCCGATTTTCTTTACCGTCCTTGGTGCTAGTTGTAAATTAAAGCTTTGAAGAGACGTTCAATCCTGACTGTAGACCGTGGTTTGCAAAACATGGGCATTTCTGAGTCTGTTCATACTATTTTCCATTTTACTAAACTCTTTTGCCCAAAGCTCCAAAGAGTTTTCTCTGATAGACTGGCGATTGTATGTTCAGGTATGTATATGCGCCCCAGACCCTGCGTCTGTGAGCATGGATCTCCTCTAAGTGGAATCCAGATTTTGTGGACAAGGGCAATTTAAGAGAGTGAGGGAATATTCTGCCACCTGTTTGTTGTCTTTTAGTCAACAACCTCAAACACAAATTGCTTGTCATTCCTGTTTTGCTTTGTTTTGTCTCGAGAAAGAACAATTTAGCGCGCGCCTCTCAATCCCTGAGACCCTAACTTGTGATGTTTACCGTTTAAATCCACGGGTTAGGCTCTTGGGAGCTGCGAGTCGCGCCCTTGCATCCTGGAAATTTGGTGGAACTTTTTTCTTTGAAGCAAAAACAAAAGAAAAGAAAGTTTGTCCGAAGTGCCTGAGTGCACCTCTGAGGTTTTCATTGTTAGATGGGATCAGGTGATCAGGAAAGTGGCAGCTCCTGGATTTCTGTTAAAGTAGGTACATATTCCGTGATAATAGCGTGCTGGCTCCGATGTGTATGCATGTATATTATTAATGCCCGAGGCTTGTGGAACTCACCTATCCTGGTCTATTCCTTGAGAGCAACACGCAGTACTATCCGAGCGTAACAAGAACAGCTCAGTACCTGGTGCTTGACCTCAGAACATGTCAGCTGAAGTCCCAGCATGCCCCATGCCTCCAACTTTTCAACTCAACAGTTAATCTTAAAATTGTGCCCAATTAAAATGGGCATGTGGCAGAGTATATATTCAGTGCCCACACGTGCATCATGTATGGCTGGGCAGTGAACACACAGACACGGGTAGGGGTGAACCAATAGTGTGAGCTAAAATAGCAATAAGCTAAAAACTCTACTCTTACTAGACTTG
The DNA here is from genome assembly GCA_006410615.1 of Neotragus moschatus. NCBI lineage: Eukaryota > Metazoa > Chordata > Mammalia > Artiodactyla > Bovidae > Neotragus > Neotragus moschatus. Next base: position 2,167,395 of record SJYA01002186.1, read on the forward strand.
CTAGCATGGAATTTATGGTGTTAACCAAGATTAAATTTGTATTACTTTGTAAGATTTTAAAAAATAAAACAGATATAGCCTTCTTGCTTGGCATTTATTTTAAGAGGTTATGCACAATGAGCTTAAAAGCAATAGAGATTGCAAATGTATTTTCTAAACATATAAAAGAAAAAAATAGGAGATATATATTTTTAAACATATAAAAGGAAACAGGGCATACAGAATTATTGTATCCTATAGAAGTTGTCAGTGCCTATTCTTTATTTAAAAATTGGGGAAAAAATGATCAGGATTTCAAAAAATTGATCCGACAAAGTTATTTATAACACCACACTATATTATACAGTTCAATCTCTCAAGGTAATTGTTAGCATTACCCAGTTTGCAGTTTTTAACTTTTCGTACCATAATAATCTCAGTGATTTAGACCTGTCTCATGGTTAGAGAAACAGTAACTTACCTTTCCTTTGTTATGAAAAATTCCAATATACAATTTCATTTAAACCATTTTAGTATTCTTGGGGCGACATTTGTCTTCTATTTTTGGAAAATACCTAAATCAACCCTGACTTCAAATGCTTTCTTCTTTTGAAGACTTTATTTCAGTTATAACCTCAATTTATACATGTTGTCGAAGGTTAAGGAAACAGTTCTTTTTCTGCTTTTCTTTTTTTAAGGGTTTATTGCCATTTTAGTAACTGACTCCAAATCACAGTCAAGAAACCATTTTGTATCAGAAACCTGAATCGAGAAAATGAATTGTGCAACAATAGCATTGTGCCTTTTGTTGAAACCTTCTAGTTGTTATAATATTTAAATATTACTTTCCAGCCTTTGATGGCCTGAATATATTTTGAAGAAAAGAGCTATTTGATTTTCAAGTTATCTTTTGGTTTTTATACAATAGATTGATGCTTTTCCCCCATCTTAGCTGGTATGTATGCATAGGCATTTGGAAATTATGGAAGGACATCTATTTAACTTACGGATATATATTACCACTTGATTCATATCAAGTATTTGCCAAATATTTGGTACTTTTGGAAGTCAAAATATATCTACATCTTCTATGAAAATATATGCGGGGATCAATAAAAGCACACTAGATGTAATTCTTCTATGATTTTTAAATGATAATAGCATAGTAATTTAATACAAGTGATACAATTTCTATTCCAAGACACTGTCTTTCAGTTTTTTAAATGTTTTCAAGTGGGTTGCTCATGTCCTGAGGTTGCTATCATACGATTGATCACACAGGCAATCAGGAGTGCATAACGACACACGAAATTTTATATTTCAGCAGGGAACTGCTTCAGTGTAAGGGCAGGTTTCTCAACACCCCTTCTTCCTCACCGAGCCCATCAGTGAAGTTCAGTGAAATGAATAACATAATTGGTGGTTGGTTCAATCACTACCAGTCTAGACTAGCCCAGACGCATCAATTAGAGGGGGCTGTCTTTTAAAGGGAGAGTGCCACCGAAACAAGCAGGGCATTATTGATACTGATCTTTAAAAGTGCAAATCCAGCTTGGCAGATGAAAAAAAAATAAGGCGGAGAAATGGGGGGGGGTGCGTTGTGGGAAGAAAAGAGAAAGAAGTGAACTGGAGCTTTCGGGACACAGGACAGGAAGCTTGAGAGAAAAGCAGGCAATAATGAGTGAAAGGCAAAATGCAGCACTTCCTTGCAACACACAGTTACAATTCAGTTCACAGGGCACCCTGGTTCACCGTATTTTTAACTAGATTCCCCCCCTGCTTTTTGTTTTATTCCTCTTTTGCCCCTCTTTCCAAAGTGCCAGCTTAAAACCAATGCAGTTGGAAATTTAACAGCTCTAGGAAGCTCTAGTGAGAATAAAGCCAAGAAAGACGAACCAGCCAAAACTCCTTTTGCAGCACTTTTCCCCAAAAGAAAAACATGGAAGATGTTTATTTTTCGAGTCTCTTATTCAGCCTTTTTTAAAAAGAAAAAAAATCAAGTGTTCAAGTGAACAGGACTCATTTAAATCCAGCACCTGGGAACTAATTTTATGGGCAAGACACCTTTAGGTAAACAGCTCATAGTTTTCTGTTGAATATAGTAAAATTGTGAAGAATGTAACAAAAGGCTCTGCTAATTTGGTAGGTTTTTTTCTTTCTTCTTCTTCTTCTTTTTTTTTTTTTTTTGGTGGATAAAAGACAGATGATTTAGAAAGCATTAAGAACACATCAAGCCCCAGGGAAAGAAAATGTTTGATTGGTATTAATTAAAACACTGCTAATATATTCTAATAAAATCAAATTTAACATTCTAAACTAATCCGCTTGGTATGTCAAAGGGAAAGAAAAGTATTGTCTTATTTGCATCTCTGCAATCCAAATGCATTTGCTCATTCAGCAGAATTAATTTTTATCACCAGCCTGTTTAATCTCCTCACAGATTTAGCCAAACTTATTCTTTCAAACTAAAAAGGATCAAAGTAGGGAATCCATAAAGGTATTGGGAAGACTAGTGACTGTATTTAGTACTGGCTTTATATTACGATGTGTTTTTTCGTCTTCATTCGCTTTAATGGGGTTTGGAGGAAAACAGTGGGTCTGCAGCAAGAATGATGAATGGTTAATTTTTGCTTTCTCTCCTACCTACTGGATTATTTAGGAATTCCAGTTGCCAAATTATATGAGTAGCATTTATTTACAGGAATGATGTTGTTCTATTGATTAATATCTCATGTATTTCTAACTTCAGTATCTTATTTATTACAAATTCTTAATGGAAAAAAAAAAAAAGACTCTTAAACCAGAGACCAATTGCCTTTTCTCAAGAAAGTGGAGAGGTGAATGTAAAATTTTCTTCGCTAAGAGCTGAGTTCTTTGTTTCCTTTTTTAAGTCAAAATTTCTATAGAAAAAGTCATACTTTCATAAAACGGAGAGTTTTAAGTTCTTTATTGTTAAACTCTCACAATGGGTAAAATTGTCCCCAAATGACATCATACCCAAAATGTTTCTCCTCTCATTAGTCTCCCATGACTGTGATATCATATGTAAATATGTGCCTCGCACACAAAATGAATGGGCCATAAATATCGAGTACCACATTTGTATATTTCAAAAGCAAGGAATCCTGCACACTCTCCAGGAGATGTGAAACCACTGACTCAACCACTGAGGATACTGCCTCTTGCTCCATTGCCTTTTTCAGTTCTTGGAGGTAAAAGAGCAGTCGCAGTTCGGTTTCACATGTATTGTTCTATAATCCAGGCAATAAATGCTAATTAGTAATGCTCAAGGATCCGACCATTCAGAGTAATTATCATAATTTACTTCTTCCTTGTTAAAGACATTCCTTGCTGATTAAAAAAAAAATTAAATCATGATTTTACCATTGCACTGCAGTGGAAATACACTGGAGAGGTGTTTAAGGTATAGGAATATCACTCTGGCTGTGTTTGAAGTCACCGACATGTGCCTCTTAGGTTATTCCAAATGGAATTGCAACTAGATTTCGAAAAAGAAATTCATGTAAATGCACAAAGTTTTGCATGTGCACCAGGAATGTATGATTGTATTTTACAAACCCCAAGGCTCCTCCTTCCCCGCCCACCCCCTTTTCTAAAACCACTTACTGAGCAGAACAAAGGAAGCTGCTAACTATAGAGGCATCATTAAGTATGAACAGCAACAGCGTGATAAAGTATGTGATATGACAACATATTTCATTGCACAAAAGTGCAGATAATTAAATAATTCAATAGTAACCCTGGCTAATTAGCAGAAAGATCTTTAAGGAGGAATCAAGAAAATGGATCCAATCAACTTGAATAATATGCTCCATTCTCCAAGATCACAAATATATATTTGGTTATTTGCTGATTGATTGATTGATACAGAAAGATGAGGACAAAAGCCTATTCTTCAAAATGGAACTTTGATCTGATGTCCTCTTTAGGACAAATTAGCCATATGTTTTAACAGAGCAGAATCGAATCCAGGGCTCTGTTTTCAATCCAAGGTGTAATTCTGCCATTCGCTTGCACACTTATTTTAACAATTGAAAAGCTTTTCATATCATTGCCTCCGAATAGGTATGTAGCCTTCACCACATTTTCTAATGAGGCTCTTGTTTAAGTTTGTTTCTTATTTCTTGAAGCGAATAAGGATCCTCTAAGGAACAGAATAAATAACCATGCGAACATTATCTTTGGACCCTACCCCCTTGCTTTTTCCATTAAGGTGACATTCCCAATGTTCATTGTTTGTTGGTCCTTTAAGGAAGAGCTTCAGCTTTTACGTGAGGGTTGAAAGCACATTAGAGAAATAATTCCCTTTGGATACTATACAGAAGGAGCCACCTGCAAAATGTTGATGCTGTTATTGAAATCTCAAGTGGAATCAGCTTTCAAAAAATTAGATATTAGATGCATCCGATATAATTTGCAATGTGTAATTATACTAATGTGCATATACTTGCGTGTTGCTTTACATGTTGCCTACTTGAGATTTTTTTTTTTCCCCCTTGGGCATTTCTCCTCGTTTGAAATGATTTCTGAGTAGAAGGTTTTTAAAGTCAGCTTTTATTTTTTAAATTCCTTATTAATTAATAAAAGAGGCAAAGAACTCCATGTGCTCACGTAAGAATCAACGTGTCTGACCTAGATGTTGGAAATTAACAGCCACTAAAAGGGTGATTGTAGTGCACACTTACATTATTTATAAAATAGTTGCTGTTCTCTACTGGTTTAGTCTTCATCTTGACTTTGGACAACTTGAAGTAATGGAGAATATTAGAATTTGTAAATCTCCTTCATAAGAAATCCATTTCCTTTATGAGAAAAATGAGATAAAATGCCAGGGAAATGGCCTTAGGCAGAGATAGTAATTTTAATTTAATCAAGGCAATCAAAATCATAACAAAAACAACTTCTTTTCTGTTTTTCCTCCACTTTGGGTGGCACATGATGAATAACTGAAACTCTGGCTCTAGTCATTTGTGCACTGACACCACCTGCCTTCATGGTATCTCGATATGGTGTCTCCTGAACTGGAGACCCCACCACCCCGAGGTGTTGACCCCTGAAGATCTAGCTGTTAAGGGAAAACCCAGGCAGAGCAACAGCAAGTTGACTGGTCAGCCTGGCGCTTGCTCTGTGCTCAGTAGGGGTAGATGCTCCTGAGGCAAATTTGGAGAACTGTGACCATCAGATCACAGAGGGACCCCGAGGAAGGCAATGCAAGGGTCCCAATTTATGCTTATATGTTCAGGAGACAAAAAGGGTTCCCAGGGAGGCTCATGTTGAGATGATACAAGATATTACTCATTCCAATTAAGTAGTCACAGGTCCCAGAGAAAGCTGATTTGTTAAACCTTTGACTCATACTAGGCACCTAGAATACGGTGCTTTGCATACTTACACTGTTTATTCCTCAGAGTTCATTTTGATGATGGGGTCCACATTGTAGAAGAGACATTATGCATGGGCTACATCTGTGCAAAACCAAAGCGATTCACTGATTTAGTTTTCATCTGACCATGTACACAAGGGCTTTGCATTATTAGTTACCTAAAGGAGTTTCTCAAAAATTGTGTGAAATGTCCTTCCTTGCTACAGTAGCATTTTTGTCGATTCACAAATGTATTGTACACATGTATCAAAACCTTAACACCCCATCCTCCCATTCTGTGTTCACAAAATAATCAGTTCTAAAATCTATGTTTATTTAGTCACTCATCCAGGATCATTCATTGCATGTTTCATCAGAACAGAAAAATACCTATTAATAATATTTTAACACTAGGTTGTTTTACAGGTTTTCAGAAATATATGTATACTATACCTGTTAGGTATTAGAAATAGTATTAGGTATAGTATTTCCTAGGTATACTACACCTAGGAAAAGAACCGACATTTTCAGTGTATCCAAAGGGTTTAGTGCTGAAAGAGAAATGTTTCGGAGTAAATCCCTTTTGGTGTACCTAATTCATTATGCATTTTCATTGTGCTAACATAATGAAGAGGTTGACAATAAAGGATTTTAATTTAAAATCCACCTGCAAAGTAGACTTCATTCATAAAAACTTTTGTAGAATATAAGAAACATTAATACAGCTCTTCCCAAATATCCTTGTCTGTACAATGAGTGTGTTGGATTAGTTGGTCTCTAAAATATTTTCCAGCAGAGAATTTTGGTAAACGATTCTTATAGAGGTATAAGAACAACTTCAGGTCATTTGTACCAACAGCTGCCCTTTAAAGTTATATTTGATCCCACCTCCAGGTGCTGTATTTACTAACATATTTTGCCTTGATGCTAAAACAGCAAAGACTGAAGTTCATTTTCAGGAAGGGCAGGGATGGAAAAGAGGAACAGCCGAAGAACGAAAAAAGCTACCCAGTGGGAGAAGGAAATTCTTGATCTGAGACCTAAGCCTATTTCCTTCAACATTAACATAGAAGAAGCCCAGACTAGCACCTGCCTTTCTATTTTAAGACCAGAAGGACTATTCTTTAGTCTTTCTGCCTTCATTAATTGCTTGTAGTATCCTTTGGTTTATTTTTTTTTTTCCCATTGGGTTGACATCTTCGAGTTTCATATATTCCCCTTTTCACTGGATGCATTTGAATCATGCTAATATCCCCTTCAAAAGCCTACAGTAGTTATATTAACATGCCACCCTTCCCCAATTAAACCTTAACACATTCAAAGCCTCCTGAAAATTGCCCCACCCACTTTTTCAACTAGGAATGTTTAACCTCTTCTCAAATGAAGCGAGCCTGCTCTTATCAGGTCTATGATATTCTCTCACCCAAGCTTTCCTTCTCTGCACACTCTGCCTCTTAGCTCTTGTACATTTCAGAAACCTTTCTTTTCTTTCTCGCTCTCTCTTCCTCGCTTCTCCTTCATTCTTTCTCAGCCTTTCCCTTCCTCCCTCCCTGCCTGCCTTTTGTGGTTCCTTTCATTCTTTCTTTCAGTGGGTACCATGTGTCCTGCTCTGAGCTAGGCACTGGAAATACAGACACACACAAGGAATTAGCATCAACTCCGAGCCGTTCTCTGTTCACTCCTGCATTGCAAAACACTGCCGTACCCACACTTATTTTGCATTTAGTCTTTAGATTTAGTTGAATGTGTCCTTAATGTCCTGTGTTCTTTTGTTGTTTTCCTCCGTGTCCTATTTCAGTAAGTTGCCTGTTGGATAAAACCTGAAGTTTTTCTTACGGAGCGCTTTCTCCCCGGGCAAGGAGCACGGCGCTCTCTCACACACTCCCGAACAATGCTGTTGCTTGACTGATTCCCAAACAAGGTGAACCGTGAGAAAGTTCCATTTTTCTCGTGATGCAGCATTTCACTCATAGTTGGAAGTAGCCTGGCCCCCAAAGTATCATAACATTCCTTTATTTGTATCAAAGAGTCAATGTGATAACCTTCTGTGACGTGTTCTGTTATTTTTTTAGTCGTCTCCATGTTCCTTTCAGCTGGTCCTATAGTCCCCCTTCCTCAGGAATGTCTTCCCAGTGAAACAACACAGACTGCAGAAACCCTGTCCCGATGGATGCTAAAGGCAACTGCGAAGTGGAAACAAAGAACACCACCACCTGAAGACGTCTCTCCTGCCAGTCGACACACCCTCGTGCTGCAGTTTCAGCCAGTAGCATCTCAGAACAAGAGGCAAGCTTTTCAAGAAACAGAAACCCTTAAGAAAGCTATCTAGATCTCGAATGAGCAAGGACTTTCCCTTCCTCGTGTGTATTCCTCTGTTTGTATTTAAATTCTGTGTGACATTCATTTTTTTAAAAAACATTTTTTTTCTGGTATGAGTATGCTTATTAATACACTAATTTTTAAAATAGAAAATTGTTCATGCCAGAGGTCGATTGCATGTTAGCCACACACAGAGTTTGACCTTCAAAGAATGACTTAAAGGATATTGAGTTCTTTTGCAATCACAGAATAGTAGGAGGCAATACAAAGGATAAAATGATGGTGGGAACTCAAAATGTGTCATCAAAATACAGTACCCACTGACACCAAACAACCAACCTTTTTATCAGGCAAGCTAGGTTCTGTGAGACATAGTCACTGCCTCTAAGGAGTTTAAACCTAGTTAAATAGAAGCACATAAACTTTTGAAAAGAGAAGTAACAGATCAAGTCAATTTATAAGAGCAAAATTAAAGATAGAAGCAAGGAGCTTGGAGGAAGTCCACTTAGGCGGGGCAAACTGGTCTGTCTAGGGAAGAAAGTTCCCAAAGGAAGGAAGTACAAGGTGAATTTTAAAGGGTGTTAAAGATTTAGATAAATGGGAAGGAAGAAGAAAATAGAATCCTTTCTGTAGATGCAATATTGTGAGCAAAGTCAGAGAGGAAGGCATCCACCTGGTGATTTCAGGAAATTATGAATGTACCGGTCCAGTTGACTAAATCCCAGACTTCCATTGCCAATCTATATGTATATATATGGTGAAGACTTTACACACATACTTCCCCTTGCCCACCTCAGGTGTAGACCAGAATTATAATCATATTTTTTCCATTAAAATAAGTGAGCGTGATTGATGATAGTATGAGGATCTGTGATTTTTCTGTTAGCCTAATAACTGGATATTTATTGAGTTCTCCCTACATGTTAAGCATTTTATATAGTAATTCTCTTAAGCTTCACAACCCTGCGAAATAGATATTATTTTGTGTTTCCATTTTACATAAAGAAACCTGAGGTTTAAGTAACTTGCCAAACTGCCACATACAGGGTTCACAATCAGGACCGTGATTTCAAAGCTCATGATCTAAGGCACTAAGCCACAGTGTTGCAACCAAGTTTGTAATTTTGCCACTTCTATATTCCTTGATAGTTTTCTATGGTAGACACATAGCTATTTTCTTTAACTATCTTCTCAAAATTTTCAGTTTCCTGGTTGAACTAGCATGGTGGAATGTATTTTCATGACAGAAATGGAAGCTACTGGGGAGCAGAGTTTATCAGCATTTTAAGCTTTTTTTGGACCAGACTCTAAGGAGACTGTTAGCTTTGGTCAGCATGAAATCTCAACTTCTTGAGAACAAAAATAGGGGGTGGGGAGAGCTTAAAGGTCATCTGTTGCAATGTTCTTTCCTACAGATGTGATAAACCTGTAAAGATAGAGCGACTTACAGAAGATCGCTCATTTGAGTATAACAGAACTAGATCCAGAAACCATGCCCTCAGAGGCTCTTGAACTATACCATCCTGCCTAAGTGAAGCATGAGCTTGAATTTCACCAATGGAAACATTCTGTCTGGGTGATCAAGGAGCACCATACCAAGTACATTGCTTCACTTTTGGCTACCTCTTTGGCTTTTCACTTCAATGTGAAAAATAGATAATTATGAACTAACATCTTTAGTTTCAAAAACTGCCAATGGTCCAGCCACAAAGAACACACAGTAGCCCCAGTTATGTGTACAATGTCTTCAATGATATTAAGTTACTTGGCATTCTTCCTTCACCTAAACCAATCTCTTCACCAACCAATGCTCTTCTAACGAGCATTTTCTTAACCAATTTTATGCACAGTATATATTCATAAGAGTTTCTGCATGAATGCTTAAATGTGTCTCTTTTGATAGTCTTTATGGTTTTTGAAAATATCAATGGTTATTTGCTATTTTGTCAGTTATCCATATAACTAACCCAAGAATATTTCAACCATAAAAAACTAGAATTAAGGAAATCTTAGTCTTCTATATTAGCCCCTTTGCCTTTAGTTGGCACTTAGTAATAATTAATAAAGTGGTCTACTGGAGAATACAGAGGTTCAAAATGCAATTTTGTCGTGAAGGAGTCAGTTGAACTGTGTCTACTTGAGAGCAAGCATCTAGATGTTTGGAAGGACCTGAATATTTGACTGTTGTAAATTTCCATTTAGCTATCTGGGTTTGTCACACTTAGACCTCCTTGTGCCTCAGGTCATCCTATTTTCAAAATGATGATCGTTGGCCATCTCTCACACAGTGCTCATTAAGTGAGTTCATAAATAAACAGGTTGTTTTCTTTTTTAAGCATAGCCAAGCACAAAATGTGACTCTGTTGACATTTTATGAGACTTTGTCATATGTCCCCTGAACCCCCAATAAAAGCAATGTTGCATCAACTGTGAACTTGTGTTGATTTCTTGGAAGAGTATGCTCTCACAATTTGGGTGTTGATTCTCTAGTGTATATCAAAGCTAGTTTCAGGATCTATGAGGAGCAAATAATCTGATATGATGGGAAATTTTCAGTTTAGAAGCAGTTCCTAAATGATCCCACATTGCCCTTAATAGACAGCACAGCCATCTACTCATAAGTCGGAAACCAAAGTGTGATCCTTGTCTTTTTCTCTTCCCATCTGTCATGGCCAATCAGGTGAATCTCTGCTTTTTCTGTCTTTCCATTTTTAAATGTGTCTCCATCCTCCAACTGTTTAAGACAACCATTATATCACCTGGACTACTGTCTCATACCTCCAGTTTCTCCCTTTCACGCTGCCAAATAGCACCCAGGGAAATCCATCTAAACCAGATACAGTGATATCGTTCCACAGTTTCAAACTTTTCACTGGCTTCCCATTGCCCTTTAACTATCGTTACATCTAAGCCATTCCTAGCCCGGTTCCTGACCCCAACATTCTTCTCTGACTCCCCAAGTCCCACTGCTCTTGTAGGTCCTTGCCATACATCTTTGCCATTTCTTAATGTCCTCGTTCTCTTCTGGGCTTTCTCACACACCTGCACCTTCTGCTTGGTACTCCATCACCCCTTCCAGCCTCCATCTCTTGTCCTTCAGGTCTCTTCCTAGAAATCGCTTCCTCTTGGAAGTCTTCACCTCGACCCTAAGACTAGCTTATTCACCTAGGTGCTTTCATAGCGTTCTGTTCCTACCATATATTAGTGCTTATCACCCAGGTTATGAGAACTTAGGTAGCAATCTCCTCAGTTTGAATGTGATATTCTAGAGCTGCCTTGTCCTGTAAGGTAACCACTTGCCATATATAGCTGCATTGATTTAAATTAATAATAAGTAAAATTTAAAATTCAATTTCTCAGGTGCACTGGCCAAATCTCAAGTGCTCAGGATCCACCTGCGTCTAGTGGCCACGGTGTTGCCCAGCACAGATACAGCACAATTCCATCCTTGAGAAAGCTGTGTTGGACAGGGGTGCATCTGTGCTCAGTCTTGTTCACCTCTGCGACCCCATGGACCAGGCTTCTTTGCCCATGGGACTTTCCAGGCAAGAAATACTGGAGTGGGTTGCCATTTCCTACTGCAAGGGATCTTCCCAACCCAAGAGTCAAACCCCAGTCTCTTGCATCTCTTGCATTGGCAGGTGGGCTCTCTACCACTGTACTACCTGGGAAGCTTCTATTGGAGAATACTGTTCTAAAAGACAAGTACTGTGTTCTGTTTGTCATTTTATCTTCTAAACTTGCAGCCTTTTTTATCTTGAGTTTGTCATCCAAACCCACAGAGCAAAACAATTAGTGACTATATTTTTGAATTGTCTCAACAATGATATATAACTAAAATTAAACTATATGTATAGGAAGGAAATGGATTCATTACATGTAAAGATGGCCAGGGTATTAAGGTTTAATTCTGGCACAAACTCCTCATTGAGAGAGCCTACAGTAGTTTATCACAGTGTTTGGCATGATGTAAGTACTTCATAAACATCTGATGAATGAAGGAATGGCATCTGGATACTCAGATGTTTTATTTATTTTCACCTGAATGTGTGGAGTCATGTAGGAGACATATCCTTAGCTCCCCCAGGATCCTCTTCTCCAAAGGATGTGGAGATGGCTGATTTCCTTGCATCCACCCCAAGATAGTTGAATTGTGCTAACTGAAATAGGTTGCCCATTATTTTACTTGCCTTCCTTGTTTGCAGCGGCAAACAAAAGTAGAGAATTGAGCCCTTATTCAGTGAAGAAGATCAAAGTGAACACGATCAGTGTAGACACCAGATTTGAAAAACCCTCTTTCATGAGGGATTGGCCAAAGTTCACTTAATATGTTAATGATTTCCTGAGCACCTACTTTATATACGTCAGACACTTTGTTAGGTACTAAAGTCATAGAAGGTATCAAGATGGTATACAATTCTTGAGTTCATAGTGAAACAACATATCTTTATTTCATTGTGCCCAAAGCAGGAGTTCTTAGCTTTGACTGCACATTGTTACTGCCAGGTGGAAAAATGCTGATCCATGGGGCCTTCCTCAAAAGACTGATTTAATTGGTGTGGGTGTAGCCTGGGAACTGGGAATCTTTTGTAAAGCTCACTGGGTGATTTTAATATGCAGCCTAAGTTGAAAACTATTAACTTTATGGGGACAAAATCTTCTCTATAAAGACTTTGTGTATATGTGTGTGTGTGTATAATGTATATCATATATAAAATGTATACTTATATATAATGTATAAAATATACATTATATACATATGTATATACATGTATGGGCTTCCATGTATGGCTCAGACGGTAAAGAATCTGCCGACAGTGTGGGAGACCTGGATTCGATCCCTGAGTTGGGAAGATCCCCTGGAGAAGGGAAAGATCTCCTGAGAGTGAGCTCAGAGCTTAAAAGCTTTTGGTATTGATGACTGATAGCCTACTGCTGCTGCTGCTGCTAAGTTGCTTCAGTCTTATCCGACTCTGTGCGACCCCGTAGACGGCAGCCCACCAGGCTCCCCCGTCCCTGGGATTCTCCAGGCAAGTACACTGGAGTGGGTTGCCATTTTCTTCTCCAATGCATGAAAGTGAAAAGTGAAAGTGAAGTCGATTGATAAACCCAAAAGAGAACGTTTAAAATAATCTGTCTAACATATCCTAATTTTACTTTTTATTCCTCAGAAGAGAAACTCATACTTAAGAGTCAGTGAGCTGTCCAGGTCAATCAATTCATGACTCAGATAAGACCTGACCCCAGGTTTCTGTCTCCAATACAGTGTTCTTTCTGCTACACTAAGCTGTCTCCAGGAAATGGAAAATACAATTATCTTCAGATCAAGAGACAACCAACATCTAGTCTGGTGATAATTTTTAAAGCAGTAATTGAATTTAGACCAAGTTTAATCCCATGTGCTCAATTTTCTGCTAATTAAATGTGAGCAATATACATTAATTTTGCTAGAGTGTAACTTTTTGAAAAATATACATTATATACATATGTATATACACATATATATAATATATATCATACATAATGTATACTTATATATATAAAATGTATAAAGTATACATTTTATACATTTGTATATACATATATGGGCTTCCATGGTGACTCACATGGTAAAGAATCTGCCTGCAATGTAGGAGACCTCGGTTTGATCCCTGGTTTGAGAAGATCCCCTGGAGAAGGGAACAGCTACCAACTACAGTATTCTTGCCTGGAGAGTCCCATGGCCAGAGGAGCCTGGTGAGCTGGAGTTGGACACGATTGATTGACTAACACTTTCATATACATGTATATATATATAAAATACATACTATATATATGTAATGTGTATGTATATAAATGCTGTTGTTTAATCACTCAGTTGTGTCTGCTCTTTGCAACCCCATGGCCTGTAAGTAACCTGCCAGGCTGCTCTGTCATGGGATTATCCAGGCAAACATACTGGGGTGGGTTGCCATTTCCTCCTCCAAGTGCTCTTCCCAACCCAGGGATCGAACCTATATACATATGCATTACACACACACACACATAATGAGATAGAGTTTAGTTTCCCAGGAGCCTTCACCACACTCTTACAAATTCAAAAATCAATAGACATATGTTAAACTCCACGCATGACTAAGGACATTTTGCCTGTAAACTTGAACTTCTAAAGAGCAGAAATGGGAGTAGAGGAGAAATAAGTGTGTATTGTATTCCCACAGTCTTTGTTCCCACCCACCTTAATACATGACATTCCATTCAGTTTAACATTTCACATATAGGTACAACTTACCAGTCTGTCCCCTTGAAAAAACTTGACTTTGAAAAATACCTGTTATTTTAAAAAGTTACTTCCCTTAGCTACCACTCCCCCATTTTTAGATTCTACTCAGATCAAGAGAATTCAGGAGCCGTACATCATCCAGTCCATTCTTTATCCATATAAGATCATAGAGTGAAAATGTGCCTTTCCATTTTTTAACACTCAAAATAAAACTCATGTCCATATACTTCCTTTGAGACACATTTCAGTGTTTGAGAGCCTACACAGTTGGGAAATTCTATTTCATTTCGATCCCAAATCCCTCACGCTGTAGTTTAATCCCATTTTCTCTTGTTCCCTGTGGAGAGAAAGGACAGCTGGTCTCCATTCTCTCTAAACCCAATCCCTTCAAGTCCTTAAAGACACCTACCTCCCAGCCTTCTCTTCTCTGAAATAAATACTAACAGTTCCCATCAGGAAAATGTCTCTCTTGTGCATATTCACTGCCATCCATATCACATATATTCATGTTCATTGTATAATTTCATAAATAAAACAAGCCAAGGCCAAGAGCAAAACAAGCAAATGTATCATTGTTTTCATGAATGAAGTCACAGATCCAATAATAGATGCTGAATACTTAGTTGTGAATGGTAGCCTTCCAATAATTATGTGCCAAAATTATCATAATTTCTTTTAGAAAGTATTGGCAATCTGTTGCTTTTGGAGAGGGGAATTAAAAATTCAGCGATTAGGTTTCAATTTCCTTTATTCAAGTTCTCCCCATGTTCCACAATGGAATATTCCATTCAGCATTCCACAGCAGGAGCCACCATTGCTTTGACAAAAATAGATACAGTATTGGAACATTCAGTCAATGGAGTAATCCAATTGTCTGAACATTCTTTTCTGCTTTATCATTTACATTTTAATAAATCCCAGAATATGTCAAGCTGTAGCGAGTTGTACCAAGTGTAGCTAATAGCATGCAGTTACCAGATGCAAAGAGAAATCATACATGCAATGCATCCACATTTGGTTCATATATATTTTTAGATTTCTACATTTTAAACAGGGATACTCTTAAAAATAAAAAGTGGCAATTTAGCAAAATCTTTGTTATCAATATTCTGTTAGTATATTCAGCTTTCATGAAGGAAGCAATGGGGATGGGGTGCTCTGTTTAATTGGTGTAGCTGGCATCTGCAAATCCCAAAGATGACACTATATACCAGGTAAAATGTGGAATGTTAAATTATCATCCTACCCCTGTTTCTTTGGCAATTTACTGTCTCTCCATTCAGGAGGCTCAGATGATCACATTTTAAAGTCATTTGACATCTCATGATCCCAAGATTCCAGGGAAATCAGTCCTGAAAAGATTGTGTGTGTGGAATTATTATAACTTACCCCATGAATATATTGACTATCAACTGTTTTAACACTTTGAGAGATTTGTTGTCCTGGTTTGACAGAGTCCACTGGATTTTTCCAGCGTCACGGAGATGTAATGGTGGAGTGAGTCTCAGCATGTTGGAGGTCCCTAAGTGGTAGGTATGTCCCTGGAGAGAAGAGGTGTTTTCAAGGATGAGACTATTCAGATTAGTCTCTCTTAGTACAAATCATGGGAAGCATGAGACTTAAACTTAGCTCTGCTTATCTCCTTTGTACCTGATTACCTAAATTATTTGTTCCGTTCAGTTCAGTTCAGTCACTCAGTCGTATCCGACTCTCTGCGACCCCATGAATCGCAGCACGCCAGGCCTCCCTGTCCAGCACCAACTCCCGGAGTTCACTCAGACTTGCGTCCATCGAGTCAGTGATGCCATCCAGCCATCTCATCCTCTGTTGTCCCCTTCTTCTCCTGCCCCCAGTCCCTCCCAGCATCAAAGTCTTAAACTCTCATTTTAGACTTCTACCCCAAAAAACAGGATTATTTCCTGACATCAGGTATATCTGATTAGTGTTAAACTCGTAGTAGCCTGAAGGCCTACCTAGAACCATTTGTTTTTGCTGATGCTTAGAGCAGAGTAAATGTTTACCAGGGAGATTGTGGGTGGCATACCACTGTCAGTATCTGGGGTCAAGTTCTGTGCTGAGGCGAGGACAGCTTACAGTAGTGGGATGGAGAAAACCAAAATGCACTGGCATTGCAGTGCACAAGTGAGGTCATCAGCATGTCTTAATTCCTAGATTTTTCTCTAATTTTGCCCACAGTGTGGTGACTGGTATATTTAATGGACCTGCCCATTAGTAAAATGATCACAATATCCTGAAGACCTCTTGAGAAGTACCCTTTACAACTTCCTTGTTCACTTAGAGTATAATCAAACACTTGCTCTCCTAAAGTACTTCCATGATCATAGAATAATGAGTTTTGGCTTTGTATAGCTTTCAATGGTCTTTAATTAATCAGCTAATGATCTTAGCATCAGGGAGAATTTTAGGAGATATGTCAGATGGTCAAGGTCCAAAGGTTTGATCGAAAGTTTAACTTCTGTGAATCAAAGGTTCTCTGTTCTAGATCCAACGCTATTGATAATTATTTCCTTTAAAATTTCTGAAGTCGAGTTAGCTCTTCTGTAAAACGTAGTTTTTTGGTAGTTGATGTGTTGTTGATCAACATGGCAGTTGATGTGTTCTTACTTCATAAAGTTATCGGAAGTAAATACATTTAAATGTTTTACAAAGTCTCTAACTGCTTTTAACATTCTCTCTGTTTCTTTAACAGTTGGCACTTCAATTATATTGTGTCTTGGTGTGGGTCTCTCTAGGTTCATCTTATCTGAACATCTCTGGGCTTCCCGAATCTGGATGTCTATTGACTTCCCCAGGTTAGGAAAGCTTTCAGCCATTATTTCTTCAACAAGATGTCTGTCTCTTTCTCTCTCTCTTCTCCTTCTGGGACTTTACTAACAGAAATAGTAGTTTATTTCATGTTGTCCCATAAGCCCCTTAAGCTAGCTTCACTTCTTAAGGTTTTGTTTTCTTTTTGCTGTTCCGATTGAGTGAGTTCTGCTGCCTTGTCTTCTAGTTGACTGATTCTTTTTTCTGCTTTGTCTAGTCTCGTTTTGAACTCCTGTTAGTATGTTTTTCAGTTTAGTTATCTTTCATCTCTGTGACTTCTGTTTGGTACTCTTTTCTATTTTCCATCTCTCTCTTGAAGTTCTCACATGTTCATCCATTCTTCTCCCCAGTTCAGTGAGCATCATATGACCACTCATTACAGTTCTTTACTGGGTAAATTACTTATCTCCATTGTATTAATTTTTACTGAAGTTTTATCTTGTTCTTTCATTTGGAACATATTCCTCTGTTTCTTCATTTTTTTCTTGGCATTCTGTGTTGCTTCCTATATGGATGAAACAACCATCTCTCCTGGTCTTGGAGGAGTGGCCTTGTGTAGGAGGTGAGCCTTGTTGTTCAACCCTGTCCCAGCTCTGTCATCTCTTAAATTTTTGTGCTTGTCCAAGCAGCCTATTATACTTTTAATAGCTCCCAGTATTTAAGGATGTGCCAGAACCTGTCAGTGTCTTTAAGGGGAGGATCTCAGCACCCAGATCTGGCTGGCAGCTAAACCCTCAGGTTTTAAAAGCTACAAATATATACAGCCTTGCTGAGACCACAAGTGTAATTCCTGCTGCTCAGTGCTTTGGTGGTGTTTCCTAGGTGGCAGTCACAAAAATTGGGGCTGCAAACGTTTATAGGCATACCTTGGTGATATTGTGGGTTTGGTTCCAGAGCACTGCTATAAAGCAAATATCACAAAAAAGTGAGTCACATGATCTCTTTTGTTTGTTTCTCAGTGAATATAAAAGTTGTATTTCCTTATGCTGCGGTCTATTAAGTGTACCATAGCATTCTATCTTAAAAAAAATCAACAATATACATACTTTAATTATAAATTAATGCTATTGGAAATATGGAGCTGATAAACTTGCTTGACTCAGGTTCCCACAAACTTTCAGCTTGTAAAAAAAAACACAATATCTGCAAAGTTCAATGAAACAAAGTGCAATAAAACAAGGTGTATCTGTGCAAACTCTTTTCTGGGAGATACCAGTGAGCAAGAGCAAGGCAGAAAGGGAGACATCAGACAATATCCTCAACCTATGTTCCTTGAGATCCTTGAGAATAGCTTCGTGTCCACTAGAAACGTGCCAGACTTGAAGTGTGTACCTCAAACAGAAGCTTAAGGACAAGCCAAGAGACTTCCTTCACAGAAAGACTTGGAGGTGTGCCCCAGTCTGCAGGCTACTTGGTGCCCTGTGTGTGGCAATCTGCCAAGAACTGTCTCTTCAGTTGTCACAGATCTGTGGGACCCAGGAATGCAAGTCCCTCTAGCCATAGAGCTAGGTGGTCAAGGATACATATCATTGGCTTTTAACTAGCCAAGTTAATAGAGAAGAGCAGGAGAGCAGATGTTATAACAATATAGTTTTACAGAATGTGCTATTATTATTTAATTTTTTAAAAAATTTATTTTATTGAAATATAATTGATTTACAGTGTTGTATTTCTGGGGCTTCTCTACTATAAAGTTTTTCAGTTATAGATATATATCCATTTTTAATATTCTTTTCTATTAAGCTGTAATCACAGGATATTGAATACAGTTCCCTGTGCTATTAGAGCAGAACCTTGTTTATCCACCCTGTATGTAATAGTTTGTATCTGCTAATCCCAAACTCTCAGCCCATCCCCCCACCCCCTGGCAACCACAAGTCTGTTCTCCATGAGTCTGCTTCTGTTTCATAGATAAGTTCCCTTGTGTCATATTTTAGATTCCACATGTAAGTGATATCATATGGTATTTGTCTTTCTCATTCTGATCTACTTCACTTAGTGCGATAATTTCTAGGTCCATCCATGTTGCTGCAAATGGCGTTATTTCAACAGAATGTATTTTTGATGTTTGCTTCAGCCAAATTTCCTTTTGGATTCTAAATCCACGGATTTTCAATGACAAAGAAGCCATAAAAGCCATCTAGTTTATCTTTTGTTTGAATTTTCTCTGCTACCTGTAATAGACCACCTCACTAATCAGCAATTCCGTCTTTTGAGAACTCAGATAGTTTAAATATTTCTCCCTCATATCGAGTCACAAGAAGTTCTTCCATCATTCCTTGGATCATACAGTGTCAGTCTCATCTCTTGCACCTACCAGTCCTACAGATATTTAAAAGAAGAAAGCAGGTTTCTTCCAGAGTCTACTTTTCCCTGGTCTACACACACCTAGTGCCTCCAAACACTCCTTCTATGGCGTATTTCAAATACTTCAATTATTCTTGTTAGTCGCCACACTTCAGCTTGTCTGTCTGCCTTTTTTAATGTGCTACTTAGAATTGAGAGGAATTTTCTAGATGTGGACTGACAAATAGAGAGCAGAAGGTGATGATAACTTTTTAAATGCTTCCTAAGTGCTGAATTTCTATGCATAAAACCTCATATCAATCTTCTTGGTAACTGTTCAGCTGTATTGACCTAGCTTGTCTTACTAATTATTAAAATACATCTATTTTGTACATGCTACTGTCAAACACCATTTTCCTCATCCTTAGATTCAGTCCATTATCCTATCTCCCAGTATCTTTTTTGATCCTGATTAAGATATCAGATATGTTGGATATTTCTCTGAGTAATCTTATTCACATACTTGACTCAAACTTGTCCAAAAGAGATCATAAGACTTACCAAGTGACACATTGAAGTTAGGATTTCAAATGTCAGTCCCTAAAACATTAAGTCTAATAACTGTCAAAGAGGTGAAGTTAATCTGCAATTTTTGTTGTTGTTTAATTTGGTTGGGTCTCATACTTACATTATTTTTGTCTTATTAATGACTCTTGCTGGGAATCAGCCATCTAGATGAATGGTGAATGGTAAAGGGAAGTTGTTTTCTTTACGTAATTTTCAGGTAATTTTCAGTTTTCTTTAGCAATCAAAAGAAGGCACATTTCATTTGGGAAGAATTGAGATCCCTACTGTATATGCTGGTATCTTAAATAACTGGATTTTCCTCTTTCTTCAAATTACTTTTCTTTCCTGATCTTTTTGGGTTGGTTAATAACCCTCCCTGAAAGAGGAGGTCTATGGAATTTTCCAGGCAAGAATACTGGAGTGGGTTGCCATTTCCTACGCCAGCGGATCTTCCCGATCCAGGGCTCGAACCCACATCTCTTGCGTCTCCTGCATTGGTAGGTGGATTCTTCACACTAGCGCTACCTGAGAAGATATAGTAAATGGAGTTGGAAATCTTTTGTCCACAGTATATAAGGCTATTAGTTGGTCCATATATCTTTGCATTTGGCTAGCCCCCATAATAAAGTAAGAGTAAATATGTATTGTTGTTTTTTTAAGAACTTTGATTCTTCACTGTAGCAACAATTCTTTGAGGAGGAGAGGGAGTTACATAAGGTGAGTATGATCTGGCATCTATTCAAGGGCTTTAGTTACAAAAGTGCCAGAAGATACTCACAATGAAGTACTTCAATTCAGTTCAAATTGTTAAGATGAATTGAAATTCATGATAAAGCAGTTCTACAATCTGGCCCCAGAGGACAGAATTCATAGCAAGGCTCCAGTGTACTGTGCTATCTGATGGTAACGTTATCCAGAAACATTGAAAGTCCTCTTTTTATTCTTTCTCTTTCTCCTTCTGTGCTGAGAGTTGGCAATTTTTTCTCTGTACCTCATTTTCTTTTGCTCATCCCTCTTTCTTTCCTTCCTTCCTTTCACTGTCCCTCCCTTTCCTTCTCCTCTCCCTCTTTCTTTTCTTTCTTTTTTTTTGGGGGGGGGAGGGTGGCATTTCTTCTCTCTCTCTCTCAGTCTCTCTTTTTATTTTATTAAATTTTGTTCCACTAAATATGAACTATTTAAGAGCCATCGCTACTGGAGTTTGGTGCGTGCACGTGGCTTTATATCTCATGCTACCTCCTGTCCTCATAAGACTTCATCTTTTAATAAATCAATGTTAAAATTCTATCTGAGGATAAAACCACATGTAGTTATCAGGGTTCTGAACCTTTTTTTAAAGGAAAATGAAAAGAGCCCTCCCTGGATTGTTTCTGTACTGTCTTTCCCCTTTATGTTACTTCCTAACTTTCTTCTATAGCTCTCAAGTTTATTGGACAGGGGTTAAGAGTCAACATTTAAGAACACACACATCCTTTTATTTCTGTTAACACTATTCNTCATGCTACCTCCTGTCCTCATAAGACTTCATCTTTTAATAAATCAATGTTAAAATTCTATCTGAGGATAAAACCACATGTAGTTATCAGGGTACTGAACCTTTTTTTAAAGGAAAATGAAAAGAGCCCTCCCTGGATTGTTTCTGTACTGTCTTTCCCCTTTATGTTACTTCCTAACTTTCTTCTATAGCTCTCAAGTTTATTGGACAGGGGTTAAGAGTCAACATTTAAGAACACACACATCCTTTTATTTCTGTTAACACTATTCATTTTATTATCCGCTTATGACTGCCACTCTTATACTCTAAGTGGTTCTTAAACTGCAGTGTGCCTCAGAATGATCTTGGAGAACTGTTAAACCATAGACTCCTGGGCCCAATCCTCAGAGTTTCTGATTTAGCAGGTCTGAGATTGGAGACCTAGGGTGGGCACTTAGTATTAAGTTCCCAAGTGATGCTGCTGCTGTTGGTCTTGTGACCACACTTCAAGAACCACTGCTCTACTTCTAACCCTATTTCATTTTCTTCCCATCACTTCTTTAATGGGATAAATAACACTGCTTCCTTTCATCTTCCTTAGTAACATGTTGCCAGAACTTTCAATCATCAGGGTAGCTCTTGTTTGAACTATTTCCACATCTATATTTTGCTGAAGGGTTAGAATTGAGTATAAAACTGTAGCTAATTCTAACATAATAAAAATAATATTATGTTCCTAGGATGTATATCTCCCAAAGGGTTAGAGCAATATTTTCTTATCTATTATCTTGTATGCATAATATCCATATGATATATCTCATTTTGGTAAGAAGAGATATTCTGGGCAATTGCCACAAAGATATGCAGGAAAAGACTTGAACTCAGGTTTCTAGACTCCTAGTTCACAGTTCTATTTGAATTCTTAAAGGATTTATCTAACTTCTAAAATGTGAAGTCCAGTTCATCTCATTGAATTAAGGTGAACTGCTCCAATCTATTAATATACTGTCAAAAAATAGAAAGTTGATTAATTTTGAGTAAAAGATACGATCAGCTATTCAGATACAAAATAAGCATTATTTAAAGAATTCCACTCCAGCAATATAAAAATTTTAAACTCTTTTACTTGGAACTTTGTTTCTGTGATCACAAATATTGGCTTTTACTACGATCCCACTTTTGGTTTTCATTTAACTGAACATATTAATTTTGGTGTAGTTTGCCCTCAGTTTTTCCTACCATAATAAATTAGTCTTCCACCTGATTCTACAAATTGATTTTAACATTATTTGATTTTTACAGTCTTAACTGTTCTACATGATAATCAGAAATTTCTGCATTTGCCATTTCCCTGGCTTTATGGCCTACATGTTTCCAAAAGTGCAAGTGAGAAAGAGAGGTTAGAAGGAAAGCAGTTTTCTCAATATGTTGTTGTCATTCATTTGCTAAGTCCTATCCAATTCTGTGACCCCATGAACTGCAGCACGCCAGGTTCCTCTGTCCTATACTATCTCCCAGATTTTGCTCAAATTCATGTCCATTGAGTCGGTGATGCTATCTGACCATCTCATCCTCTGCCACCTTCTTATCCTTTTACTTTCAATCTTTCCCAGCATCAGGGTCTTTTCCAGTAAGTCAGCTCTTCACATCACATGGAAAGTAACACATCAATGTTATTATTTATTATCATCTCAAAGTTTTTAGTTCCTTGTATCCCATGGTCCTCTCTCAGCTTTTCTCATATCCTATTCTGTTCTATCATCATGGCAAATAAAATGAAGTGTCTGACAGTTTATGAAACAATAAAGCTGGATTAAATGGGTTTTTAAGGGTCCTATTGTTTGCCCCAAACCATTGTTGCTACAGGGAAAGCCTCCAACTGTTTGACTGACACACAAATTGCCATCAGCAAGGTATTAGAAGGAATCTCATTTATTACCACCAAGGAAATAAATAATGCCATGGACTGAGTATCTTTCATCCAGATTAGACTAACCAAATAAATTCAGATCATTAAAATACATTATATCCAATTATATATAAATCTGCCTTGTAAATAACCACTTACCTGCTTGCCCACAGCAATATAATGCTCTATGCTAAACCAACAGTTAAAATTATAGACTCGACTGGTAAAATATTTTAATGCATTGTTAAATATCTTGAACTTGATTCATTCAGTAAACATTAATTGAGGACCTACTACATCTTGGGAATACAGCAATGAATAATAGATGATTCTAGTCCTCAACTCTTCAAAGTGCTTACCTAGTAAAGGGAAATAGATATGTAAAAAAGAAAAATGATTGTCCTTCTCTTGCTCTAAATTGCTTTCAATCCCAGGAAAACTAATGGGAGTTTCTTTCGGACTTATGCATAAGGAAAAAATGATGAGGAGACTGGTGAAAATATCTAGAGAAAACTAAAAAATGAGAATTTGCATAAAGATTCAGATTCAAACCCTTCCAATAACCTTCTCTAGTAAATGCAGGTTTTAAGTTAAGCACCTAGAGCCAGACATCCTGGAATGTGAAGTCAAGTGGGTCTTGGAGAGCATCACTATGAACAAAGCTAGGGGAAGTAATGGAATTTCAGTTGAGCTATTTGAAATCCTGAAAGATGATGCTGTGAAAGTGCTGCACTCAATATGCCAGCAAATTTGGAAAACTCAGCAGTGGCCTCAGGACTGGAAAAGGTCAGTTTTCATTCCAATCCCAAAGAAAGGCAATGCCAAAGAATGCTCAAACTACTGTACAATTGNCTCCTTGGAAGGAAAGTTATGACCAACCTAGACAGAATATTAAAAAGCAGAGACATTACTTTGTCAACAGAGATCCATCTAGTCAAGGCTAAGGTTTTTCCAGTGGTCATGTATGGATGTGAGAGTTGGACTATAGAGAAAGGTGAGCACTGAAGAACTGATGCTTTTGAACTGTGGTATTAGAGAAGACTCTTGAGAGTCCCTTGGACTACAAGGAGATCCAACCAGTCCATCCTATCCTAAAGGAGATCAATCCTGGGTGTTCATTGGAAGGGCTGATGTTGAAGCTGAAAATCCAGTTCTTTGGCCACCTGATGCAAAGAGCTGACTCATTGGAAAAATACCCTGATGCTGGGAAAGNCTCTTGAGAGTCCCTTGGACTACAAGGAGATCCAACCAGTCCATCCTATCCTAAAGGAGATCAATCCTGGGTGTTCATTGGAAGGGCTGATGTTGAAGCTGAAAATCCAGTTCTTTGGCCACCTGATGCAAAGAGCTGACTCATTGGAAAAATACCCTGATGCTGGGAAAGATTGAGGGCAGGAGGAGAAGGGGATGACAGAGGATGAGATGGTTATATGGCATCACTGACTCGATGAACATGGGTTTGGGTGGACTCTGGGAGTTGGTGATGGACAGGGAGGCCTGGCATGCTGCGATTCATGGGGTCGCAAAAAGTCAGACATGACTGAGCGACTGAACAGAACTGAACTGAAGTTAAGCAACACATAAAGAGGAAATGAGTGTGTGTAGGAGGGGGTAAACATAGCATGCTGAAGTCAGGTAGCAATGACTTTTGGATTATCTAGAATTGTAATTCCATTCTGTCTGTTCTAATGGATAATTAAATACATTAAAAATATTTTCAGGGGAATGACTAGCAAAGGATATACATGTTTATTCTTCAGATTATGTCTCTATCCCTGAGGTAGTCCATTTACTTAGGTAATAATATGTTCTTTTATTTATATCAAGATGGTTTGACCAACCTACCTTCAACTGAAAGTTGCACAAAGATGCACACGGATCCACCTACGATTTCTTTAAACAATTGTCCCATCTCCTTTAAACCATGACCCTTGCCAGCTGTACCTAGACAGGCCTGAGACCCCAGCACAAGTGCCAGTGGACAAGTGTTTGTGGGGTGAAAGCCGAAACCGGTTTATTTAGGATTTGAATTTGTAACCTCATGAGTGAGAAGTCCAAACCAGCTGATTGTAGAAACCTGTAAGGAGTGAGATTATCTTCTTGGTTTTAATTTTTTAATCGTTTCTTTAAAAAGGTACAACCCTAACCCATTGAGATGAATTGCTGATTTTGAGATCACCAGGGTGGGTCACCAAGGCCTTCTTCAGACCTTTAAAAGGAAAGAGGTTCTGCAATCTGTGGGTGTCAAGTCCATTAACATGTTCAGCCAAGGGACCCTGGAAAGGAAATAACAACCCACTTAGAAGGAGTGCTGAGAAAAATTTTTAGAAGTGGTGTTTGAACCCTAAAAGAGAATCATACAAAAAAATTATTTTTTCCCAAAGTCACTCATTTTCCCCTTCTTTTTTTAAATTATTATTTTATTTTTTATTTTACTTTACTGTATTGGTTTTGCCATGCATTGACATGAATCCGCCATGGGTGTACATGAGTTCCCAATCCTGAACCCCTCTCCCACCTCTCTCCCCATATCAAATGTAGTGTCTGTTCTTATCATTTTCCCCTTCTTAAGCATAGTGTGTTTCCATTTTCAGCCTTCTCATCATTTTGCATTCTCCAGAATTTCTTTGCAATGATTATAGTCCTATTATTAGCTAATAACCATGAGAAAGTAATTTTCCTTTTCAACTGATTTTTTGTTGTTGTTACTGCTTATAAAGTTCTGTTATCAAGAACTTTTAAAGTATTGTTATCAGGCTCTGAAAACTAGCATTTCTTATGTCTGTGACCAGTTTGGGACCAGGCATTGCTGAGCTTTGATTGGCCAGTCCGGTTATGGTCTGACTGCCTGTCAGTAATGCTCCTTCACAAAAGCGAGGGGTGAGGTCATCATGCTTACAGCGAGGAAGTTTTGCGTGCTGTTTATTTTGTATGTAGCTCATAATCACCTTTTTCTTACGTCTGGTGAAATATGTGCCCCTGTGAATTCCACAGATACTAAACAGCGAAGCCACCAAGTCTGTGCACGTTTTTGTTTTGATTGTGTGAGTGTTGCAAGTGTCCTATGAAAACAGTGACTTTGTGTTAGGCCAGGAGCGGTATTTTGGGAGCCAGTACAGGCACTTGAACAGTCAAGACTCTGGCCAAGCCTTACTTGTGAAGCTGGATGGAACTTTCTCCAGCATGATCCCTGTGCCTAGTTCTATCACCTGTTTCCTCCCGTTAGGGTCTCAGGCTCAACTCTATGTGCCTATTAGAAAAGAACTGATAGATTCATGCCTCTTTAAGGTATTAGTTAAAAAGGGGGATTCCTTCCAAGGTATTAATGAAGGACTTAATGTCTCAGAGAAGACTTTCATCACAGACTTGTCTGATGCCATAGCAGACTTGCAGGGTGAAGAGGGGAACCCAGGATAAATCACTTCTATTCATGCTTCTTGACACCACTTGCCGGGGCAAAACTGTGAAGCAGACAAAGCTTATCTTTTGTGCCCACAGCTTCTCTTTTTCATATTTATTTTGCTTGTAGCACTCTGAACAGTCAGTTTCTTCCACCTGACTTCAAATCCAAAGTCACTGAAGTTTAAATGGTGATGCCCCAGAGACAAGCTTTCTCTTTCCCATTAAGCGTCTCATTGTTGTGTCCACAGAACTAGAAAAGCTCACTTGATCCACATGGAGTGGAGTGGGGGAGGAGGAACGGAAAATGTGTTACTTTTTTCCGGCACAGCCACGGTGTCTCTGTTCTGTATCCTAAAAAGTTCACTGTGGATATTGAATAGTGAATGCAGTGTCTTAGAGTTCTTGATGTACCTTCTCCCTCTGGTATTTCGGTTCTTGAGAATTTTGACCACTGACGTGGACCTTAGAAGTCATCTATACAAATTCATCTGCCTTCCTAACTTTTCCAAGTGTAACCTCCAGCCATAATCTCTCTTTTCATAAGCTCAACTGGGAGCATGTTTACAAATAAATAACCAGCCAGAGACAGAGGCACAGAAAGAGACACCACTCCCCCACATTTAATCCCATGTAACCCCACTCTTCTTTGCTTTCCATGAATCCACAAGGGTGATAACATTACATTGGTCCAGGACCTAGGCAGAGACATGCGTGTTCTCATGAAGGGTGAAGAAAGAATTTCTCTTAGTCAAAATTCTTTCCTTACATTTTAAATAGAAAAAGCTTAAAATACCTGCAAATGAGATGGTTTTTGGTTAAAGGTTTATAGGATTTATTTGAGATATCCTGGAAGGAGAGGGGTGGTACACTCATCACTTCCTGCTTTTTGCCTTGTGTTTATTTCTCTGCTTGTTCCAGTTTATTGTTTATTCATTGAGCTATTTCCCCCTGCCCTAGACTTATCTCTCTCCTCCTTTATCCTGTTCTCTGGACCATCCTTCTTGCTGTCTGCCTACTTTATTTTCAACATAAACTCAAAATCAGTAGCACCACTGCTGGACCACTTTTCGTCCACACACAATCCTAGAAACATTTGATGGTGGGGTAGAAATGCCTTTAAATGGCCATTCTCTTCAATCCCCTGCTGTCAAGTCACTACTGTGCCCATGATCAACTGCTATCATCATTCAAATCTGAATAGAAACATCGATTCCTCAAGGAAGCCTCCCCTGCCCTCCCCCAATTATATAGTGTTCCTTTGTTTGTGTTTTCATAACTTGCTGTAATGTTCTTCTTTAACCTATTCATGGTTTATAATTATATAGTTAGGCAATGATGTGATAAATGTATGACCCTTCCATAGGGCTGAGTGCTCCAGAGGGGAGAGAAGTGTCTGTTTCACTCATCAGTGCATCCTCACCTCTTTGTTCAATGCCTAGCTCATAATGGGAATCAATAGATGTTAATTCATAGTTATTATTATTATTGTTACAAACATCAAGGTCAGTGATCAGCTTTTATTTTTTTTATTGTAAAACAAAACCTGGCTAGAGGTAAGGGATTTATAGATTAACTTAGCATTTCCTTCACTCATTCATTCATGTAGACATTCATTTGTAGACAGCTGTCAAACAAACAGTGAGGAAGGCTTCACGGAGGAAGTTGCCTTTCCTGAGACTGGAAGGTTCCCAATAATTTGGACAAAGTAGAGATGGAATGGACTGTGCCTTAGATGGAGAGAAGGGTGAGACCAAAAGTTAGTGTCTCTCTCCTTGAATGCCCTGTGCATGGAGAGGAGACAGTGAATATCTCAGTGACCTTGAAAGTGGAGACTGAAGGAAGGTCCTGGAGGAACTTGGATGCTCATCACAGGAGTTGAGATTTTTATTCTTAGGCCAGTGCAGAGTGATTGAGGCCTGTGGGCATGGTGATCTCATCCGAATGGTGTGTTTGGGAAGATTAATTTGGCATCACTGCATCTCGGGGTTAAGTTGGCTGTCTCGCCGACCTTCACGGCTTCCATCTCTAATGGTCATATTCCTATCCTTGTGTCTTAGTCCCTGTTTAGGGCCTGAACTCTAACCTCTGCTGCCCTGGCCTGGGGAGAGCTGCTGAATTTCCTTGATATCGGTTGCCTATAGTTTGAAACTCTGCTTATCACCTGTGTAGTCTCAATGGACATACTTCACCTTGGTCTCTTTAAAAAATGGACTACTCATGACACATTTTTTGAATGAGATCTCAAGTAATCTTACTTCTATTTGCATATGATGAAACTGAGGCTTATAAGTGGCAGAACTGACTTCCAAGTTCAGGATTCCTGATCCCAGGTCTAGAGCTCTTTTCTGTCATAAGTTCACAGTCTCTCTCAGCTAATATAAAGAATTTCATCCTGTGCTAAATGGCTTTAGTCGTGTCTGACTGTTGGCAACACTGTGGACTGTAGCCTGCCAGGCTCCTCTGTCCATGGGATTTCCCAGGCAAGAATATTGGTGTGGGTTGCTGTGCCCTCTCCAGGGGACCTTCCTGATCCAGGGATGGAGCCCGAGTCTCTCACATCTCCTGCTTGGGCAGGCAGGTTCTTTACCACTAGTGCCACCTGGGAAGCCCCTAAAAAGAATGAGTGAGTACAAATCAAGCCACAGTAGTTAAAATTTATTGAATACTTTCTATGGGCAGGCTTAGTTCTAAATGCTTTTATATGTATTGAATTGCTGAATGACCACAAAACATTGTGAAGTAGGTACTCCTGTTCTTTAAACAGATGGAAAAACCATGATAAGAAAATTTAAGTAATGTGCCTAGTTATGAAGTTACTGAGCAGAACAGTCTGGATGGAAACCCAAACAGTCTGACTCTTGAGCCAGTATTCTACTGATATGCTAGGTTAAGAGGTGTATGTAGGTGACGGCATCTACTCATCGTCTCATAGATGGTAGGTGCTCAAGGAATGTTGCTAGAATGTCAGTTTATGCTTTGGTCTCAGCTAAAGCTATGTGCACCCCACTTGTCCTGTGCCACAGACCAATTCTGGGGTCTGAGTTGGTCTCCAGATGTTCACACACAGGTGATCTTCCTGGGATGAAAAGCTCTACTGCTGCGTGTTTATATTTGGTCCCCCATTTGCTGCCAACCCCAGGAGTCTATCTTTACTTTCCAACCTAGTCTCCCCAACCAAATGCAAACTTCCCTCTTCTGGTGAATTACAGATGGCATTCACTCTTTTACACTTGCCACAGACATGGTCTTTGCAATAGATCCACACAAGCTCTCTCTGGGGAATGAAGCTTTGAGGAATCTACAGTCTCATCCACCAGCATTGATGAGTTTTCAAAGATTATCAGAAAAGACCTTCGGACAAGCAGTTCACTTAAAACTTCAACAAAAGGTATTGAATTAAAAGGTATATTGCAAGCTACTGTGTTACTCCAGGAATTATGTGTTTTTCACAGACCTATCTTATTTATTAGTCTCAACAGCTATTTGAAGAATTATCATTTCATTTTACAGATAAGAATTCAAGTTTAGACATGTAAAGATGCCATGGCCAGATAAGTGATAGATCTACAGTATAAACACAGGTGTATAAGAGCTCACAATCTAGCAAGGAGATCAGATGACTGTATAAATAACATCAAGCATGATAAATACTATGATGGAGAAAATGCAACCAATGTGTCCTTTCTTTGTAAGGACAAAGAAGTGAAAACCTTAAATTTTATATATATATATTATATATGGTGTTGGCAAAAAGTGAAAACCTTAAATTTTATATATATATATTATATATGGTGTTGGTGGTTTGGTCTCAAAGTCTTGTCTGACTTTTGCGACCCCATGAACTGTAGTCCACCAGGTTCCTCTGCCCATGAAATTTCCCAGGCAAGAATACTGGAGTTGGTTGCCATTTCATTCTCCAGGGGACCTTCCCAACCCAAGGATCAAACCTGTGTCTCCCCTATTGCAGGCAGGTTCTTTACCGACTAAGTCACCGAACATCTATCTATCTATCTATACGCACACGCACACGCACACGCACACGCACACACATACACACACACCATTTAGTAAAACAATTAATCCTTTCCCTCAAATCTTTAATCTTTGTTCCTCATCTTTTAAAATTACTAAGGAGTTTATTTGAACAACTGAGGGTCCTAATGGTATGTAAAGTACCATGATATCTAATATTAGAAATGTTAAAAGCATGAACAATTATGGTCTCAGGACAGTAGAAGCTTAGACAGAGCTGGCCATAGTAGTGAGCAATGTAATGCTAGAAACTTCCAGATAAAGCCCATAAAGAAGGTGAGCTTCAATACACTGAGTTCCCTTTGCATGAGTGGTCAGGGGAAGCCAGCCAGCATGGGCCAGAGTTTTGACGATGGCAGGCTGTGGGCCGTGAGAGAAGTTTGTGCCCTGGTCTTGTTTACAGTTTGTCTGAGGCTTCTTGAGATCAGCCCAGCCAGATGGACTCTTCCTCTCAAATATCAGACCTGATCTTTTCAAATAAAACAGTACAAAGCACATTAAAAGCTTTGATCCAACTGTTTACTTTGCGTTTGTGTGTGTTGGGGGAAATGGGGACAAAGGAAGGATTTATTAGGCCTTGCTGTGGGTGGCCAGTGCAACCACTGGGCATGTTCGAGAAGAAATGGGAGTGCTCGGAGCTGACATACCAGATCCATGTCGACATTTGGACACCCTGGTGTTCCAGCTGAATGCCATGGACTTGCCCCATGAGCCTCCTACATTTCAATCTTCTCATCCACAGTGGATCTTGAAGTTTAGCTGGTCAATCCATCCATCCCTCTGCCTCAAGGCAGGTTGGAGTCAGACACCTTTTTTAAGATTCTCCTGGAAAAGAAGATTCTCAGCATCTCCGGGTGATGCCACCTTTCTTTTTCATGAGTGTGTTGTACTTTCGAAACATTTAACATAAATTATTTGGCTTGCATCCTTCTGAAGCAGATGGTTATGTATTTTCTGCCTTTGTCTCTGTCTCTTTCTCACTCACACACTCACACATAGATCACTCTACTACATAGATCAGGAAACTGTCGATAATAGGAGGGAGAAATCTTTAACTCCCATTATATACCAGAAACTCTCAACAGATGATACTGTTAATCTTCTCAAAAGTCCCCTGAGGTAGGTACAGTTTTCCCATTTTAGAGATGAAAAGTTCTGAAGCTCAGAGAAGTTAAAAACTCCCTGGGTCATTCCTAATAGATATTGATACTTATTACGACCAAAGGGGTGGAACTGAGATTGGTGGATTCCAAGGCCTGTTTGTCTGTCCTCATCAGCAGGCCGGTCTCTTACTGCTCGGTGTTCTTTGGCTCCACAAAAACCCAATGCAGAGAAGCGATTGCTCTCAGAAAATCCTCTTTTATGTCTGTTTTCTTTTATATTTGCGTTCATAGGGACAGAGAAGATCTAAAAAGAAAGCTGTGCTACAGGATTTTTGAGATCAGTAAATAAAAGGAAATTACATGAGCAGAATAGACAGTGTGCCAAATGGGGTTTCAGGAACCTTCTTCTGTTTAGGAATGAGAAGATTGCAAAAGAACTGCAGCTTTCTTTTAGCTCAACAGAAGAGCAACTACGATTACTTAGTAAATCTAGTGGAAGAAGTATATGGTATCCCCGAGTGTGAAGACAGAATTGTCCTCTTATTTCTCAGCTCTGGTCACCTTTCTGCCCTTGCTTTCCCCTCTCATTCAGTCCCCAGATAAAACTGTTGCACATAAGCCCTTGGTCTCTGGATAGTTCAGAGATGGGCACTAGAGAGGAAAGGAATTTAGAAATTCCAGTACAAACACAGTACAGAAAGCTTCATCAATTGCACTGTCTAGTGACTTTAAAGCTACTCAGAAGAAAAAAAAAGACACAGTTATTCTGAGATTTCAAAAACAAGTGAGGCATTTGGAAAAAATAAAGATAAAGCATGATGGTTGCATGTTTATCAAGTAGAATTTTAAAATATCCTGTTGGTGTGTGTATGTCTGTGTG
This sequence comes from Neotragus moschatus, assembly GCA_006410615.1. Classification (NCBI taxonomy): domain Eukaryota; kingdom Metazoa; phylum Chordata; class Mammalia; order Artiodactyla; family Bovidae; genus Neotragus; species Neotragus moschatus. The sequence goes on from SJYA01002186.1 coordinate 2,199,814, forward strand.
AGTGTGTATATGAGAGAGACAGACTCACACTGTAATTTTAATTGCTTGTAATCTAACTTGCCTTTTTGTTCCTTTTTTTCTTTCTTTTTTTTTTGTATCAGTTAATCTGTTGGTTACATTTTCAGCTTTTCTTTGCTTCTGGTTTCATTTTCAGATGAAAAAATGCTAGGCACACAGTGCTGCTGTCTGGTTGCCATGGCGACCACAGCCTATTATCCTGCCTTGTCATTCATCAAGAAAGAATTGCACTTGACAGAGAGAGAGGAAAATGCCTGCAGTCTGCAGCATAGAAGGAAAAAAAGGTTCTCTTTTCTTCTACGTCTGTAAAAGGTCTTTAATGCCTGTTTAGTTACATGTTTTATTTAGCATTATTTATTACTTGTAACGACAATAATTGATACCTGTAAAAATACATCCCCTCCCCGCAAAGTATTTAACTTGCAATTTGTTCATTTGCCTTGCTTTCCCATTTCAAACCTACACCTAGTGTCACACCCCCACCCCCCACCACCACAAACACTGCTTCCACTCCCATAACAGAAATAGCCCAAAGATCCTATTTTCCACAGAGGATGATCATTGTAAAGGTAGCTAAATCAACCACTTCTTCCTGAAATTGTGTCTTATAATCAACAGTTCTCTTGTCTTGCTATCCCTAAAACTAATTATTGGGATATGTGATCGATCGATAATTGAATATAACTTTTGATGAAATGACTTCTCCTAGTGTGTGATGCTTATGAAATATGGTGTTAGCAGAATAATGCAAAAGTACGGCAATCTTTCCATTAGATAATTGAATATAAGATCATGATTGCTCTTTACAAATTTGGATCCATCCCAAATCCATTGTTCTTCAAAGGCAGGGAAATGTAATTACTTGTTATTTGACTATTCCTCATCATGGCCATTGGAATTCACCCAAATTATTTCCAAAAATAAATGGTCTAAGAAATTTCGTATAGTTGATCACTTAGGTTTATGTATTATTTTTAAATCTGATATTTTCTACTTCATTATTTAACTCTTAAAATACCTGCAGCTGGTGGGACATTTTAAACAACTTTTCTCTGTTGATTGCTTGGCTCTTCTTGAATTCTTTGCTTTGTTAAAGTAGAGAAAGTAGTTGTAAAATAGGCAGTATCTTAAGTCGAGATCATCTGAGCTTGGTTTTTGCATATTTACTTGATCTTTTGTCTTAGTGATGAGAGAGGAACTGGACAATTATGACCATCATGAGTTGGTAAAATCCCAGCATTTGGCATAACCGATGTTTGTTTCAAATAAGCCATCCCACCTTGAGAATATATGAGCAACGAGGGTGATGAATAATGAACTTCTGAAGTTCAAGTTCTAGTTCACCTGAAGAAAACATCCCTCCTAGAGGTCAAACTTCACCAGTACCCACGGCGACGCTGAAATCACATTTCTACCTTGTCAGTGAACAGAGAGTTGGATAATTATCTGGTCAGTTTTAGTTTTTTAGATGGTTTAGATTCTAACATTCCCATCACTTCCTTCATTATCTGGATAATTTTGGCAAGAAGAGGTCTGGGGGCGGAGAGGGATAATTCTAAAAGAATAAAATAATTACAGCTGTCAGGAAATCTGCCCTGGATTTTAAATACTGCTCCATAATAATTCAAAATCTCTTGATTCTCATTGCATCGCAGATAAATTCCATGAATTTATACTTGCCANTCTCAGCTCTGGTCACCTTTCTGCCCTTGCTTTCCCCTCTCATTCAGTCCCCAGATAAAACTGTTGCACATAAGCCCTTGGTCTCTGGATAGTTCAGAGATGGGCACTAGAGAGGAAAGGAATTTAGAAATTCCAGTACAAACACAGTACAGAAAGCTTCATCAATTGCACTGTCTAGTGACTTTAAAGCTACTCAGAAGAAAAAAAAAGACACAGTTATTCTGAGATTTCAAAAACAAGTGAGGCATTTGGAAAAAATAAAGATAAAGCATGATGGTTGCATGTTTATCAAGTAGAATTTTAAAATATCCTGTTGGTGTGTGTATGTCTGTGTGAGTGTGTATATGAGAGAGACAGACTCACACTGTAATTTTAATTGCTTGTAATCTAACTTGCCTTTTTGTTCCTTTTTTTCTTTCTTTTTTTTTTGTATCAGTTAATCTGTTGGTTACATTTTCAGCTTTTCTTTGCTTCTGGTTTCATTTTCAGATGAAAAAATGCTAGGCACACAGTGCTGCTGTCTGGTTGCCATGGCGACCACAGCCTATTATCCTGCCTTGTCATTCATCAAGAAAGAATTGCACTTGACAGAGAGAGAGGAAAATGCCTGCAGTCTGCAGCATAGAAGGAAAAAAAGGTTCTCTTTTCTTCTACGTCTGTAAAAGGTCTTTAATGCCTGTTTAGTTACATGTTTTATTTAGCATTATTTATTACTTGTAACGACAATAATTGATACCTGTAAAAATACATCCCCTCCCCGCAAAGTATTTAACTTGCAATTTGTTCATTTGCCTTGCTTTCCCATTTCAAACCTACACCTAGTGTCACACCCCCACCCCCCACCACCACAAACACTGCTTCCACTCCCATAACAGAAATAGCCCAAAGATCCTATTTTCCACAGAGGATGATCATTGTAAAGGTAGCTAAATCAACCACTTCTTCCTGAAATTGTGTCTTATAATCAACAGTTCTCTTGTCTTGCTATCCCTAAAACTAATTATTGGGATATGTGATCGATCGATAATTGAATATAACTTTTGATGAAATGACTTCTCCTAGTGTGTGATGCTTATGAAATATGGTGTTAGCAGAATAATGCAAAAGTACGGCAATCTTTCCATTAGATAATTGAATATAAGATCATGATTGCTCTTTACAAATTTGGATCCATCCCAAATCCATTGTTCTTCAAAGGCAGGGAAATGTAATTACTTGTTATTTGACTATTCCTCATCATGGCCATTGGAATTCACCCAAATTATTTCCAAAAATAAATGGTCTAAGAAATTTCGTATAGTTGATCACTTAGGTTTATGTATTATTTTTAAATCTGATATTTTCTACTTCATTATTTAACTCTTAAAATACCTGCAGCTGGTGGGACATTTTAAACAACTTTTCTCTGTTGATTGCTTGGCTCTTCTTGAATTCTTTGCTTTGTTAAAGTAGAGAAAGTAGTTGTAAAATAGGCAGTATCTTAAGTCGAGATCATCTGAGCTTGGTTTTTGCATATTTACTTGATCTTTTGTCTTAGTGATGAGAGAGGAACTGGACAATTATGACCATCATGAGTTGGTAAAATCCCAGCATTTGGCATAACCGATGTTTGTTTCAAATAAGCCATCCCACCTTGAGAATATATGAGCAACGAGGGTGATGAATAATGAACTTCTGAAGTTCAAGTTCTAGTTCACCTGAAGAAAACATCCCTCCTAGAGGTCAAACTTCACCAGTACCCACGGCGACGCTGAAATCACATTTCTACCTTGTCAGTGAACAGAGAGTTGGATAATTATCTGGTCAGTTTTAGTTTTTTAGATGGTTTAGATTCTAACATTCCCATCACTTCCTTCATTATCTGGATAATTTTGGCAAGAAGAGGTCTGGGGGCGGAGAGGGATAATTCTAAAAGAATAAAATAATTACAGCTGTCAGGAAATCTGCCCTGGATTTTAAATACTGCTCCATAATAATTCAAAATCTCTTGATTCTCATTGCATCGCAGATAAATTCCATGAATTTATACTTGCCAGGATCCTTGATATACCCTGACCGTGTAAAAATGTAGAAACCATGGAATGTTTTTCTTTAATCTTGACATTTGGGAGTGCAAAAGGAAACAAAAAGGAGAAAAGACATATTGAGTTTAGAATTGTGGCTGTGTCCCATTGGTTCTCAACTTTTACTTTAATATTGCAATAACACTACCGGTTCATTTCCTGCTAAACTTCAAGCCTACCTTTTGATTCTCAAATGTCCCCTAGGCTAATGTTTTCACTGAAGAATGAAATGAACAGGCAGAAACAATTAAGCGAGCAGATACAGTGAAAAGGAACGCCACACTGCACTTTCACAGAAATGGACGTGTATGAAGGAATTCTGCTTGGAATTTGATCTCACAGCAGCAAAGCCTTTGCTTCTTGTCATTTTTCTTTTGCCCACCCCCAATCCACACCAATTCCCCTTTATAGGGGGGAAAAAGATCTAGGCATACAAAGGAACTCCTAAATACNACTTTCACAGAAATGGACGTGTATGAAGGAATTCTGCTTGGAATTTGATCTCACAGCAGCAAAGCCTTTGCTTCTTGTCATTTTTCTTTTGCCCACCCCCAATCCACACCAATTCCCCTTTATAGGGGGGAAAAAGATCTAGGCACACAAAGGAACTCCTAAATACTCACAGGCATGGGAAATATTTTCTCTGCCTGTTACTAGTACAGGATAATCTCCAAGAAAAAAAAAAAAGTCATCTAGATATTCTAAACTGCAAATGTCTTCCAAAGCCTGTTAAATGTTCACATATGTCTTTATGAAATTTGTAATATGGATTGTTTATACACTCTTGATTATGGGCATGGACACCATTAAAAAGGATCACATCAGTGTAAAGATGGAAAATTATAAAATCAGATAAAATTGTAACCTACAAGAAAAAAGTGTGTATTAAAAGAAAATGTAATAATCTACAACTCTGTATATTAAAAAAAATAAATAAATCAACAGCCAAAAGTGAGCTGTTAAAGAGCCTTCTAACTTCTATGAGGAATTAACAAGGAAGTAATTGACTCTCCCCCAAACAAATCTGCCATCACATGTTTATAGCATTTTTGTCACTCAATGAAAGCTGTATCTTCTTTTTCAGTACCAAAATGAGAGATTTTACATGGCATTAGCTTGGCATGCCTATTTTCAGATTTACTTTGTTAAAACATAACTAAGTCATATGCTGTAATACAGAACAGGTTGGGTACAGTATAGCAAGGTAAGGAGGCTGACAGTGAGACATCATTATATACATTTTGGAAGACTCTGTGTTATTATCTGACATAAGACCTGCACAACAGGTTCAAGGTTAGCTCCCACTGAAATTCAAAGTGTATTTCTGAGGAAATTGTCTTGTGAAGGGATCAGAACACTCAAAACATGCACAGTTTAAACCTTGCAATTCTCCTTTGTAAGGCAGAACAATACCTCAGTCATGGATCTGGAAGATGGAAGGCACCCATAAGATTATACTGAGCGGAAGGCCTGGTTTTGTTTTTTTATTGAATCCATTCCTTAGTATTTTCCCAATAAAGCACCTCTCATAAACCAGGGACTTTGTATTTTGTTGTTGTTATGGGGGTTTAAAAAAAAATACCAGTATAATAGTTTTACTCTGCAGTAGTGAAGATTTAAAGACAGCTGCTAGTAAACATAAAACCAGCTATATAATGGCATTACAATGGATTTTTTATTTGAGATTCCAGGATGGGGTAAATTTGTTACCCTAACAAACAGCTGGTTACATGGAAATTGACTTCACATAATAGGGAACATTCCCCTGGAAAAAGAAGGCAATTTATATTGGTTAAAACACCAAGCAATGACACACTTTCTTTTCTTTGTTACTTACTAAAAAAAAAAAAAAATGAAAACAACAACGAAAACTCCACCCATGTAGTGTTTAGGTGTCATGAGAACACTCCAGTAAACCATTCTTCTTCCAGGTGCCATGGTCCTAGTCCTGGAGTGTTACAAAGGCACAAATGAATTTTTAGGTATCCAGGAAGTCCCAAGTTGGAACAGGACATTCTTTAATCTTATCTACAGTGATCTGTCAGCAGCATCATTTGAACTAAGCAAACTGAGGTCACCTGATGTTCTTGCTTGTCTTTATAACACAAGAAAAGATAAATCTAAAATATCCATGGGTGAATTTCCATGTATTGCAACACCATATTATTTTTCAGATTATAGTGTTACATTTGTTAAATGTCAGAATGACCTTACAAGAAAAATATGGGCAGTTGTGGCAGTCGAGAAAGTGTAATTAGATATATAAAAGAATTTTTTGAGATGAATATCACTAACTCTTGAAACTAGTCACCACTCCAATTTGAGATTTTCTTTTTCTGGAGAGTCATAGCAGGCTTCGCGAAAGATATGTCCACCCAGAACCTGTGAATTTGCAGAAAGGGTCTTTGGAGATGTAGCCAACTAAGCTAAGGATCACAGCAGGATAACTGTGGGCCCTAAGTCCAACAACAGGCTTCACTGTAAGAGAAAAGAGGGGGAGAAAATACAAAGAGACAACCAGAGGGAAAGGACATGAGTAGACAGAGGGAGAGGATGCATCTACGAGGAAGGAATACCCAGAATTGCTCAGTGGTAAAGAATCACCCTGCCAATGAAGGAGATATGAGTTCAACCCCTGGGCTGGGAAGGTCCCCTGGAGGAGGAAATGGCAACCCACTCCAATGCCTGGGAAAATCCATGGACAGAGGAGCCTGGTGGGCTAGGGTCATGGGGGTCTCAGGAATCAGACACAACTGAGCAACTGAGCATGCATGTACACAAGCAGCCAGTAGATACTAAAAAGATCAGTTCAGCTCAGTTCAGTCACTCAGTTGTGTCTGACTCTTTGCAGCCCCATAGACTGCAGCATACCAGGCCTCCCTGTTTATCACCAACTCCTGGAATGTACTCAAACTCATGTCGTGTGAGTTGATGATTCCATCCAGCCATCTCCCCTCTGTTTTCCCCTTCTCCACTTGCCTTCGATCTTTCCCAGCATCAGGGTCTTTTCCAATGAGTCAGCTCTTCACATAAGGTGGCCAAAGTATTGGAGTTTCAATTTCAACATCAGTTCTTCCAATGAATATTCAGGACTGATTTCCTTTAGGATGGATAGGTTGGATTTCCTTGCAGTCTGAGGGACTCTCAAGAGTTTTCTCCAACAGTTCAAAAGCATCAGTTCTTCGGGGCTCAGCTTTCTTTATAGTCCAACTCTCACATCCATACATGACTACTGGAAAAACCATAGCCTTGACTAGATAGACCTTTGTTGGCAAAGTAATGTCTCTCCTTTTTAATACATTGTCTAGATTGGTCATAACTTTTCTTCCAAGGAGTAAGCGTCTTTTAATTTCATGGCTGCAGTCACAATCTGCAGTGATTTTGAAGCCTCCCAAAAAAACTCAGCCACTGTTTCCCCATCTATTTCCTATGAAGTGATGGGACCAGATGTCATGATCTTTGTTTTCTGAATGTTGAGCTTTAAGCCAATTTTTTCACTCTCCTCTTTCACTTTCATTAAGAGGCTTTTTAGCTCCTCTTCACTTTCTGCCATAAGGGTGGTGTCATCTGCATATCTGAGGTTATTGATATTTCTCCCAGCAATCTTGATTCCAGCTTGTGCTTCCTCCAGCCCAACGTTTCTCATGATGTACTCTGCATATAAGTTAAATAAGCAGAGTGACAATATACAGCCTTGACGTACTCCTTTTCCTATTTGGAACCAGTCTGTTGTTCCATGTCCAGTTCTAACTGTTGCTTCCTGATCTGCATACAGATTTCTCAAGAGGCAAGTCAGGTGGTCTCATATTTCCATCTCTTTCAGAATTTTCCACAGTTTATTGTGAGCCACACAGTCAAAGGCTTTGGCATAGTCAATAAAGCAAAAATCGATGTTTTTCTGGAACTCTCTTGCTTTTTCAATGATCCAGCGGATGTTGGCAATTTGATCTCTTGTTCCTCTGCCTTTTCTAAAACCAGCTTGAACATCTGGAAGTTCACAGTTTATGTATTGCTGAGGCCTGGCTTGGAGAATTTTGAGCATTACTTTACTATCATGTGAGATGAGTGCAATTGTGTGGCATGCTAAGAGATAACAGGGAGCAAATTCTTTGTCAGAGCCTCCAGAAGGAGCAGGTTCTGGACTTCCATCCTCCAGAAGCTTAAGAGGGTACATTTCTGCTGTGCTAAGTCATTCAGTTTGTGGTGATTTGTTACAACATAAGTTAAGGCAAAACAAACAAACAAACAAAAAACAACTCTCAACAATCAAGGCCAAAGGAGGACATATTAGCACATGGAATACAAGGGAGAATAGCACAACCAAACTGTTAGAAGGTTAAGAGTGCAACTGAACCTCAGGGACAACCAAAACTCAGGGTACAATTTCTGCCAGAATGCTCCAGCCTCCCTCTCAGTGTCACTGTCTCACACTGACAACTTCACTTGGCTGGAAACATTGCTACTAACATCTGAATTTCCCGTTTTATGAAAATCTCAGACAGACTGGTTCCCTTTCATATGTCCAAGTCCTGCAGAAAAATTATACTTTTCTAATTTAGGTCATGACTACCCCAGAACAAATCAACCAAGGCTAAGCTGCCGTATCTTATCAAATATGGTAGTTTCAAGGGAGATTATAGGAATAGGTGGAGGTGCCACTCAGGTGTCCATGACATGGAATCTTTTCTTGTCTATCTCTGATGCCATAGCCACTTTTCATGAAGACTACAGTGTAATACTGGCAAAGACATTTGCTCTGTGGGTAAGGTATGGAGGTGAATCCAGGCTAGAGTGGGGTGTTAGCAAGTCATGGGACCTTTCTGAGCTTCTTTATCTTTTTTTGAAAGATGAGGAGAGATTCACCATATATATGGAAGGATCCCAGTGGTGTGTGTTCATGGTGATAGCAGAAGTAGAGATATTGGATGGGCCTGAAAAACACACAAGGTCAACTGCTTTGTTTCTGTAACTGAGATTTCAAAAGTTAAGTTGGTAAGAAAATCAGGGCGAGAATTTAGGTTACTTAACTACCAGATAAGTGCTTCTTTGTTATTTTATAGGATATGTCCCATCCCTGTGGATATAAAACAAGGTCTCATCTGAAAGGTGTCATTCACCTAAGTCAAAAGCATCTCTTTTAGAACAGACACTGATATCAGGTTTTAGATTAGATAATAACACCATGGTAAAGAGGTCAAATAAAAGAAAGTGGGTTGGGAGCTAAGATGTGAGGGACCCAGTCTAGGTGCTTGTCAAATTGTGCCTGCCCTGGAGCCTATGGTATGTAATTATTTTGAGACAGCTTTCAGAAAAGAGAGAGATAAGCCCTGGATGATCAGAACCCTCTCATTTTAAAGCCATATTGTTTATATCCCTCTACCCGGTGTTTATTTTTCTTTTACCATCCCTTATTATATAATGAAAACATGTTTAAAGATCCTACTTGCTTCAGTTTTGCAATGAGGAAATCTAGAGAAAGGTTTTGTGTTCTTTGGACCAAAGTTGAGCCAGAATAAGGGCAACTACCAATATGTCTAGTGCGCGTAAGCCATCTCATTTTGCTGTTGTTTTTAACATTTATTTATTTATTATTTTTTACTCTGCTCGGTCTTCGTTGCTGCACGCAGTCTTTCTCTAGTTGTGGTGAAAAAGTTGTTGACTTCCTTCCAGTGGCCTTTGCAAAATATGTGCCATTTTAATTTCACTGAAGAGTGGCTTCTCTGTGTATGTGTTCAACTCCAATGCTTGTCTCTGGGTGCTTCTGCAGTATTCTACAGTCGAAGGGGGTCTTAAATATCCAGTTAATCGTCCATCCATTCAGCTCATTTGGCAAGTATTTATCGAGTCCCTACTATGTTCCAGTTGGTGCTCTAGGTGCTTGGGATATATTAGCACATGAAACAGACAAAACCAATAGGTCTTCATAGTGCTTATATTTTATTGGTTAAAATAAACCAACTCCCCCAATAAGTACAATAAATAGGCTATGGGGCAAAAATAGAATAAGCATAATCAGAAGTGGTAACAGAAACAGGAGTACAGGCTGCAGTTTTTAATAAGATGCATAAAGAGGGTCTCATTGACACAATTTTTGAGCAGAAACAATAGGCACAAGAAGGAGTTAAATATGTGAATACATGGAATAGCAATACAGTATTCCATGTGGATGGAAAGTCACTGCAAAGGCACAAAGGAAAATGAGTACTTTGCTAGTGGCAGTAAGCACTGTGATGCCCCCAAAGGTATTAAGCGGTCCATATCCTAATACATGGAACCTGCAAATAATGTCACCTAACATGGCAAAAGGGACTTTACAGATATGATTAAATAAAGGATCTTGAAATGGAGATATTATCCAAGTGGATACAATATAATCACAGGTGTCCTTATACATGAAAGAGGGAGGTGGAAAAATCAGAGAAAGAAATGTGTGATAGAAAGCAGAGGTTGGAGTGATGTGATTGCTGTTTTTGAAGATGGGAAAGTGCCATGAGCCAAAGAATGCAGGAAGCATCTAGTAGGTGGAAAAGGTTAGGAAATGGATTGTCCACTAGGGTTTCCAGAAGGAATGTGGCCATGCCAACCATTTGATTTTAGCCCCTTGAGAACCGTTTCAGACTTCTGACCTTTAGAAATGTAAAATAATAAATGTGTGCTGTTTTAAGTCACTGGTTTGTTAATTAAGACCAAGAAACTAATAAACTAGTTCACAAAACAGTGTGTGTGCCCAGACACTCAGTCATGTCTGACTTGTTGCAATCCCATGGGCTGTAGCCTGCCAAGCTCCTCTGTCCATGCAATTCTCCAGCAAGAATACTGGAGTAGGTTCCCATTTCCTCCTCCAGGCGACCTTCCTGACCCAGGGATTGAACCTGCTGCTGCTGCTGCTGCTAAGTCGCTTCAGTCGTGTCCAATTCTGTGCGACCCCAGAGACAGCAGTCCACCAGGCTCTCCCGTCCCTGGGATTCTCCAGGGAAGAACACTGGAGTGGGTTGCCATTTCCTTCTCCAGTGCACGAAAGTGAAAAGTGAAAGTGAAGTCGCTCAGTTGTGTCTGACCCTCAGTGACCCCATGAACTGCAGCCTTCCAGGCTCCTTCATCCATGGGATTTTCCAGGCAAGAGTACTGGAGTGAAGAGCCATGGGATTGAACCTACATCTCTTAAGCCTCCTGCACTGGCAGGCAGATTCTTTACCACTAGCGCCACCTGGTTAGCCCAGTACATTTCATTCATCTCTTCAGGTGATCTTCAGATAATATTATTTTGTACATTTAATACACACGAGTTATTGAGTGAGGACCAGAGATTCAGGGTTAAAACACACAGCTTTTACCCTGAAAACTGTGATCTAAAAGTAATGATAGATACTTCCTACAAAATGTGGTTAAAACTGTGATGAAACTAGGTACACGATAATTTGAGATCACATGGGAGGGATGTTTAATCAGACTGAGGAAAGAATAATAGCCAGAAAGACTTCCTGCAGAAGTGATATCTTAACTAAAATTTAAGCAGTTTAGAGTAGAATTTAAAGTAGAATTTAACCTTGCAAAGATGGGGGAAGGCAGCATTATAAATAGAAGTAATTTTGAAACAGAAAGCCAAAAGAGTACATGTCACTTTCGGGGGTCTGTGGGTAGTTTGGTACTTAGCAAGAGGTAAAATGAAATGTCTGAGAAGCCAGGGACCAACATGCTCCTAAGATGAAGACTTTAAACACACAAATGTGTTAATATTAATTTAATGCAGTTATTTTTTTCCTGAAGTCTCATTTAGATATTAGAAAATGCACAAATATTAGATGTACAGTTTAATTAGATTTGACTATTGACCTCACCTGTATGGACCCATACCACAGCATGATAAAGTCAATTCTACATGGCTAAATTTGTTGCTGTTGTTCCATCGCTGTCATGTCCGACTCTTTGTAATCCCATGGACTGCAGCATATCAGGCTCCCCTTGTCCTTCACTATCTCTTGGAGTTTGCTCAAATTCATGTCCATTGAGTCAGTAATGCTCTCTAACCATCTCCTCCTCTGCTGCCCCCTTCTCCTTTTGCCTTCAGTCTTTCCCAGCATCAGGATCTTTTCCAATGAGTCAGCTCTTTGCAACCGGTGGCCAAAGTACTGGAGCTTCAACTTCATTATCAGTCCTTCCAGTGGATATTCAGGATTGATTTGCTAATCAACACTGCCATGCAAGATCATGCAAGAAACATCACATAAGTCTCACACAAAAATGTTGGAGGGTAAAACATTCAAATACTTTGTCAGTGACATGTAAAATAAATAGTAGCCTAATAAAAATAGTAGTGCAGTTTTACACATATTTGGTGATTAAGAAGTTCATAAAGGAGTTATTATTAGAATTTTACATAACAAATATGGCACTTTACTTTGAAAAAGACCTCAAGTCTGCTTGTGCAAGTAGGCATCAGAAGGATTGCAGTTTGTGAGTTCTTATGAAGTGAAAGAAGGAGGGTTACCTGAAATGAGGGAGAAATATGTACCACCAAATGTGGATGGTTGCGACTCAGAATACGTGAGATAAACGGAGGCAGCTAGTAGAAGTCTGAGGTGTGTTCCTTTGTGTGAGATTTGTGTTTTCCTAAGCAGCTCAGTCTAGCGCGATGCAGTTTTTTGCATTCACCGTGTGTTTCTTGCAGACAGCATCACGTGTAAGCAAATGAAAAGTTCCATTCCCCATTTCTAATTTTCTGATAGTTACTCCTGCTACAACTTCTCCTTCTCTCCCTCCCATTATCATTATCATTACATTATTAAGCATCGAGTTTAGTTAAATGCTTTTCCTTCAACTAATAAGATTTATCTTCTCAATATGTTGAATTATATCAATTTTACTTTGAAAAATAAAACACCTTTGCCTTTCTGAGATAACCCCATTAGTTCATGATGTATTTGCCTTTTGATGTATTGCTGGATTGCTGGATGGGGGTTGTTACCATTTTGTATTTATGCTAATGAGAGGTATTGATCCGTCATTTTCCTTTTTTTGTACTGTATTTAAGTGGTTTTGGTTTCAGGTATGTTGCCTCATTAAAGGAATTGAGAACTGCTCCTCCTTCCTTGTACATTCTTGAAAGAGTTTGTTAACAATTTGTATGGTTTGTTTCTTAATTGCTTGAATCGATTTCTTAATAGATTTAGAGCTATTCTAATTTTTTATTTCTTATGTTAGATTTAGCAATGTCTATTTTCAAGGGGCTTGTCCTTTTAACGTAAGATTTCAAATTTATTCTCATAAAGTTGTTCATAATACTCACATATCAAGTTTTTAAGTTTGAATGATCTCTATTAGTATCTCTTGTTTCATTTGTAATATTGATCATTTGTATTTTCTCTTTTTTCTTGATTAGGTAGGAGCTTATCAATTTGATTAATCTTTTTAAAAAGCCAATTTATGATTTTATTGTTTTTTCTTTATTACTTGCCAGTTTTTTATTTAATTGACTTCTGCTCTTATCCTTATTATTTTCTTCTATATTCTTGTTTGGGCTTGTTTTTTCCTGATTTTTCTAATTTCTTAAGGCAGAATCTTATATTACAATTTTAAACCATTTTTATTTTCTAACATAAACATTTAAAACTGCAAGTTTCTTTCTAAACACTGCTTTGACTTCATCCTACAAATTTGATGTTATGTTTTTATTTTAATTTAGTTTGAAATATTTTCAAATTTTTCTCTTAATTTTGTCTTAGATCTATGGTTTAATAAGAAGTACTTTGATTGACTTCTAAATACTAGAGAATTTTCCAAGTATCCTTTTGTTATTGATTTCTAATTTAATCCTTAGAACGTACTCTAAATGATTTGTATTAAGTTTATTTAGACTTATGGCACACCAAAGGGTTTTGTCAACGTTTTGTGATCACTTAAAAAAAGTGGATTTTCCAATTACTGAGAGGAGCACTTCATATATATATATCAGGTTGTGTTGGTCATTGGAATGGCTCACATCTTCTACATGCTTATTGATTTTCTATTTAGTTATTCTATCAATTGTTGAGATAAAGGTATTGAAATCTCCAGCTATAATTGTCAGTTTGTCTATTCCTTCCTCCTTTTCCACCTTTTTTTTCCCTCTTGAATTTTGATATTGTTATTAGATGTATATCCTTTTATGATTACTGTGTTTTCTTTATAATTTGGCATTTCTATCGTCATTTTCTTTATTTCTGTAGGGCTATTTTGCTTGAAGTCAGCTTTCTCTAATATTAATATACACAGTTCTCTAATATTAATATACACAATAATCATAATATACTTATGATTAGTGTTTTCACTAATGGTATGTATTTTTTCCACATTCGTACTTTTAAGCTACCTGTGTCTTTACATTATATGTGAGTTTGTCATAAATAGCACCTACTGAGTCATGATTTTTAACACAGTATGACAGCTTCAGCTTTTAAATGAAATGTTTAGTCCATTTACATTTAATGTATTTATTTAAATGGTTGGAGTTAGGATTGTTACCTTGCTATCTTTTTTCTATTTGTCCCATTTGTTTGTTCTTTTTTTCCTCTTAACAGACTAATTTTGGATTGAGTGTTTATTATTCCATGTTATATTGTCCATTGGCTTATTGTTTTTACCTCACTTTATTTCTTAATAATCCTTCTGGGACTTATCACATGAATCCTTAACTTATCATAGTCTACCTTGAATTAACATCAGTCCACTTTATGTAAACCATAGGAACTTAAAGTTTTCCCCATTCTTTTTTCTATTGCTATCATGCATTTAACTTCTACACTGAGACTCTATCAGGTTTTCAACCTTTTCCTGCCTGTGTTTAAGTTTAGCTAATCTCTATTTTCCTCTCTTCAAATTCACTGATCTTTCCCTTTGTGAGTTAAGATAATCCAGTGAAATTTTTACTGCAGATTCTTTTTTTTTTTTTTAATTCTAGGATTTCTTTTTGGTCTTTTTATGTTCTTTCATACAATTTCCATGCTTTATTGTGTTTCTTTTACCTTATCCATATTTTCATTTAAATCTTTGAACACATTTATAATACTTGTTTTATAGTCCATATCTGCTAAATCAGTCTATTATCTCTGTCATTTCTGTGTATGTTTTTGTTGACTAATTCTTCTTCTGGTTATGGGTCATACTTTCCAGCTTTTTTATATGTAGTAATTTCTGAGTTGATGCTAAACATTATAGATTTCGTGTTGTTGAGTATCTGGCCTTTGTTTTCTTTTTAAATTAAATATTAAATTTTGTCCTGGGAAGAAATAAAATCAAGGCAGCTTGATTCTTTTGGGTCTTTTTTTTTAAAAAACTTTGTTAGGACAGGTCTAGGATAACCTTTACACTGGGGATAAATTTTTCCTTCTTCTAAGGCTATGGCTTTTCTGGCCTCTCTTCCAAGCACCATGACTTCTCTGGGAGGTCTCTACACTCAGGAGCTAGAACCTGAATCTGCCTCATCATTGCACAAGTTCCAGGACTTGTTCTACTCACAGTTCCTTAGTAGTTTTTATCTCCCTAGCAATTGTCTTTGCTAGGTAGCTGTTCTGCACATGACCTATTGGCTTCTTGTTTTGCACACGGGCAGCTTCGTGTTCAAACACTCAAGTGCTTCCAGTATAGATTTCTGAAGCTCCTTCTCTGTACAGTTCCCTTTTAGCTGGTAGCCTGACCCACAAGTTCCAACACAGGAACTCCAAACTCATTCTCTTTCTCTTTAGCCAAGCAAGACCATTGTTTTCTGACTTCCCCTTCCCTACACTACACTTCAGAAAGTGCCTGTAAGCAGAAAGCCAGGGAAGTCATGGAGCTCACATAATTTGGCTCTTTCCGCACAGTAATCATGGTTCAGTGTTGATTGTTGTTCAACGATTGAAAATAGTTATTTCACGTATTTTCTCTAGTTTTATAGTCCTATACCAGTTACTCAATTATCACTGGTCAGCAAGTATTTTAATGCTAAACCATTTCCGTCACCAAGTTCTTTGAAGAAAAGATATGAAAGTTTTTCTTCATAACAAGATCTCTAAATAGCCTTTACCTGCAAAAAAAAAAAAAAAAGAAAAAAGAAAGATTATTTCAGTAATAGTACTCTAGTAAATTTGTTTTATGTGTGTGCATTTGTGTAAATGTAAATGTGT